>NW_018921278.1:537308-597474 GCF_002207925.1 Prunus avium
GGGTGGAGGTGGTGGAGGTGGAGGAGGTGGAGGGAATGGCGAAGGCCATGGATGGGGCGGAGGAAGTGGTGGTGGTGGAGGCGGCGGTGGTGGTAGTAGTGGAGGAGGAGGTGGTGGGGGAGGTGGCAGTGGAAGTGGAGGAGGCGGTGGCGGTGGTGGCGGTCAAGGTGGAGGTTGGGGTTGGGGAGGAGGAGCTGGTAGTGGCGGCAACAACAAGGGTTGTTGGGCTTGGGGATGTGGTGGCCATCCAAAAGCAATTGGAGGAAGGAAAGGCAGTCCTTAGAGCTAATGCAAGGTTTGGTTTTGGGCATGCACATTGCATGAACAAACAAACTTTGTAGAAGGGTGCAAGAAATTGGACCAGTTTCCACGTTTATTTTGGATTATATTGCTTTTACTTTCTGAGCAAACTTTTGCCTCTTTTAAGATCAATATTTCTTTACACTGACAATGTGATGAAAATGTAATAAAAGATACCCAAGTAGGGAACTTTTAGTGAGTGGTGTGTATGTTGTGTTGAAGAGTTATTGGTGATTTGCCAAACACCTACCTATGCGATGCCAGAGAAGAAACTACGAATAAAAAGCTTATCATTTTATGTGCCTCCATCTCATATGATATCATTCTTTCTCATGTTTGCTTTAAATTGATCTTTTTCACTTTTACTGGAGCAGCTAATGCTTCACCTTTTGTGTTACAGATATTTCTTTGCACAATTGCACCCAAACTTTTCACGGAGCTTCTATAACGAGGGGTTATAATGAAGGGGTTCAATCCAACAGTCCAATAATAACTTTGCATTGAATCAAACCGTTATTGAGAACCTCCTCATTAACCCTTTACAAAAACCCCTCATTCTAACCTCCTAAGATTGAGTTAATGTAGAAATGTAAAGATTGCATTGACAGGCCTTTAGGGGAGTTAACTAGGGCCGGAGAGGCCGCCTTTTAGCAAATCTTACATCTTTCATCATGGGCCATTTGGCATTTTAAACTCTAAAACATACTAATATTAATGAATTGGGAGACTTATGAGGAAATCTGAAATGGGTTCGAATCACAAACAATCAATGGGCTCAATGATTGATACCAACTGCAAGTGAAACTATAAGCCTTGCACCAATATAGATAATGGTTTTTTTTTTTTTTTTGATATCTGCTATGTTATGTTGTCTAACGATTTATTAGCATTGTATATGTAAATAAGTAAATTTGGCAATGTGTCATATTTTACCGTGTTCGTGTTGTGTGAGATTATGTTCAACTCAAACTAGACACGTTAACTTATCAGGTCCAAATATATAAAAACTCAAACTCATTCGCAAAGTTTACGTGTTGTGTCGTGTTTGGTCCGAATACCTAATTTTTCATGTCTCTTCGTATCATGCATATCATTTTGTCAGGTCTACAAATAAGAATCCGATAAATATTGATATTGCTTATCGAATTTGACAAGCAAACATTGCCTACTAGCAATACTGAAACGAGGCCAAACGTGTTTTTTTTCTTCTGATCACATTAAAGCCTAGAGCTTGGGAGTTGTGTTGCAGACCAATTGCATATGCAGATTGCCAGATTCAAGTTATAATATACACATGCTAGCCTTATAATAATTCTAGATGAACGATCAAGTCAACAGAATTTAGACTTCTAATACTCAATAAACAAGTATGACTTGACAATTCCGATGATATTTTCTCATCAAATAATAACTCAATTCAATGGACCTACATATTGACTTTACAAAATCAACAACAATAATTTTTAAACATACGATAGGATTCAATAATGTGTGGGGGTCGTTTGATGCAGCAATCTTAGTGGTCCCTACAGCACATTCCAATGACTAAATCTTACTTCTCTTCTACCCCAAACAAAATAGCCATGCCGGCTCAATTTGCAAAGTATATCGTCAGTCACTCACACGTGCATGAACGATTTTCAACTAAAGTTCGTCCTTGTGCACTATGGCGATAAATATAGCAAAATTCATTTATGGAAATAACCCATATCTAGTTATCTGCAGTGGTAGCAAAAAGGTGTACCACTTTGCTAGATTAGATAGACATCACAGCACACAAAATGGAATCAACTTGCATTTCGCAATCAAATTATTCGTTGAGGTAATTAAGTCTAAGAGCAAAAGAGTAAAAAACAGAGGGATTATTGGAGTGAACAAGACTCGCACATTATTGGATGGGGCTGATAAGTTAAAACCCTCCTATTTGAAAACGAGTATAAGTACAAGAATTTTACAAGGCAGAGGCCAAAAGGCCGTTGATTCTTGAACAAACATTATGGTCAAAAAAGGTTGGGTGAGGTGGGTACAATCACTACTCACTAGCATGTGGGTGTTGAGAGAGAGAGAGAGAGAGAGAGAGAGAGAGAGCTCTTTTGCCTTTGGATTTTCCAAATGGAGGGCACGAGGCAATCCATTCCGCACAACATCACTACTCTTTTAAGTGAAAGGCCGGCCCAAAATTTTGACCACCTAATGTTTATGCAGAAATAAATATCTTAATTCACCTAATTTAACCACACATCTGCATCGCCATCATCATCAACATCATCATTGTTGTTGATGGCCTTGGGGAGAAAAAACAATGCCAGAAATTTCTTTCTATTTTCTGAATGCGACACATTTTCTGTTATCAAAGGCATCAACTCGATTCAAAACCCTAATTGATTCTATCACTCTATGCGTTGGACGTGTGCTACACTTTTCTCAACACACATAGTTTGATTATATAAAGTCCATTTGTATTTAATTAATGCATACTTCTTTTCTTCTCAACAAAGCGATATTTTAAACTACTCTTTTGCGCATACTTCTTTTCTTTTGGGTCATGGGCGTATTTTTTATTTTTTTTACTTGGGAGATATGATAAAGGTTTTGTGGAAGGGAAGGGAAAGCTGAGAAAGTCAAATACCTAAGCAAAATCAACATTTTTTTTTACTTGGGAGATATGATAAAGGTTTTGTGGAAGGGAAGGGAAAGCTGAGAAAGTCAAATACCTAAGCAAAATCAAAAGGCATGCAAGACCCACACAAGTGGACAAAGGCATCCCTTGTTAATGTTGCACTATTATGGACGTTGGAGAGAGTGGTTGGAACTGGTGGGAGATGGCCATCACGTAAATGCCACTCAACAATTATGGTAGGGCACCCAGTTGCCATGGCATTTTGCCCACACTTGGTAATTTCTTATGCGTTTAGGTTTTATGTTAGCTTTGGTTTTGGTAGGAAGGAGGCCCCGGAGGGGCCTGATTTTGAAATGCTCTTTCATTATTATGGCTACAACCAATGGAAGTAGCTGAAATTCTTGGCACTACTTTTTTAGCTTCTTCCCTTCAAAAATCAATATTTATAAATATTAAATAGAAGGAAGTTGAGTTTTCATTTCAAAATCAATTGACGATGGGGAAGTAGTCCAACACCTTACAAGTTCTTGCAAAGTTTTCTAACTTTCCAATGTTGGACATTTTCACCTTCACATTGTCACATGTCCCGCACGTGTGATGAATTTTCAAGTCTAACACGTAGACAACACATATTGAGTGACATGTAGCCGTTAGGCTTCACACATAAACAAACCCCATCTAATACCATAAAGAAAGTTGAGTTTCCACCTAATATATTAGTGTTTTCTTGTAAAGATGCGAGAACAAGAAAATACTTTATATTTGACTCTTGATAGTCATGTCTATGTTTGAGTACAAGAATGTGTTTTTTTCTACTTGGAGCCTTGGAATCTTTTATTATTCAAATAATGAAAAGGATACAATTGAGTATCCATTGGGTTGTAATATTTATTTAGTTCAATTCCAACACTAAAATATTTATTTATTATATATTAAAAAAAAAGGTATAATTAAGTTGCCCATTGTGCTATTGAATATACAACAATTAGTCCAATCTTAGTTTGCTCTTGCTGTCTAATTCGGCAAGCAGCAAGGTTTACAAAGACAAAGAATAATAGAATGGAAGGGACTTGTATTTTGACTGAAGACAAATGTACAAGTTTTAGGCATAATTTTTGATATAATATTAGGGATGTGACGACAAATGGCATGCGCTTTGTAACTTAGCATTTCTATATGAATTGAATTCACATGGCATCATATTCCCGCCAGCAACAACGCAATTTCGAGGTATATTTGAAAACTTCTCTGCAGTTTTACCCCCACTCAACTCAACATATATAATATATCAAACCTAATGCATCTCTTTCCACACACACACACACACAAGCACCAAAAACACAAAAAGGAAGAAGTGTTTGTATTAGGTTAGAATCATAGGCCTCTAATTCGTACTTATTTTGCTTTAGCCAAAGCATGATATTTACGGCGGCATTCGCTTCTATCAGTTGTTGAATTCACTTACATCAATGGTTGAAAGCCGCCTACACGTCATCACTGTATTTAGTTAGCGTAAAGAGACTTATAAAACCGAAATTGTTGTAATGAATTTTAAAGGAGTTTCCGTTTCGGAATCAAGAAAGGGTTAGTGAACTTTTTGTACATACTTTGTAAGCAAAAAATCCAACATGGAATGATGAGTCATAGCTTGGTGGTAATTATGGCTGTCACCACTTATATGTGTGCCCGCGGCATCCTCTTTTAAATTCTGAAATGGACTGTGACTTAGTAAATGGCTTCGGCTTATCGACTGTTACCTGATATTTTTTTTTCGCCTTTAAAGCCTTCCATGGCCAATGCATGCTTTTAAACCTCGGACAAATATCAATATCCACTGTGAAATGCGAATGCGAATGGCTCCAAACCCAGCACCAAAACCCAAGAAAGAAAGAAAAAAATAACCCTCATCACATCAGGATTTGCAGGCATCGAAGCATCTCCTTTTAAAATCCAACGGTCAGGATTCAGCACAGAACGTGCAGTTTACGCCACGAGAAATTATGTCGTTTAGAGAAAAGCCTTGGCCTCTCTCGTGGCGCGCTCGCTCATAACATTCATGCTTTCCAACGGCCACCAAATTAAAAGGGTTTTGAACGGTTTCAAATTCACTCAAAGGGTCAGTTTCGACAGACCACCAAATCTCCTCCTTTTCCCTCTAAAAATCGAACCAAAAATTAGGGGCAATTAATTAATTTAATTATAACCCAAAAAGATTAGAAATAAAACTTTAATTTGGAGAATTAAATTAAAAACAAACCAAGAATATAATTTAAAAATTAAGTACATATTAAGTAAACTAGTAAAGTCCTGCCTAATCAGTTACATGCCTACAAACCTACCGCACCAACCCATGCAAAGGAAAAACGAAAGAAAAAATGTACACTAACCCGGCCTGTTCGAACCGGGTTCAATCTAATCTAACCCCGGTTCACATTGTCCTCTTCCCTACTTGCTAACTAAAGTTTTAAACCTTTTTCTTTCTGCCTAACCAAAACTGGGCACCACCGGAGGTCTGGTCAAACCGGGTTCGGGCACGCCGGGGACATCCTTCTTCTTCCGCATCTCTAGAACTTTACGGTGGTGGTTGGAGTGCAACTCGCTCGAGAAAGTCGGGCTGCATGCGGGTCGATATTCCGGTAAGAGCCGACCCGACTTGTAACGGACCCCACAGGCGTTACAGAGGGTCTTGGCTCCATTGGGCCCGGTTCTCCACTGCGGGGTCTTCTGCACCCCACAATGGCTGCACCGACGAGGCGGCTGGCTCGAGCTTCCATCCACCAGTCTTCTCTTGGGCTTCTTCGGAGGCTTCTCCACTGACGCGACCGGTTCCCCGCCCGCTTCGGCCGGCTCGTGGTTCTGGGTGGTGGGGTAAATGAGCCAGGGGCTCGACGGAGACGAAGAAGACGACGAGGAACTAGAACTCGAGGATGTCTCCGTCAACGACGGTGACCCCAGTGACCAGACCCGGCCGCCAGTTCGGGTTCGCTTGCTTCTGGCCTTGGCCGGAACCGGAGTCTTGAAACAGGGTTTTTCGGGTAAAGGCGTTGCCGGGTCGGGTCGTTTCTCAGTCTTGGGCTTCTCGGGGATGAACCCTGCCGGCAGAGACGTAGTGAATTCCGTGAAAGATTCCTCGACAAAATGAGACAACCACTCGAGGTTTTCCAAGTCGTCCGCCTGTAAAAATGGTAGCTGTTGGTCAAAAACCACAACCCAAGGCCTCAAAAAGGGTCAAAATCACCATTTTTAAACATGGAAATTGGGAAGAGAAAGTACCGGAACGCTGAGTTCGCTGGTGGGTTCGGGCCCAAGTTCGTTTTTGTCAGACAAATCCGAGTTCTCAGGGTCCTGGGGTTGTTTCTGAGGCGAAACAGAGGCAAAGCCCTTGACTTTATCTTTATCGTCTTCCTCAGCCTCTGTTTCCACAAACCCATCTTCGTTCGAGAAGTCAAGGAGGTCATCGACTGAGAAATCGTCACAAGCGACACCGTTTTGTCCATTGACGCCGCCCCACAACAAGTCATCAAAAACCACTTGTGGGCTCGCCTTGACAGCCATCTCCTTCCTAATACTGGTCTTCAGGGCCGCTTCCACGCATTCCATTTCAGTTTCAACCTAAGACAACAAAACCAGAAAAACCCAAAACCAAAATAAAGCAACATTCTTTCTTTCACTAAACACATAGCGGTTACAGAAAACAACAGGAGGAAACCCAAGCCTTTTTATTTGATTAATTTGAAGACAAAAATGACATTTTTTCATGTATACCTGTTGTGGAGGTAGAGGTGGACGACAGGTTAAGAGCAGAGGAGGATGAGGAGAGAGAGAGGAGAGGAGAGAGGTTGAGGTTGAGGTTGAGGTTGAGGTGGTTGAAGAAGAAGAAGGGATTGAACAAGTAAAGGGATGAAATTGGAATAAAAAGGAGTGGTGAGTTTGGTAAAGCATTGAATTAGGGCTGAAAGCGTCCGTGGCCTATACTAAAAGTGCCCGTTTCTTTCTCTCTCTCTCTCTCTCTTTTAATTTACCTTTTTTTTCTTCTCTCCCCACCCATCCACTTTATATATCCACCTATACTGTTCTCTGTATTTACACTTTGGATACGTTTGCAGTCTGTGTACTAAATAAACCGTACTGTTCATAAATAAATATATTTGTTTTAGTAAAAATAAATAAATATGGAAAAATATTCTTTTTTCTGTCTGAAATTACGAGGACTGCCCTTTTGACTGGATTTTAATATTCTTTTTTCTTTCTGAAATTACGAGGACTGCCCTTTTGACTGGATTTTTCTTCCCTGTCTGGGTTTTGTACATATATGGGTAGGCCAGGGCGGACCATATCCACAGACAGCTCCCACCCATCTTTATATAACTTCCATTTTCTTTTTTGTTTTTCTTTTTTGTTTTTGTTTTTTGTTTTTGTTTTTGTTTTAATTTTGTAATTTGTAATTTGGATTTTTGGGAGGTGAAGTGGGATAAGAATTATAGGGTGCGGTTCGTCCCACCCTAACTAACCACTGCGTCGTGAATACCTAGGAAACCGCCACCTTTGTGTATTTTTCCTTTCTTTTTACTTTTCTTTGAGAAGGAAAGGAATTGGCCATTTCTTTTGACTAATTTACAACATCATCCTACCGCGTTGATCGCCGCTCGTTTTGGTTCTTCACCACTCGAAGCTTTTGTTTCCCCGCTCATAGTTTTCGCACTTTATTACGAACTCAACCGAAATTGGCGCATTGCTTATTTGTTCCTCTTTTTCTTTTTTTGTTCTCACTAAATCTCTTGTTTTTTTAAGTGCTTATCAAAAAACTAAATTGAACTGGAATATATCCATTTAGCTTAGATTTTGCCGTTAGATCCCGTTTTAATTAATAGTCCATAATCACTTGCATTAACAACGTACGATCTAAATATAGTTCATTGCTTCGAAAAAGTAAGGGAGCACAATTCTTTTGTGTTGAACATTACTTAGCTCCTTTCATTTAAGGAGGCAATTCATATGTTCTTACAAATTACTGTCTAATATATTAAAAAAACTCATTTAAATCTCTTGTTTTTTTAAGTGCTTATCAAAAAACTAAATTGAACTGGAATATATCCATTTAGCTTAGATTTTGCCGTTAGATCCTGTTTTAATTAATAGTCCATAATCACTTGCATTGACAACGTACGATCTAAATATAGTTCATTACTTCGAAAAAGTAAGGGAGCACAATTCTTTTGTGTTGAACATTACTTAGCTCCTTTCATTTAAGGAGGCAATTCATATGTACTTACAAATTACTGTCTAATATATTAAAAAAACTCATTCAAAACACATGTTAATAATAACTCCATTATTCTGAAAATTAGACAAGCATTTTTCTTCTAGTGTTTACTTCTATAATTGCATGGCATTGATGATTTCTTTTTCTTTTTTTTTTAAATGGTGAAAAACATTGCCCCTTGGCTCATATTCAAAATTAAAATAACTTGTGAAATATAGAACACAAATATGAACTATGTTTGGCACACTTGATACATTTTTCTCTGTCCCGTTCGCTTAAGAATCTAAATATGAGGACCTGTGATATCCTGTTTAATAAAAGTTCTTGGATTAATACAACGGCACACATAATTAATAGTCTTTACCCTCCCTTATACTCCTTGGGTGAGCGAGACTGACATTTCCTCTATTAGAGAAGGAATTCTAAACTGCATTTGCTTAAAAGACAAAAAAAAACAAAAAACAAAAACTGTAGAGTAGTATAAATTAACAGGGTTTTCTCTATTTTCCTTCCATAATTCTTGAGAATTTGGAGTAAATGGCGGCAATGAACATGAATACGATATGAATTGTTTGATATCATAAATCATGGCACATACGCAGCTACCATTTGACACTTGTACTCCAAAATAATTAATACAGCTACTAATTTTCTACACGTTGTGTGATCATGACAACATATTAACGAGTTTTCTTCAAGTTGTGATTAACCAGGGCAATTAATTCAGGTTATATCCAACGTGTTAATGTTTTGTGATGTGTCGTAAAACTATTGGCCCGTAGACGCAATACAATGAGTCCAAGCATATTTGACAGGTCACTAATTAATTAGTACTGTATCCCACTTTTATCCACGTATATACATCACCTTAATTAATTTTCCATATAAAACAAAGAAGAGAATCACTGTATCTCAACAAACTGAGGCAAACCAAATTGAATTATTTTATTATTTTGGTCTGATAACCCAAGTTGAATTGATCCATAATTTTAATCAATTCATGAATTGAGGCCAGCCCAGAAATTGGTACGACCAAATTTATATGGTACCCCTGGACTGGAAAACCAAACTCCAATCTGCAATCTCCATAATGATCAAAGTTCAACGACAGTACATACATGGCTTAGAAGCAACGAAAGGCGCAGAAAAGTGATGATACGAACCAATGAGTCAATGACATGGGTCCAGCTTTTGTCTCCAACCTCTTCCAACTCAAATGATTCCCCTTCATTTTTATTTTTATTTTTATTTTTATTTCCATATAAATAGGTCTTCTTGTGTGCTGAGCACTGATCGAACCCTCATATTTTTATTTCCATATAAATAGGTCTTCTTGTGTGCTGAGCACTGATCGAACCCTCATATTTTTATTTCCATATAAATAGGTCTTCTTGTGTGCTGAGCACTGATCGAACCCTCATATTTTTATTTCCATATAAATAGGTCTTCTTGTGTGCTGAGCACTGATCGAACCCTCATATTTTTATTTCCATATAAATAGGTCTTCTTGTGTGCTGAGCACTGATCGAACCCTCATATTTTTATTTCCATATAAATAGGTCTTCTTGTGTGCTGAGCACTGATCGAACCCTCATATTTTTATTTCCATATAAATAGGTCTTCTTGTGTGCTGAGCACTGATCGAACCCTCATATTTTTATTTCCATATAAATAGGTCTTCTTGTGTGCTGAGCACTGATCGAACCCTCATATTTTTATTTCCATATAAATAGGTCTTCTTGTGTGCTGAGCACTGATCGAACCCTCATAGGTGTGAGTTCAAATTACGAAAATACATAGGTGTGAGCAAGGATGGACCAGGAAATTTTATAGGAGTGGACTAATATTTTTTAATACGAGATCCATTATATTACCTTGTTTTTTCTTTTTAAAAACAGGTTTACATGGTTAATTGGCTATAGGCTATATGTTTATTTTTACACGCAAACGCAAAGAAAATGAGTGGTAGCAACTATTCTTCAATTAACAATTTTTAAATTTTATGGGAGTACACATAAACACAGAGAGTGCAGTCATATAGATCTATAATTGCACAATCACAAGCTACAAGCATTCAACAAAACCAAAAGACAACTAGACTATATAAAAGCAGAGATCAAGTAATTAATAGATTTAATCATAAAAATGACGAGTCATCAATAAAATCCTAGTAAGTTGCAGAAGAAAAAAAATCCCCAAAATTTAATACCCAAATTCTAAATCATAAAAAGTTAACAATAACAATTGAAATTTGAAATTAAACAAAAAGTAAGAGAGAAACTTACTAATATTAAAGAACCCATTGAATATAGGTTGATACAATTTTAAAGAGGAAGAGACCTACTACTTCTAAGCTCTCAAGTTCAAATATAAAGTTATAGCTTACATGGATGGTAATAGAAAAACATGATGTTTGATGTGTGTGGTTGCCTATAGAGATGAAATCTTATGGTTGTGATAGGCTAATTTCAATAGAGAGGGGTGGACTATTTTTAATTAACTTGGGTTTGACTTATAAAATTAACATTAATTTTTTTCATCTCCAAATTTAGCACTAGGTTAGAGTCCCACACTAGCCCATGCCTAAATCCGTCCTTAGGTTTGAGTTGTGTTGTGACACTGCTGCGTGATGTTATTAGGGTATGTTGTTAAAAATAACAATAACATATGCTATAACATTATATTGGTGCACGACACCACGCGACGCTCTAAACCCCTACACTATCAAATTGAATAATTTATAATTAAAAAATTGATAAATTGATATGGCTATCAAATTCCGATCTAATAATATTATTATTAAAGTGGCAATTTTGCACTTAATGCCAAACCTACTCTATTTGTTGAAAAGGACTTGCATGTCACGGGTGATAACACTATTTTGTTATCTCCATCCAATCACACTTCATTATATGAAATTTTTATCATATATGACGGAATATAATTGATTGAAATAACAAAACAATTATTCATGTAATCTACAATTTTTTCTCCTCACTGTCACGTGTTCCAAACCCTCTCTTAAATTATTAGTGAACGCCAGTGGTTGAGTGACTCAGCTCAGATGCGGTAGGGGTGGTTTTGTAACTTCCCGCGGAATAAAAATCGTCAATGGAAACAAAAAAACGAAGAGAGAGAGAGAGAGAGAGAGAGAGAGAGAGAGAGAGAGAGAGTCAAAATACGTATTTTGAGATTCCAATAGTTGACGGTTTACTAGATGGGGATGGTAAAACAACAACATGTATAAAGAGCCGGCTTCGTAGACTTCCCTTGTCGTTTTCAGCCGCCCAAAGTCGTTTGCTCACGTGGTGGGTTACTATTGGACAGGTGACGTTGCCCAATAAGTCATACGTTATTTTTTCTTTCTTTCAATTATTAGAATTCTTTTTTTTAAGTTTTAAAATTTTGAAATTTGAAAATCAAATTTTGAAAATCAAAATTATGGAAAGGAATGACGACGAAATAGTTTTATTATTATTATTTTTGTTCGGAAAAAAGTAAATAAACGAGTGGGCTTGAAAATTGAATGCGGATTGGCCCTCCTCGGCATATGGAGCCCAACCAGGATACAACGGGGTGCCCCAAATGATATATTTTTTTAAAAAGTGATTGGACGGAAATGCCCTTGGAGTTGGAGCGTGCTGTTGTTTGTGATGATGGTACGGGAAAGTGATGAGAAGTGAAAATACAAACAGAAAGTACGGAATCTTGTGAAATTTCCAATGAAGAAGGTGACTCATGTCTTATATATGTCTGTCCAGTGTCTTTTGTTGGCAATACGGTGCCTTCTTTCATTATGGATATGGATATAAGGTATCTCCATCTATGCGGAAATCCCTCACGAAGCTCGCCAACCGGCTTGGAGGAGGTTTTAAGTTCGACATACGTGAATATGTGTTCGATAGTACTACAAGTGCGACAACTATTTATGACTCTACCCTATTGTAATGATTTAACTTTGTTGTTAGGGAGTTATCAGATTATAATTTCAGTTTTGTAAGTATCTGAACATTTATCAAACAATTAAATTGGTTAGAAGAACTTTCGCACAATCTGTCTTATATGGGAGAAAACAAAATGCAGAAACATCCGAATGCTTGATAATCTGTGAATGGAAAAGGGTCATGCAAGGCACCATTTTCTTAGGTAAATTAACCATGAATCTTCCCAATAGGGTAGTATATCTCTCTCACACTCTTAATAAGGAGGAAGAATTGGATTTAACTTTTAATAGTAATTTACATCTTTCACACTCTTTCTCTTGGTATAGGATGAGGTATTAGGTCTTGGATTTAACTGGGGCAAGTAATTTGAAGTCAGATGTGTAAATTTGGTTATATTCCTTTATGTAGGGTTTTCAATATCAATATACTTAAGTTATTACTGCAGACACGTTGGTTAGCCAAGTTGGCCAGGACACTGAATTCGTCCTCTTGTACCAAGTTCGAATCTTCTTCCCGTTGATTATATTAATTTAGAGTAAACAAAACATACTTAAGCTACACATATTTTTTTCCTTCTTTGGAACCAGAATTGGAGAATGAAGATGTGTTTATGATGGAGGGCATAGATAAAGTGATAACACATTGGAGATGTGGAGGGTGGACTCTCTCTCTTTCTCTCCCTCTCTCTCTTTCTCTCCCTCTCTCTGCTTCCATGATTGAGTAGATTCCCTTGATTCGTGGTCCCAACCAAGCATGGGTAACATTTTGAGCTGCTTGATGTGGACTGCCATGAATCTGCTTTTCAGGACAAGGGTATGCCTATGCTGCAGGGAAAAGTAAAATTTTTGTCTGAAATTACTGCATCATGTGAGTGCAAACACAGTAGAAATCAGGGGTGAGATTGAAGAGGGGTTGGTATTGTAAGTGATAGATTTGATAGGTACATGAAAAATGAGAGGAGGGTTGAAAAAAAAGGATTGGAACTTACTTCAAAATGGTTGGGATATATTTTATTGGACAACAAAAAGTGTTTTGAACAATGTTATAACTTATAGATATAAACAACTCAGATTTCATTACAAATGCAGAAAAAAATTGTGTTTGATGTTTTCTTCATTGTAACAATAAAAGGTAAAGAGAGTTCCTAGGCCCATCATTCAAAAAAATTTGTCTCCATGAAGGGCTAGAGCTAGAGCCCATCATTTAAATCAAATAAGGAATTTCGGAGGCTGGGCTGTCTTAATAAATTTTTAAGGCAAGTGATTTGAGACACAAAAAAGAAGAACAGAGAAAGTCCCCTTCACTCGTGCACTGCAGAATTTGGAAAACATCCATCTTGCAAACAAATGTGTATGATTTTTTTGGAGCTTAAATGCTAACAGAGCCCACTTAATCTGAAGTACAACCAACTGTGACTGACTGTCACAAACTCAATGACACATTCAAATTTGATCAAAGAGGGTCAGAGTTCAACAGTTGGAAGCTGGAACACAGAGAGAAGGAAAAAATAATTTAGAGGTTTTCACTTTTGGCTCCCGTTTCTTTCATTATGAACCCCTTTCAATTTTGAAGGTGTAAGTAGTTTAATGAGCTAGACTTCATACATCAACTGTCCAAGGAGCCTTTGATTGAGTGATATATTTGAACCAGAATACCAGGCAGGATCAATTGTCAAGTTGGTTGATCGGCTTACTGCTCACAACAAATTAGCCTTTCATTTCAGTACAAGGCTAGTAAAGCAAGCATGCTGTCTCTCTCACAAACACACAAGGCCACATACATAAAGACACTCACTTTCACATTGATTTCATAGTTTCAGAGAATGCGGGTGTGGTTGTTAGTCGTTGATGCATCACAGGGGGTGTATGTGCATCAACAATCACCCACACGCAAGTGGACGATTGATGTCTCTATCTGTGCGGCTATGCCTCGCTTTCCTTGCACCACAGTCATGTTTGTGCTCAATTATGGATAACTTGTCTATATGGGTTTTGTTTAGATTTGATGATCATGATCGATAGATGCATAATTGGCACCCAAAATCAAGCCCCTTTCCTCTTTTTTCGAAGATAGATAGGCACAAATCCTAGTTAGGCTTTTCGTGAGGCAAAAGTATGGAATGCATGTTCTTCAATATATCACATACATACGTCTCCAAAGCTATGCATGTTCAAACAAATAAACATGTGGTGTGGCCCAAATTTGACAGCAAAAACTCCTTTTGGGTTGCTTTATTTGTCCTCAACTTTTTTCTTTTTTCTTTTTTCTTCTTTATATATATATATATCCTTATTTGCATTTTTGTCACACTTTTCGGGTAATATAGTTTTCCAAATTTGGTTTAGCCTTAAGCGAAACGTGCATGAATAGTTTTCTGTGGCACTCGTGAGACACAGATATGAACTCAACAGGACACGTGGCGAAATCAGATGAAGACCGGTGATATGATGAACATTGAGCAGCAGAAGGGGCACAAGGCACTGTCACGTGATGGGCTGAGAAGCAGGACATGGCGGCCTTTGTAATGCAGGCACACCAACCAAACCAGTTGCCCAAAAGCAATTTGCAATTTTTGCAGTCTTCTTCTGCACAATGCAACGCAATTCATGCCTTGGAAACTGCCAACACACGGGCCTTCGGTACTCTAAACCCATATAATCTATCAAACACGTAACTATTTCCATTTTCTGCATCATCCACTTATTATTACAGCTTAATTTAAAACCATATCCCACCACCATTGAGCTTTGGAAGTGGAAACTCTTGATAAGTAGTTTTGTGAGACAATCATTAACGTTTATAAAGAGGGTTAGGATATTTGGACAGGGTGGTACGCTCGCTTCCTTGCACCCAAGTTCGGGTCCTCCTCCCCAAAAGTTCGAGTACTTTGATTATGTGGTATGTTGGATGTGCTCGATATGAGTATTTTTTGCAAATGTTTTGCTGGTCCCAAAGGTGTTTGTGCTTTTGCTTTGAGAGAAGTGGTCAGAGCTTTTGCTTCTTATAACTAAAAAGAGGGTGAAGGGGAGGAAGTGACAATAATGAACAGGTTATATATATTGCATGAAAATGGTGCATGAAGCAAAGAGGGAGGAGAGTGTGCAGTGAAGCCATCAATGCAAATTGCAGGGAACTTGTTTCTATGTACTGTCAATAAAAGCGTGCTCTACATGATATAACTGCAGGCAGCAGGCACATATTAATTTAATTTCCAGTTGAAATGTTGTTGTAAAATACAACAAAAAAAATATCTGCACCAGCCGGGAATCGAACCCGGGTCTGTACCGTGGCAGGGTACTATTCTACCACTAGACCACTGGTGCTCTGCTTGTTATTTTTATAGCCAAATAACATAATATATAACATATATGTTTATCTGGTGGCTACGAAAGGATATCAATGGTCATTTAATTTGATTATGAATAAATATTAAATACCTTTCGATTGACATCTCTCTCTTTCCCCTCGTATTCCTATATAAATGCAATGCTTTGTTTTTCGTTTATGGAACCTTTTCAACATCAGAAATTTCTCAATGTGATTGTCACACAATAACGTGGTATTGTCAATTCATTTAGTTATAACACCTGTATTTATTTGTTAATACAATACTTTAGGTTCATGAAATATGAACAATCTCAAAATTTATTCCTTTCATCACCCCACTTTGTGAGGTGATATATCCTCAAAATCAATGCAACATCAAGTACTCCTATCAGCTTAATGTTATTACTTAATTCACTGATTGGGAGTTGTAGCCGGTGTAAAGTAGTATTCTAGCTCAGAATCATGGACATAGCATAATCCAAACACTAGACACCAAAACAAACAACACAACAAGGAGAAAAATACAAGACATGGTTTGAGTCTTGAGGATGACCAGCTTACCTCAATTTGTTTCCTTACAGTATTTTAACATGTTCTAAAACTAGGGCAACGTCGTCCATTGCCCCTATGGCCTGGCCAACATTAAGCTTTTTTTGTTATTTATTATTTATCTGCAACAGATTTGCTAGGGTAGTAGGTATGGACGGTGTTTTTATATTACAAGTAAATACCTGCCTCACATGGTGCTTCAAGGGGTTGAAGATTTAATTAGCCTCTGCTTTAAATCGTGATTCGAGGAGCTTAGGGCTGGAAAAATAGCCGTTAGGGGGACGTAAAGACTCAAACACATCAGAACTTTCAATATTTTAGTGATGCATAAACATTTAAGCCTACACAAAAAGTAAAGATCTGAACTTTTTAAGTTTTCATCATTAATCAGAATTTCAAGATAAACTTTAAAAATGGAAATTTTGGGGAAAATGCTAAGAGTGGTTACAAGGAGGAAGTGGAGCTCCACACAAGCCAGGATTATCTGCGAAAGCAGACAAGGGGAAAATAGCTTTGTGAGGAGGAATTTTCCCTGACAATTGGTTTCCAGACACATCAAATTCTTGAAGATCCTTCAAATTCAGCACCTCCTTTGGAATAGTGCCACTCAAGTTATTGCTTGAAAAAAGAATTGTAGCCAATTTTGTGGAATGTGCAAGCTCCATTTGTATCCTTCCAGAAAGCCGATTATACACAAGCTTTAGGACCTGCAGCTCACTCAACTTCCCGAGTGACTTTGGTATGCTTCCTCTCAATGGGTTGTGTGATAAAACTAGACTTTTGATAGAAGTCATTGTGGATCTTTCTCCAATGTCCTCATCAATGGGGCCAGTGAACAAGTTGTGAGAAAGATCAATGGAATTAAATTGGCCAAGAGGGTTTTGGGATTCTTTTGAGAATATTGAATCCATGTGGCCAGAGAACTTGTTGGAATGTAGATCAAGATCCATTAGAAGTGAAAGGTTTTTGAATTCAGCTGGGATTGATGCATGGAAACCGTTGTTTGATAAGTTCAGAAATGATAGGCTACTCATGTTGCCTATCCAATGAGGTAACTTCCCTGTCAAGGCATTGCTTGATAAGTCAAGTATGGATATAGATGATGAAGATAACCAACTTGGAAGCTGCCCTTGAATACCAGTTTTTGCCAACAATAGCCTGAAAAGCTTTAATCTTGCAAACCAGGTTGGTATACTAACCAATCCCAAAGGATTGAATGAAAGTTCCAAAGTGTCTAGCCTCTGTAGTTTTGCTAGCTGAGGAGGAATTTGACCCGAGAGTCGATTTCTCGATAAATCTAGTGTTTGTAGGTTATGTAAATTGCCAAAACTTGAAGGAATCTTGCCTGTAAAATGGTTGTTGGAGAAGAAAATGTCAGTAAGAGTTGCTAGATGGCCAATGGTTTCTGGCAGTTTTCCTGAAAATTTGTTGTTCTCGAAAATGAGCCTTTCGATCTTTGGGAGCTGGCCTAGTGATGCTGGTAAAGTGCCTCTGAGCTTGTTTTCTGATAACTGACAAAACCGCAGAGAATTGAGCCCGGAAATCGAAGATGGAATGCTTCCAGTAATCTGATTATGATTGAGATAGAGCAAGACTAATTGGGAAAGTGCACCAATGGATTGAGGAAGTCTTCCACTTATCTGATTTTCTGACAAATCAAGATATATAAGGCTCTTTAGCTTGCCAATGCTAGTGGGAATGCTACCAGAGATATTGTTCCCATGGAGATCAAGCTTTGCTAGCAACACCAACTTCCCAACTGAAGTTGGAATTGGCCCTGACAATCTATTTCCAGATAGGCCTAGTTCCACAAGTGATCTCAAAGATCCAATAACAGAGGAAGGAACAGCACCAGATATATAATTGTCACCAAGAAAGAGCTTCTCCAATCGAAAAAGATTACCAAATGTAGTTGGTATTGAGCCAATGAGCTTGTTTGAATCAAGAAAGAGATGAGTGAGTTGAGATAGCTTCCCAAGTTCTGGTGGTATTGGACCCTTCAAGTCCTTGAGATTACTGAGGTCAAGAAGTTGAAGAGAGGACAAGTTTCCAATATAAGGGGACAAAGTACCAGACATGTACGTGTCGACGATGAAGTCATTGTCTGAAACAAGTCCCGAACGTGAGACATTGACAACTCTGCCAGAGGAGCTGCACGCGACACCTTCCCAGGCAGAGCAGCAGTCAGAGGAAACTGACCATGAATGCAGCAGCTTTGAAGGGTCAGAAATGATGTTATGCTTGAAATGGAGAAGGGCTTGTTTGTCTACAAAATGGCATGCTTTGGAGGCAAGAAATGAGAGGAGCTGTGAGAGAAGGAGGAGCAGCAAGGTTCTGCTGTGAATGGAAATCTTCATTTTCTGAGATAGTAGAATTAATTGGGTGATGGAGAAGGTGTTCTATAGCTAGCTGTGCAGCAGGGAAGAAGTGAAGAGAGAGATGGTAGCTATATTAAAGCTCAAAACTTTTTGTCATGTCTCTCATGTGTATGAATTTATTAAACTAAGCCTCACCTCACACTAAAGTTATCTTCTTCTAACTAGGATGCAAAGTACCCATTAGTGCAGCGTGTATGAGTTTAGTATATTACCGCCCATCCTAATAAAAAAAGTCTTCATAAAAAAAACTTCCAACTAAGATAAGAAATGCTCTCCATAATTAGTGGGAAGTGACTAGGATTTGTAATTTGGGGTTTAGCTCCACTGTGGCTAATGCTAGTTTTGGTAAGTTGGAAACATAATCTTTTCAAACACAGGAATGAAATCAGTAGGGCCACCATTAAGCTGACTTATTATAGTGTGGCTGCTAATGAGTATTGTGGCTGGATCAATGTTGCCCCATGAATCATGCTGTGGTGGAGGTTGGTAGGTTCCATAATGGAAAGGAAAAATGAAGTCTGTAAATCAATGATTTAAGCAAGAAGCGAAGGTTTGGTATGAAGATAATGTAAACTAACCATTGGACTACTCTTTCAAATCGTGAACTCCGCCACACCACATATTTACTAGAACATCGTCACGTGGTATAAATTTTACTCTTTTTTTCGGACGAGTGGTATAAGTACCACGAAAAAAAGGTATAAAAACTGGAAGCTGTAAAACAGTACAAGCATATTCAGTCTATACGTACATACCGTATAAAAAAGGTATAAAATACCAAATAGTAATCTAAAGAAGTGAGGAGATTGGTTCATCAGAGTGGGGCCCTCAGGCCATCAGAAGCATAGAAAACCACGTGCGCCTAGCGTTCAGGTGTCAGAGGAAGATTAAAAAAAAATCTAGCAAGCTGATTTACTTTGGTCATGTACCACCAGACAAGGACGACCCTTCTCATTACTACAGTATTTAACACAAGATTTCCCACTTCAAAAAATAATCCAATAAAAATAAATAAAAAACCCAAAAAAAGAAAAAAAAAGAAGCAAAAACAGAACGAGAGGAAGCAATCAAAATTAGTAATTTTTATGTCATAATGTTACAAATAATAACGTTTTGATCATGGGATTATTGGGCCGAAGCTTCTGCACTCAGAGAGCGATTTCTGGTCACCACCTTGACAAAAAAAGAAAACTCTTGGGCATCTGTACAAGCAGTTATCGGCCAAACCCACATTTGCAGAACCCGGTTTGAGCACCAGCAACGGACCCGGGATGGGTCCGAATAAGTAATTCCCGCCCAGCAACAACCTCTCGAACGCCGAGACTCCGGATCCGGGTAGGGCCACTTTGAAGGCGTACTGGGTCGGAATCATACCCATGAACTTGTTGTTCTCCAATGTCAAAGCAGAGAGCTTTGGCATCATGGGCAGGAAAGATGGCAGGAGCCCTTTGAGCTGGTTGTTGCTGAGGTCCAGGGCAATCAGCTCGCTCTGGATGCCCAGAGAAACTGGGGGCTGTACGGACGAGAATTGGTTGAAAGAGAGGGTGAGTTGCTGGAGTGATGGATGCTCGAAGAGGTAAGAGGGAACAGAGCCACCGAGTTGGTTGTGACTCAGATCGAGCACCTGCAAAAAACCCAAGTGTTTGATATTTTCCGGGACTGTTCCTTGCAAGCGGTTGTTTCTCATGGAGATTTGGAGCAGAGAGCTCGGGAGGGTTAATGGGATTTGCCCAGAAATGGCGTTGTTGCTGGCGTCCAGGTAGAAGAGGTTTTGCAGAGAACCCAACTCGGGCAACTCGCCGCTGAGTTGGTTCCCTTGGAGCTCGAGTCGTTTCAAGCTCGCCAGCCGATTCAAACTCGGTGGGATTGCGCCATGGAGACCGTTGCTGTCGAGGTATAGCTCCTCGAGGTTGGAGAGTGATCCGATGGATGCGGGTATGGAGCCAGAGAAGGAGTTTCCGGAGAGACCGAGTCGAGTCAGCCGAGTCAGGTTGGAGAGCGAGTCCGGGATTGAGCCGGAGAAGAAGTTGTTGGAGAGGTCGAGGGTTTGGAGGTAAGGGAGGTTCCAGGAGATGGAGGAGAGCGAACCGGAGTAACCGGCCTGGTCGAGACTGAGCTCGGTGACTCGACTCGTTGCTGAGTCGACCAGGTCACACCTGAAGCCGCAGGTGAATCGGTCGCTGAAAAGATTGTCGCAGGGGTCGAGCTTGAAGTCCCATGAGCTTATGCATGAGCCTGGGCTCACTGAGGTGGGGTCCAGAGCGTTCTTGAGCTCCTTGAGAGCTTCTATGTCTCCCCAGAAGGTCTTTGATTCTGCTCCAAGTAGTTGCAGGGTTGTGAGTGTGATTAGCAAAACAGCAAGGGAAGAAGAAGAAGGAGATAAATTGCTATGCACACCCATTTGGTGTTTTCACTCAAGAGTGATGATGGTAACTGTTTGTAGGTTTGAGGGAATATGAATGAAGATAAGGAAGGGGTGTGGAGTTTGCAGATGAAGAGAAAGGACAGCAGGGTTGATCAGGACCGTTCGTTTCCGTGGAAAATCAGAATGAGAATTCTGATGTGGGAGAGAGAGAGAGAGAGCCTTTGCAAAAAGCTCTTTTTGTATTTTGGGGTCAGAGAGTTCAGAGATCTTTATATGATGAGTGGTTTTCTCACGGGCTCACGGCACTTGTCACAGAAATAAAGAGAGAGAGAGAGAGAGAGAGAGAGAGAGAGAGGAGGAAGGTCGTGTGTTGGTCCTAGAGTGGACAACTTGGCTGTATGTATACAGAAACAGTGACGTGTGTTGGTTAGCTGAAGCTGAGAGTTGTTATTACTACTGTCGAGCTGTCGTTGTTTCTCTTTTCTATATCCATGGCCATAATTTTCATAATAAAATGCAAGAGATAATGCGAAAATATTTAACAGTTCGTTAAAAATGAGGAACCAACTAACTTTATTTTTTGGACTCTAGACCAGATCGAGTTGAGATGTGGATTGACTCGTTGAAGCAAAATGCGGGCTCATATATTGAGCCCATCATACTCTGACATTAGGTCCAAAAACTTTTCTATGTCAAAGAATTATTTTACCAAGTAACCCAATATTCTTTCACACCCAAAATGTTTCAACAGTTTCTATAAATTAGTTATTGATTGTGTTTGTGTAGAATGAGGCGATTTTATTTTGCCTTCTTTATGCCAATATGCTTTGGACATCGAATAGGTTCTTTTGCCTTTGCCTATAAGCCACTCGAAATAGCCTCTTTACACAAAAGCAGAACCTACCGGTAAAAAGAAAAGATAAAAAAAAAGGGTGGTTAGAAATTGGAATCAAATGCCAGCAGCACATGGAATCTAATCCCCTTTGATTCAGTTGTTACAAAGAGCGAGCTCTAAGTTGGTGGGTGATTTTAACAACCGATATCACTAATGTCAAATCGAGCGGTTGAGTTAAGCACTTTTATTATTAGAGCTTATTAGAGCTAACAAACTTGAAAATACAGCAAACTTTCCAAAAAGCCACCCCATTTCCAATATGCAGATTCGCGTTTGGTATTTCCAAGTCCAACCAACCACCATTCAGGAAGATCCTTTAGCATTCCTACTGTGAATTTGGGAAATTAAGCTTGCAAACAAGATGAGTAATGCTAGAGACAGCCATCGACGGGCACGGTGGGTGGCTGTCAGCCGTCGATAAGCATGATTCCTGCAGTGGGGTACCAGTCAACGATGTACACTAAGCGACTGCCTTTAGCATTCCTCAAACAAAATAGGGACCAAGAAATACATCAATTGTCAAAATCCTAGTTGTCTTTTGGTGGGGGTTCGGGATAATGATAAACGGCAAACGTCAACCGTTGAATAACAAACTACTATCAAAACATCGGGCAAAGGCAAGTTGAAATAACAAGGAGCTGGTAATTCCTGTTAGCAGGGGTTACAAAATTAGCTGTTATTTACTTATTTATTTATTTTTGTAATACATCTTTTCTCAACTAATTAATTATACATACATAGATGTAAAATAATAAATGCCTATACATTCTATAATCGAGCATACCAAGTATGAATCTATTTTTAAAAAAATGGAACAAGAAAAGTCACCTTTACAATTTTCTCCAATTATGGACCTCTCCCAGGCGACCATTCAAACTTGGTGTATTTGTGATTTATCTCAAAGACAAAGGCCATTTCCCTAATCTGCAGATTGTCATAAACAATAAATCAATTGGGCTCTCATAAGCCAAGAACACGAAAACAATCCATTGATGAATACTAAATTAGTAGGAGCAATCATGTTTGGGGAAGAAGGAACAAGTGTGGTAGCATAAGAGAAAGCAGAAACTTTGAAGGACGACAGGAGAATCCTACGAGGATATCTGCTGTTTTAGAATTAAGGATGGGAAACCATTACCCTCCTTCATTCTAATCACTTGAACCAAGACCAAGAAGCATATGCTTGAGATAACCCAGAACAAGGAATAAATAGAATTAAAGTAACTAGAGATTTGAAGTGTGACCAGAAAAATAGAAAACCATTTACCTCAATCAAGTTACTTGAACTAAGGCTAACAAGCTGTCCAGTAGTAACTTCTTTGCCATTCAAAAAAATTGAACCCTTGCCAAGATTCTTCAAAGAGAAAGAACCATCTCCTTCCATCTTTATCACAGCCTAGAGAATAAGTAACAATAGTCATAGCCAAATTTCTTGAAAGGAATTTAAAAACAACTAGGACAAATTAATACTTCCACTTTGGTCTAACATGCTGCAATCAGACTTGTGGAGACAATGGCCAAAGTCACATGCTTCATCAGGTTGGATATTTAAAAAATAACATTAAAGAGAAAAGGAGGGTTTTAAGATCATTAACCATTTATGCATATCAGATTCTAATCTACAATCTTAGCCCATCACATCTTGTCCGTTTTCACTCCTTCCTTGCAATATGCTTCAGTTCTCCTTTTGTTTACTCAATTACCAAAGCGCAAAAATAAGGGGGAGGACTGCAAATGGATAAAATGGGAATGTGGAAATCATGACCCTTATTTAATAATACCCTTCAGAAGATAGGGTGTCATGTTTAAAAACTAGTTATTTGACATCTCAATCCCATTCTACAGTTTGTATGAATTATCAAAGAGCAAGTAACTGGTTTCATATAAGCTGACCATCTGCAAATGCAAGTCCTGGAAACAATTGCATTAGGAGAACAAAACAATTCTCACCTGCCGTCTAGATATTTTGTTGTGTAGCCCTTCCTTTCCCAAATCAATATCAACTTCATTATCTTCTGTTGCCCTGCCAAGTATTACCTGCAAAGTAGGAAGAGGTTGCAATAAGGTCTGCAAAGGTGACGTGTGATTCTGAATCAGAACTTTAAAATTTGAAAAACATACCTCAGTTTTCTTAATATATTCCTTTACATGGCGACCATACAATACAGCAAGTGCACCTTTAGATGCAAGATCTCTTTGCATAGAGGATCGTGCACACTGTTCTAATCTCATGATATGCCTTTTAGAATCCTCATCTTGATATGCTGAGGCTGGAAATACCAAGGAAAAGAATTTTAAAAGAAAACAAAAGCTATATTCGAACATAATGGCAGACATGCTATACATTCAACAGTTACATTTAAGACTGAATGGCTGATATGTTCTCCTTCTCAATAACCAGATAGAAATGAAATACAAAATCATGAAAGGCGGTTTTTATAATCTTCATCACTTAAAAACTCAAATATAGATGTTTAAACCATAACAAAGGCCAGTACATAATGCAGAGTAGATTTATCTTACATTAAAAAAAATGACAAGTATAATGTAGTTCTTGACATTCAAAATCATAGAATTTATACTAACATGGAAATCTTAATAAAGTTCACTTATATACAAGAGTAGCTTTCTTTATATAAGATATCAAAATTCAGAATTGATTAGAAACAGAAGCAGAAGGATCATCAGATACTAGCACAGCACCCAAATTAGAGGAGTTACCTATTTTACTGAAATATGAATCCTGATCATCTGGACATAAATCCATCTCAAGTATCTGAAAAATAACATAAACAAGTTATAGAAGGCAGATCCTAGAAATGAACTTAGTAGGACATAATTATTACCATCTGTTCAATATCAGATGTTATTAACAAAATTAGCTAATCAACAAATGATGTAGGATATGGGTGAATTGAAGATTTTGATAGTTTAGCGGAAGCGAAAACAAAGAAAACAGAGAATTAAACGACCAGACCTATCCTTGCTCGTTCAACAAAATTATTAATGCTTACCATCTGTTCAATATCAGAAAAATAGGGAATGTCAGCATCATCATCATCAACATCGTCATCAGATTCTTCCTCAGATTCTTCACAATCTAGTGCTGAGGGGTTAGCTTCTGGTTCTAGAAAAGTCATTTTAGTAGAACCTGGCTCTGTGATTACGGGTGCAAGTTCTGCAACTGTAGATGGAGCATCTATTCCCTGTTTAGAATAGAACAACCACCTTTAGTGATATATTTTTGCAACAGAAACCAAGAACTTCATAAAGTAATTACATATGAAATCCATTGTATGAAGTGACCCCAGATAAAAATTAACCTCTTCTTTTAGCACTCGATTTGTGATAGACTTAGGAGGTTGATGTGCTGATCTGCATTGGCTTGGGTTGGCGGGGACATTTTTATCATGTTTGGAGACTGAAGCTAGACCGTTACTATCACCATATGCAGCTTTAATTCCAAAAGAAACAAGTGCATGGTTGGGGCTGTTTTCTGTAATTGTGTCGTGTCTGACCATCCGAGGAACCTTAAAAGGTTGTGCAGGATCTTCTTCTTTCGTCAAGGTTATTGTTTGTTGATCACATTTTCTTTTGCCAGTAGAGGACGCTAAACCACTAGCTTCTTTTAAAGTTGGCTGCACTACAGCATGAACTGTTCCAGTAGGTGGAAATATATCATCATTGCATGGGATTTCAGGGTCCTCGGTATTCAATGTGCAAATCATCTCTTTCTCACGAAGTTCAGGAGTACGAGGATTTGGCACTGATGTAGATGATGGATTATTGGCTTCGGAAGAAGAAATATCACGCTGCTCGTCATGCAGAGAGTGAGATGGTTTAGCGGCAACATCCATCTCGGCAGCATGCACATTGTGTGAAACATCCTGGCATGTTTCTGAAATCAAATTTTGTGGTTGACAAGAGTCGGGCATCTTGGCAGTATGCACATTGTGTGAAACATCCTGGAATGAGTCTGAAATCAACTTTTGAGGTTGACAAGGATCAGGCACAACATATTCATGAACATCTTTGGGAGAACTCAACGGAATCGGCTTCAGGCTTTCATTAGAGGACTTATCCATTGACTCCTTTCCATTTACATCCATGAAGGTGAGATCATCCTCATTCGTAAGGTATATATCTGCATAATCACCTCCGGAGATAGTTACAGACCTATTTAGTTCATCGCAAACTTCTCCATCATTCAACATTGCCTCAGAATGGACAACTTCATATTGAGATGAACCAATATTCTCCCCATCCGCATCATCAGGAACTACCAATGTCTTTTCGGCATCCTCACCATTAACCCCGAGGCTCACATCAATTGGCATTTCTGGTGCTGGTACATCCTCAATCGTTTTCCAAAGAGGCTCATCTGTCGATGCATGCGATGGCCCTATATCTTCCACATCCAGGGCATTTGCAAAATCAATTAAATTTTCTCTCTGAGTAGGCAAATCTTCGCAAGCAGGATCGTGGAAAAAAGTATCCTCTCCTAATCCATTCGGCAACAATGAAACCTGTTCCACAAATCCATTAGGGCACCCTTCCCTCACAACTCCCTCCACACCATGATTTCCAATTGGGACACACTCTCCAGCACGAAATGCATCCGCAGCATTGCTCTCATTGCCATTGCAATCCATAAGCAAGGGTTGATTATGATCTCCAACCCCAAAATTTTCCTCTAAAGCCTCGCCATTATCAAGGTGTGGCGCGAACAGAAAATTAGGATCGAAATTTTTTTTGTGATAAGAGTTAGGATCAACGGAATTAGAAGTGCGGAGTCTCTTCTGCATAGCATAATAGTGTTTGCGTATGCTTTCGCCTTTTCGCTTCGAATCCCTAGAACTGCCGACTCTACTAGACTTGAACGCTGCGCTGGAATTGCAACCTTCGACTTCCAGCATCCGAGACGAGGCCTCGGCCGAGATATCGGCATCGTAGAGGAGCGAGGACCACCGCTCTCGCAATTCCCGGACTGAGAACTTGCGCGAAAATCGCACTGCTCCTTTGGCAAGTGCTTCCAGAGAAGCACCTGCCTGCAAATTGTCAAAAAGCACCAAAAAGATTCAAAAATCAAATTTAATTAACTAATCACTCTAATGTGAAAAGGCCAAATTCGAAACAGAAGATGATGATACTTAAGTGGCAGTAACGACAATAATTGAAAAGTAAAAGGACTGAAATGTGAAATGCTGAAATCGAGCGAAAATTTGCAGAGAGGTACCTCCATGGCCTTCTTCAAGCGAAGGTCGTCTTCAGGGATCCAAGGAGGAGCCGAGGCCGCTGCTTCCATGTGGCTTTGGTCCCTCTGATATCGTTTTGAAAATTGAACTTGAAATTGAATTCTAAGCTCTTCGTTTTCAAAATTTGAGAGATCTCTGTAGATTTTGAGGCCTCGAGAGCTGTTAATTTCTGAGAGTGGAGAGAAAGTTGCAGAGACTGAGTCACTGAGTCGACCGAGTTCTGGCGAGTGAAAAATGCCAAAGGTGAAAAGCACCGACTGAGTTGTCTGACTTTACGAACACGCGCGTAACGGTTCACGGACTCGTTGCTGAGTTAAATCTCCATTTTGATTATTATTCGCATTTCTTTCGCTCAGTTTTTTTCTTTTCCTTTTTTAATCTTAATTCTTATGGGATAGAATATTGCTTTCGCTGTGATTTGAATGCAGAATTTTTTCAGCGTTAATTTGTTACCTGTTAGCGACACTCTGTAATTTCATTGGTTGACTTTTCTTATCAGTTTTGTGCAAGAAACAAGTACGGTTTCACCACATTAATTTTGTTCTTTCTAAAATTGTACTTCAGTTTAAATAAGCGACGCCGTTTTCGGAGTGGCAATACGCAAATAGAAGCTCAAGCCCAAGCCCATGAACCCATTAACGTCTTTCTTTATTAAAAGATCAGTTGTATTTTTAGTTTTTGAGTACAAAGTTTACTCTTACTTTTTGGAGTAAGCATCTCAAATATTCCAGTTTTAAAAAGGAAAAAGGCAAATATAGCACAGAAACGGAGTGAAATGTCATCCAAAACCAGCATTCTGCACAATTTAACATTATGATCCGCGCTTGAACACGAGTCGATATGCTAAATGATTAATAACTCAATATATTACACTAGAACTCACGCAAAAATCAAGAAGCTAGTTGATTCGACAAATTAACATAATATACTAGAATTTGAAGAAAAACAAAAAGTATTCTTGTGTATCAATTAGTTCATAATTGATAAACCAATCCCTCTATATCTTAAATGGAAAGGTTGCTAGAGTTTGGAGCCAATACCATGATCAAGATCGCACTCAAAACACTATCAATAGCAGTGTCAGTCAAGATACATTATGGAATACAAACATTATACAAACAAACAAACCCACAAGCAAGAAGGGCACTCAAATTCATTTCAGTTCTTTGGGGCCATTCTCTTAATGCTACATAAAACATGATCATATATATATGCATCTATTTTTAGAAAGATTACCGAGTCCAAGTCCAAGTCTAAGTCCTTGCCTAATTACTTAGTGGCAATTAATCGTCCATGGATCGATCAAGCGAGGCGCAGATCGTGCAGATGAGTAATGGAGGAGCCAAGCGAACTTCCGCCGTGGTGGTGAAGGTTAGAGTGGTCGCGGATGTCTTGGTGGAGGTGGATAGTGAACAAGTTGGACGCCCCATTTGCCAATGCAACCGCAGATTCATATTCTCCCTCATTGACCACGTACCCATATTGTGGATCCTCAGAGGCTAATTCCTGATCAAACTCCAAATTTCCAAACAAAATTACTCAATCAATCAAAAGTGTTCCACATATAAAACTTTAATTAATTTTTTAGGGTGCACATATAAATGCTTGCTTACATAACCATGTAGCATATTTCCTCTTCTTTCCTCCAAGTTCTTCACCTGCAGCAGTGGGATTAATTAACAACACTACCAAATATATATACACATATGGAAAACTATCCAGTAAAAATTCTTAATTACCTTCTTCTTGCTGGTCTCTGTCTGAGTTTTGATCACGTGGTACTGTAAAGAATCCAGCAAAAAGATTAACCTCACACACAAACTTCCATAACAGCTGATTGACAGAGATTATTAAGGCTTCCTTTTAGATTGTCTAAGAAATTGTTTATTATGAAAAATTGTTACCCTATCTTCTCTGAAATTCTACAAAATTGTTTTATTAATGGGGATTTAAGATTTTCAGAATAAAACACAAAAAATACTGTGGAATTTCTGAAACCCTAAGTTAAGATTTAGATCCATGTCCAAGCAACACCAATTGAACTCTGTGATTAACTTATAATAGCAAAAACGAAAAGTTCGAAACAAAAATCTGACCTTCCTTTCACGTATGACCTCCAAGGAAGAAGCCATCTTATCCTCCAGAGAACGCAGCTGCGCATGGGTCAGGCCATTGAGATCATGACCCAACCTCTGCCTGTTAATTTCACAAATATATAATAATATTAATTACCCTGATCAGAAATATTCATCCACTCAACAATAAATTGATTTCTTCTTCAGCAGTTTCCCAATTACCTGATCTCTCTCCTCAGCTTATTGTTGATCTCTTTCAGTTTCCACAAGGTGTCTTTCATTGCCTGCACCCACCAAGAAGCAAACAAATTAACCAGAAACAAAAACTAACAATAATTTATGTATTTTTATCTATATAAAAAAAAGAGAAGATAAAATAATTAAGAGGGTTTGTGCTTGGTTAACCTGGTAGTGTGAGCTCCACAGATCGACCCCCATAGTTTTTTGGTAATCATCATACATCCTCTTGGTCCTGTTACATATATAAAAAATTAAACAAATTAAACAAATCGAAGTGGAACAAAAGGAAGGAAGAAATTAATTAAACAAAAAAATAAAAATAGGGTTTGATGAGAGAGAGAGAAAGAGAGGACGTACGTGGTGGTAGGGCTAATATACTCGTGCATTTTACCAGTGTTGGAGAGCATGATGAGAGAGACCCTGGCATCACAGAGGACGGTGAGCTCCTGAGCCTTCTTGAAAATCCCATTTCTTCTCTTGGAGTAGGTCACCTGCCTGTTTGTGTGGTTTTCGATCAGCTTGATCTCAATCTTCCCACGACCCATGTTTCCTCTCTCAATTTCCTCTATTTTTTTCTTTCTTTGAAAATTTCTATGTCCTTGGATCTTGTTTAATTTCTGAACAAATGGGGGAAGAGGGTTGGTTTGTTTATATAATGAAAGTGAGATGAGGAAGAAGAGAGAGGGTTTCTATATCGGGAAGGTGAGATGAAAAGTTAGTTTGTAGGGTAACCAAGAATGTCGTTGCTGAAAAACTGCTAACTGCGTTAACTGCTAAGTAGTGTCTTGTAAAGCTTTATGTAAATATAACTAGCCAGCCCTTGTAGACAGACATAGCTTTAGGCTTTAGCTAAAGGTAGCTATAAGGTTAAATTTTACACTATTGAGACCATGACAGCACAAGTCTTGTTCGGCGTGCTTGTTGCTCCGCTCATCAGTTGAAGTTGATCAAGGCCACTTGAGTAAGTGAGAGGAGCTCAAAATTTTAAATGTCTAGGACCAAATGAAATTAGAAATATATATATATTATCGTGCGGATGTCATTGTAAACAAAGAAAAAAACAGGGAAGAGTAGTATCCAAGTTCCAAACAAGCAACTCCATCTCCCCTTCTCTCTCTCTAGCTTTATAAGAGGGTATAATTTTTATACTATTCGACCACAAAACATAAAGAGTTTGTATACTAACATACTTTTTTCAAAGTTCAAAATAAGTTAGCTAGTGTCTAGTGATGAAGGTTGAGATTGGAGGAGACAGGAGAGCTGGGATGTGGGTTAAATCTACGTATAACGTATATGTACGTAAAGTTATGAATTTTTAAAGTGGAGACTTGAAGTATGTATCTTTATGCATATCTTTGAGTCTATCTCTTTGAGACTGAAGCTACAAGCCAGGCTCATCATGTTCAAGGTGTAAATCTCTAATTTACTTTGACCTCAATATCGAGGTTGAATGAGTGAGAGACTTCCAAGATATTAACGTTGTGGGTTAGCACACATCTTATGCCCTCTCTCTCTCTCTCTCTCTCTCTCTCTCTATCTCTCTCTCTCTCTCTTCCTAGGAGAGACATGGCTTCTGAAATATCATCAGAATGAGTGAATGTAAACTACCTCTCTGTAATGTAAAAGCTTCATGCCTCTATATATATATAAAGTTGCTGTTATAAATTCTAATGTTTTTTATTTTTCTCCAAATTTAGGCTCAAAGCCAAAACATGGAAGCCCGGGCTTGCCTCTACTATGGGCCCGAAAAGACTGCCTTCAATCTCGATTTATAAAACAAAACTTGATTTTTTTTCTTCTTCTTTTTAATCAGTGAAATGGAAAGTTCGTATCAAAAAGCAACTAATTCAAATTGTTTGGGGATGTTGGCCTCTTTGACTCACAACATATAGAAGGTCTTATTAATGATCGCTTAAGCAAGTGACTCTTAAGCAGTATGTCTTATTAACGGTCAGAAATCATCCACTTGCATGAGATATACATTTGCAAATTGGCCTGCTTATGATAGAGTAGCATGGCCCAAATCTAAATTCTAATGTTCTTCATTCTTCTCCTCCAAATTTAGGCTCAAAGCCAAGACATGGAAGCCCGGCCTTGCCTCTACTACGGGCCCGAAAAGCCTGCCTTCAAAACAAAACTTGATTTTTTTTATTGCAAGATTAAAGCAATTTTGAAATGTGAAAGATTTAATAATTTGGTTATTATATGTCCAAGATTACTATGTCACTTGTGTTGGACCAAAAAAATACAGAATTGCACCGACGAATGATAATTTTCAAATGTCCTTGTCATGAACCATAAATGCCAAGATATTACGAACCCTAGGAGGCATGCAGATGCCGGCAACCTAAATGGTGTATTCAGAGACTTAAAAGCATGTCCGAACAAGAAACAACACACCGAAAATAACAGGTTTATGATATTTTTCTTTTCTCACCGTGAAAAATAATAATATTGGAGAAGGTCCAGAAATAAATGAAGGTTAAATTAGTATCAACAAAATAAATAAAAATATTGATATCAATCAATATCAAAAGCTTAGAGCATCTTCAATAGCCTCTTCAACAACTTTGAAATGCTAAAATAGGTGAGCTACATAATCAAAACCCTCTCCAATAGCCATGTCGAATTTAGACATCAAAGCTGCATTCTCTTTTTAACTCTGCAGGACTGAGAAGTTGACATTGGCTCTTCAAAATATTTAATTTTACTTTGAAAAAATAAAACCTACCCTGAAAATGTTAAAAACATGCAATTTTTTCGTTAGATATTTATAAAAATACCCAATTCTAGACATGTATTTATAAAAATACCCAATCACTATTTAAACATAGAAACATACCCAAAATGGATTTTGGGTATGTGTGTAATGATGGGTTTTGGGTATGTTTATAAATGTGTTTTGAGTGTGTGTAATGATGAGTTTTGGGTATATTTATAAAGTGTTTTGGGTGTTGGGTATTTTTATAATTTCAGCCCCCATTTTGGGTATTTTAGTGAAACTCCCTTTTTTCGTTTCAAACAATAAATACATAGATATTTTTCACATGTTTTCATATTTTTCATTCTTTTCCATAATATTGCATTAATTGAATTGAAGAGTTTGTTGGAGCATAAATTATTAAAATAGCAAACAAAGCTTTTCAAATTGTCATGTAGGTCAACAAACTTCAATTTGAAAAGTTTAGTTTGCTACTACTGTTGGAGATTTGATTATGAAAGAAATATCTTTCTTCCCAATGCACATGGGGTTATTAATAGCCATCTATTTCATAATTATGACGTAATAATTAAATTAAACCATTGGCCCACTTCCTCTGGATTTCATTTATAGTTTATGGTTATTTGTTAATCGTAGAGGTGGGTTCGGTTTGGGTTGGTTTAGTTTTGGGCTCAACCCAAACACCGAACTATGGGCCTCGGTTTGGCTATTTTGGAAACCGAAACCAAACCATAACAAAGAAGAAGAAGAAGGAAAAAAAAAAAAAAAAGGGAGACAGGGAGAGGGAGTGAAGACAAACGTAAGAAGAAGGAGAAAAAAAAATAGAGAGAGAGGGACTGATGGAGACAAGACAAACGAAGAAATGGAAAGAGAAGAAAAAGAAAAAAGAAATAAATAAAAAAGAGAAGACAAGATGCATGTGTGTGTTGGGGGTTTTTAAAAAAAATCAGTCAGGCATGTGTGTTGGCTTGCCCAACAACAAAAGCCAGCTTTTTAATTATTTTTTTACTTCGTTAAACTATGTATTATATATAATATTTTTTTAATACCATCGGTTTGATTTGGTTAAACCATGGTTTTGAATATTGCAAATCGTACACCGAACCATATATTTTGGTTTAATTTGGGTTCAAATCGATGACAAAAAAAAATTTTAAAAAAAACTAAACCAACCCAAACCATCAGTTTGATTGGGTGGTTTGACCAGGTTACCAATTTGAATGCCCAGCCCTAGTTTATGGCGACTATGACTTCTCTGTCTCTCCTGCCCCATGAATGTTTTTAGGTAGATAGTGGACTCTAGTTAGTTACCGTTTAACTACATGACAGCAATTGCTAAAAAAGCCTATTGAATCTCAACAATAATCCCTATTTTCAACTTTTTATAAAGATTTTGCTAAAATGTATTGTATGTGGGCAATTTCTGATTGTTGATCGCAATTACATGACACGTTGTAAAGCTGAACCAGCGAGACGTTACTGGAGATAAATAGTGTACACTTTACACCATTACCTAACTTTTTAAACTTGCTGCTGTTGGACATGTCCTCTGTGATCGGGTAGCACATGTGAACGATCCAAACTAGTTCCTTTTCCATTTATTTCTTGCCGTGGTTTTTGCTGATTGGTGGGTCAAGTAGCATTGATTTCTAGCTCGGTTTAAACCAGCAAGACGATAAATGAAAACCAAGTGGAAAATGGAACTTGTGGTTGGTTGCATCAACATAGAAATAGTTGGATTTCTTTTGATGCAACTTCCTTGGTGTCTGCAACTAAAGTTTGTTTCAAAGTTGGCAAACAGAGAACCAAACCAATAAAAGTTCTAGACATTCTTGGAGTTTCAGAGCTTATGAATACCACCATGGAAGCAATTACAGAAGTAGAAGAGACATTGTCTGAGCTGAGGCAGACCTTCAAAAGTGGCAGAACCAGAAGTGTTGCATGGAGAAAAAACCAAGTTAGTGCTCTTCTTCAGCTCATCCATGACCAGGAAGACAAGATTTTCAAAGCACTCTATGAAGACCTAGGCAAGCACCCAGCTGAAGCTTATCGGGATGAGGTAGATTGCTTCTTCTTCTTCTTCTTTTTTTATTTATTTTTTCCTTTTTCAAGGCAAAGAAATTAGTTTGTATATAATATAAGAATTGGCTAATTCTGCTTTTGCTATTTCATTGTATTGTAGATCGGAATTGTGGAAAAAACAATCAACTATACTTTGAGCAATTTGGAGAAATGGGTGGCCCCTAAAAAGGTAATTTGATTAAATGATCTGTTGTTGGGCATGGCTATGAACTCATGAACTTATGTTCAGACTGGGGGAAGATGACATACACATTGGCCTTAGGGTTTAGCTAAAAATGATCAAGGTGAGATGACAGAGTAAAACTGGTAATGAGATTTCAACCCTCCCATGATACTATATCCTCACTTGCCTCTGTACACTAAAACTGATTTTGGGCGTTCTGGTTATTGTCATCTATGTGAATTGCTGGCAATTTTATATTGGCAGAGTCGATTACCGTTGCTTTTGTTCCCCACAAGGGGAGAGGTGCTGCCCGAACCACTCGGCGTGGTTCTCATTTTTGCATCTTGGAACTTCCCAATATGTGAGTCCAGTTATACCCGGATCTTTGACATGATTGTTTCTTTTGCTACACAAGAAGGAAGGAATTCAGCAGTTGCTTTGTGACAACATTTGTAATTGTAACACTAGCGAAAACTGTTCGAATTTTGTTATGTTGATATAAGATTCTCAAATGGAAATATCTCTCGAGTTTTGAGACTTCTGTTGATGAATTAGGCATCCAAGACACCCTGCTTCTACCTTCCCAACTTGGCAATAACAATATCATAAAACTGCATGTTTTAGATTTTTGTTAACAGTTTAAAGGACAAAGTAGAAAAGCTCATGTTCTGCTATTTATGCAGCCTTGGCGTTGGACCCTGTGATAGGAGCAATATCTGCAGGGAACACAGTGGTTCTAAAACCTTCAGAACAAGCACCGGCTTGCTCTTCTTTTCTTGCCAACACCATCCCTCAGTACATGGACTCTAAAGCCGTTAGAGTTATTGAGGGTGGAGCAGAAATTAGCGAACTACTCCTGCAGCAGAAGTGGGACAAGATATTCTTTACCGGTATAGATCTCCACAATTGCCTCAGAATATAGAATTTCTTTCACAATGAACAGATTTCCTTATCATTCCTGGTTTCTTTGGTGATCCGTCATGAAGATTATCAAGAATGCAATACATACAACTGTCATCAATAACACTTTGCTTCAAACACTAATTTGCCTTTCACAATTCAGGAAGTCCGCAGGTAGGGCGCATTGTCATGTCTGCAGCTGCAAAGAATTTAACACCTGTTACTCTAGAGCTGGGTGGAAAATGCCCTACTATCCTAGATTCCTTCTCCAATCCTTCAGACTTAAAGGTTTTCTGAGTTGCTTTATTTTGGTGCCTCTTTAAACTATAAATTTACTCGTATTAAATGCTTTTTTTTTGTGTTGGCCCTGAAGGTGGCTATCAAAAGAATTGTAGGAGGGAAGTGGGGGCCTTGCAATGGGCAGGCATGTATAGGAGTTGATTATATACTCATCGAGGAAAAGCTTGCTTCCACTCTGGTAAACTTGTCTTGAATAAATTCTTTGATTTATAGTTATGTGAGGACTTTGAGATGATTTCATATCCTAGTTGTATGTCTTTTAGATCGAATTACTAAAGAAAACAGTCAAGAGATTTTATAGTGATAGCCCCAAAGACTCAAAGTGCATAGCCAGAGTCATAAATAGGCGCCATTTTGAGCGGCTGCGCAATCTCCTCAAAGAACCTCTTGTGGCAGCTTCCATTGTACATGGCGGTTCAGTTGACGAAGAAAATCTGTAAGTTCTCAATCCTTTTAGTCGGTTTTTTGAATTGAATAAGATAACTCAGATTTCTTACTTTGTGTGGTGTCTGCTTTTTTTCTTCCCCCCCTGGCTTGAAGTTTGTAGTTTAACAATGCTTTTTGCTGGTCTGGCCCAAGCAACAAAATAATTAGTCTCTGTAGACGCTTATCGGTTTTGTTCTGCAAACTTTTCAGATTCATCGAGCCAACAATCCTGTTAGATCCTCCACTTGATGCTGCAATCATGACTGAAGAAATTTTTGGTCCACTGCTTCCAATAATCACGGTGAGAATTGCTATACCCCCTTTGTGATTATTAACTTCTCCAGTTCTCAAAAACGTTCTTTTTGTCTATTTTTACAGTTGAAAAACATTCAAGAAAGCATAGAATTCATCAACTCAAGGCCAAAACCTCTAGCCATTTATGCCTTCACTAAAGATGAAGAATTCAGGCAACGAATTCTATCGGAAACATCCTCAGGAAGTGTGATTTTCAACGACGTCTTGATTCAGGTACTGCATTTGTTATTTTCTAAGTGTTTTCCTTTTTCCTATTTGCTTTTCAAAACAATAAAAGGAGGCCAAAAACCTAACTACACATCTTTCTATGTACAGTTTATCTGTGATGCTCTACCCTTTGGTGGTGTTGGTCAGAGTGGCTTTGGCAGGTACCATGGGAAGTATTCTTTCGATACTTTCAGCCATGAGAAAGTAGTCATGCGAGGAAACTTCTTCGTTGAACTTGAGCCTAGATATCCTCCATGGAATGACTTTAAAATGAATTTTATCAGATTGGCCTACAATCTTGACTACTTGGGTCTACTTTTGCACTTCCTGGGACTTAAAAGGTAGAATTTCCATTGAGTCATACAAGTGATCTACAAGGTAGAATTTCTATTCCTATATCTTTATTTCGACAGGTCGATTTGGAACAACCTTGCCTGTTTTACTTATTGAGTGCTTTTAAATTTGTGCTGTATGTTTTCTGAAATATGTAGTTTGATACTCGTAACTATTTGTTAAGAAATAATTGGTTAACTGGAGTCTCACAAAGGCAATGCAATACCTGAAAGCATACAAGGAACTTTCTCCTACAACATCATCATGGAAACCAAAAGGATCTCAAAGCACAGGAAGAAAATTAAGACATGAACAAAAGAATTAAACACATTATGTACCAAGGAAATTGATAAAGCAATATTATTCCAAAATTTCATAAAAGTGAACGGTTTCGTCACAATCCAAAAAGTGCCTCTGGCCATTTCTTCTATTTAAATTTTTTTACAATTAATATTCTGGATTTTCCCAAGTCTGGAAATTGGCCTTCATCTATTTCAAATGAAGCAGGGTTTTTCACAGGGGGTTGCCGCCCTTCAAATCTACCATCCATCTGTGAATGATGTCCTTTAAATCTGCCATCTCCTTTGGAATGATGTCCTTCAAATCTACCATCCCTTTGTGAATGATGATTTCTTTCAAATCTACCATCCCTATGTGAATGATGATTTCTTTCAAATCTACCATCCCTATGTGAATGATGATGTCCTTCAATTCTACCATCCTTCTGTGAATCATGTCCTTCAGGAACACCATCTTTCTTCTTGTTCTGTGGTCTGTGGAATTCATTGATGTTAATAGTCTGTGTCTTGATCTTCACGTTAGCACCATCTTTCTTCCTGTTCACCTCTGCAGACTTATCTTGGGGCTTGGGGACAGAGACCTTCTTCTCCTCCTCCAATTTCTTCTTCCCAATAACTCGCATCGACTCAAATTCCTTAACAAGAGTCTCAGTCCTATCACAATCGCCATCAGAGCTTTTTTTCACAACTTCCACATCCTTTTTTTTGGCAACCTCCTTCTCATATTCTTTCAAAGTGAATGTATCAGTAAACTTTTTCTGAACAGAAACAGAACTTACAGCAGCACTGGTACCTTCAGGAGCTGCTGCTGCATTGTTGTCGCCTTGGTTTTTGTTAGCCTCTGCTTCCTTTTTTTGCTTCTTCAGCTTTCTCCGTAGACTTCCATTAATGTTCGGCTTTTTCTTTCCTTCAGAAGAACTCTTGTTGCTGCTTTCATGGACGTCATTACTCTGTATTTGTTGCTGCGTATTCCCCTCTTCCACACCACCCTGTTCTTGTTGCTCCTCCTCCACAACAACTTGAGACCCCTCCTCCTTCTCCAACCCCAACCCATTATTGTTACCATGGTTATTTTCAGCTTCAAAGTATCTTCCTCTTCCTTGGTAACCATTACCTCTCCACCACCTACCCCTCTCATTCCGAAAACCGCCTTGAGCCCTCTGCTGATCATAATTGCCATTATAACCCTCATTAACCCTTCCATAATTTTGGCCTCCATCTTCTACATGGCTCTGACCCCTCCCTTCATAACCACCATTACCCTCTTGGTAATATCGCCTCGGATAATTATAACCATGATTAGCCCTTCCATAATTTTGGCCTCCATTATTACTCTTTCCTCCTTCTTCTACATGGCTCTGACCCCTCCCTTCATAACCACCATTACCCTCTTGGTAATATCGCCTCGGATAATTATAACCGCGATTAGCCCTTCCATAATATTGGCCTCCATTAGCCCTCTGAGGAGGGCCATTGTAATGATTGGACCCCTCAGAGCCAGTACTAGCAGTACCGGACACAGGTCTTACAGCTTTAGGATCAGCACCATTCTGGGACTGGCCATTAATTGGATCAGACTGTGCTGAATCCTTAACCTGCACTCCGTTGCCTTCGCCTTGGCCTTGATCTTGATCTTTGTTTTTGCAAAGAACAATCTGGCTTTTGAGAAAACTGCGGGGAAGCACAAGACGCTTTGCTCGAATAGGCCTGGGATTAGAGTACCAAAACTCTGTCTTCCGCTGCCCTTGTGGCTTCTTCATTTTTTTCTCCTCCTCCCCCTTCTTCTTTTTCTCCTCTTCCTTGTTTTTCTTCACGACTGCCAAAAATGCATCCTCCGCCTTTGCATCGACAATGCCGATGAGCTCATTCTCATCCAAGAGTTTGAATGAGTTGATGAATGTTGCCATGATGGAATCAAAAGCAGGTTTTGCCTAAGCAAGTAGTGAGGGCTTTGCTAGGGTTTCTGATATCAAAGAGAGAACCTTAGAAAGCACAAGGAAAGGTCTCTCATCTTGGCTCTATTTATAAAGAGACCTATTTACTCGCTTTGCTTGCTCTCCAAGCCAAAATCAAATCCTACAGTTGTCCCTTTCCATTAGTAATTGATTCCTACTTGCTCCCCAAGCAAAACATAGGGAAACCAAAAACAAAACAAAAAAAGCTTTATTGTATTTACTTTTTTTATGGAAATCTTACACATGTTTTTTGTTGATGAAAATCTTATCTTTTTTATTATTTATAAAAATCTCCTGGAGGAGACCAAACAAATTCAATAGCCACCACGTGTCTCGGGGAGGATAAAAAGACTAAAATAGCCCTGGTAAAAACTGGGCTAGGTCCCCATCTGAGCCCAACACACCTGTACTTGGGCTCCGGCCCATCTATCGAATTATAATGCAACTTAAAACGAATAAATAAGCTCACGTGGAGAGTCTCAGTATACCCACCTCGTAAAGACTTTGACCACCACCATTCCATTACGAGTACATTGGATCCTAACCAGCCGTGTATGGACGCCGCGCATCGTCATTGTCTGCGCGCGTTCATACCGTACACCCCAGCGCCAGCAAATCACAACCCGCCAGAAACAGAGAATGCCCGAACCCACACGTGCCTGGCCATGAGAGGAGGAGCTATAAGCATCAGAATCTCCAGACTCAACCCAGCGCGACCACGACGACCCTTCTGCGTTCGCGCCACCACCACCGCCCAGAACTCCATGGCCGATCGCGAAGGCGATGCAGCTACAAAGACCCAAGCCACTCAACCAATCGAAACAGCGAAGTCGAAGGAAGAAGAATTGAAACCCGTCAAGGAAGCGGCTCCTCCGCCTCCGCCCCCCGAGAAGCCGGAGCCCGGCGATTGCTGCGGAAGCGGATGCGTCCGGTGCGTCTGGGATGTGTATTACGACGAGCTCGAAGATTACAACAAGCTCTACAAAAGTGATGAAAACTCCAATTCTTGATTTTTGCTTCGTTCGATTGGCTTCAATTTGATTGATGATGTTGTAGATTTGAAGATATTTGTATTCTGGATTTGATTATAGATTTTTTTAATGAAATTCATAATCACCCAAAATGAAATCTTTTTGTATATGCTGCTCAGCTGCTGTGAATCTCTGATGCTTGAAAACTTAAAAATGAAAATTTTGAAAATTGGGGGAATTTTATTATTGGGGCTGCTAATTAATGGGCCAGGCCCACGGGTTTCTTTATGCAATTCTGAATCTTGATATAATTGGAGAATAATAGAATGGTGGGAATGTCGTAACAGAGCGATCGTCGTGTCGTCGTGGGAAGATGCGTAGGTTAGAGTTGTTGGGCGGTGCTGCGATCGCGGCGGTGGCGGCGGCTCTGGTATTGTTGGGAAACGTCGTCGTCGCAGAAGCTTCGACTTCGCCTTCGGCGTTCGTACAAAATGTCATCTACTCCAACAAGATTGCCATCTTCTCCAAATCCTATTGCCCGTACGTTACGTTCTATCTCTGTTGCTTGTTCGTTTTAGCTTTTGTGATAAATTTGAGGTCTTGGGGTTGGGGTCTTAATTGGGAATTCAGAAAGCGATCAAATTGGAATTTGAGAATTACGAGTTGGTCAATTTGATAATTATAAGAGTGTTAATGTCGAGGAAATTTGAAACCATCATCTCAAATGGGACCTTTTTACTAATTTATAAATTACTTTAACTTTGTATTAGTATTTGATTATCAATAAGAAAATTTTCATTTTCATGGTTGTGTTGCATTGTTTTCTAATTCTGGGAAATGAATTGGTGCGTTTCATCTACTAAATCTTCAGTTTTCTGTTATTGAAATGGTTCTCAAGTTGAGTATAAATGTTTAGAAAAAGAACTCCGTGTGTGAATTTAAGTGATGTTGGAATGAGGGATTGTGTGCTGTGCTGTTTTGCTGCTAGGTATTGCTTGCGTGCCAAGCGCATATTCAGTGAATTACATGAGCAACCTTTTGTCGTCGAACTTGATCTTCGAGGTATGACATAGCTATGGCTTTTATGGATCTTTGAGCAGCTGCTTCTCCATAATGTGAAAAAGGTTTGGATTAATTTTCAAAATGTACTTGTTTAGATGATGGAGCCCAAATTCAGAGTGTTCTGCTAGATATAGTAGGCCGAACCACTGTCCCACAAATATTTGTGAATGGAAAGCACATTGGCGGCTCTGATGGTGAGCTCTCATCTGTGTTTCTGCTTGCTAGCATGTTTGTGTGTGCTATTAAATATGTTTTCCCTTCCTTCTTTGCCCTGTGGTCAGTTGTTCATCTGCATTGTTACCTTCAGTCTACTTTTTAACTTGTGATTTTACAATTCAGATCTCAAAGCTGCAGTTCTGAGTGGTCAACTTCAGAAACTTCTTAGGATCAGTTGAGGAGATATATATGGAGCTGCATATGGCGATTAATGAGTTAGTTCTGTGACTTTGAAGTTGCTAAAATGGTTGGTGAGATTATGCCATTGTATCTGAATGATGTAACTGCAAAATAATTATCAATGTAGTATTGAATTTGCTTGACCTCATGGGTTTTGGGCATGATTTGACTGTTATTAGGCCGCCATCGTGACAATGTTCTTCTGTTATAACCCCTCACAGACATATATCACAATTGATCAACTATTAGCAACCTGTGTTTTCTATTCTGCAATCCAGATTGAAGCACTAACAACTGTCCCTCTTGTTGATGAGACCAAAGTGATAGTGCTTTCATTTTCCAAACGAATGTAATGTATGGTTTCTTGCATTTATGTTTTCGATGATTACATATATATCTCACAGGGTTACATGCAATTAACAACATGAACAAATACATCTCTATCTTGTTCAGTTCGTGTAGCAAAATTAGTTTGCATCCGAAACGACCTTAATGCTAGAAATTTGTTACATCAACAGTTCCGGCCTACAAACAGTCTGAGAGCACCATATATGAGCCGAATGCTCTGTTTGTTTGAATGTTAAGAAGAATTTCTATCTGCATATGTGTTTGGCCGCCATTTGCCTTTCTGTGCACTGAGCATCCCTTCTTGGTTTTTGGAGACGGTTAGACTAACCTCCCAATGCAGGGACTTCAACAAGTTCTCAACTTCCCCGATTGTGCTGGACTCATCACGGACTATGAATTTACCTCCAGGCCTGACAATCCTATCAATCTCTGCCAGTACAGGAGGAAGTTTGCATCTGCGACAACCAAAATAGGTACGGTTACCATGAATTCAAGATCACAATAGTGATTAGAATTATGAATGTGACGAGTTGTACCTCTTTTTAAGCTTTGAAAATAGATGGTCTGCATGGAGTAGGTCATAGGTTCTGGGATAAGTGCTAAAGGATTCACACCAGTCATGGTATATTCCGAAAAGACCGCGTTCATAGATTATGGGAAGTGTATCTGGTGAATCTACATTCACCACATTCATGACCCACACTTTAAGGTCCTTCAAAGCTGCAGCAAACCTGCACTCACGTAAGCACAACTTAGTTGAGATTACCACTTAGAACTAAGTAAAACAATTAGATAAATATAAGATCATCCTAATTAGTAGTAGTACCCTCCATAAACAGCTCTCATGTCCATGACATTTCTGACATTGGACCAATTAATGCCCAAACTTTTGATGTAAGTGTTATTGATGACTCTTTTCCAGTGTTCATAATCTCTTGCAAAATCTTGGGGTGCTGGCTTCCCATAGATGCCCATCTGGGAGCTGTTTAACCAGTAAGGAGGAGTCTGCAGTCGACTCGGCCATTTCTCAGGCCATTGAGTCCCTCTCTCCGATTTGTCAATCGGTGCCCGGTGCATGCATGCCTGCAGAGGTACGTACCTGCACAAAATACCCGAGTCATGATCAACTTGGCTGATCTAGTGATCTTAATCTTATTATGATCAACTTAGGCTATAGAACTAAAGTCATTATTGGAAGTTACCAGGCAGCATTGGGGTCATCATCGTTGTTGCACATAGGAGGCTGCTTTTGCTTTCTTTGCTCATAGCACTGATTTGAGGTGGGTTTGCGGTAGATGGCGGCCGCAACCAAATTTACCTTATCATTCTTGATGGCAACAACCTCCCAACACATGGACGCCGTCAGCGCAGACATTTCTACAAAATTGAAACATTCTCTTATCGAAATACTCTAGCATCGAATGTTGCCAATATATATAACGGGACAAGGAAACATTTTCCGCTTCACTATACATGTTACATGAAAAAGTTTGGTTCCCTACCCTTCCAAATTTCTACATCTTCTTTCTCCTTGCGGTAAACAGGAGTGGCTGACCACACAAAGTAACCCCCAGGCCGTAAAACCCGATTCAATTCCAAAAGTAGCATACCACCTGCAATGGTACATAAAAGAAATTGCCTAACCTTGTATATAATCAAGGGGAAAAACATTCCAGAAAGATCGAAGCTGATTAAATGAACCTTCTTTGTGCCAAGGGACCCTGCAACGGGCACAATGCACAACATCAAAGACCCTGCTGGGGAAGGGAAGCCTCTGGGAACCCATGACGGCAGAGATTGCAGGTATGCCCCTTTCAAGGGCAAACTGAACTTGAGCCTCATGCTCATCTTTGGGTGCAAATGACATTGTTAGAACCTCTCTGTCGAAAAGATAACCCCCAAAGCTAGCAACCCCACACCCGACGTCCAATATTACTCGAGTGTTCTTTCCCCATGCGATGCCCGGTACTGCCTGCATGCAACCAACAACATTAATTTCTTCATATGACCACTCAATTTTTGCCAAACTTTAGGCTCCGATTTGAGCTAATTAATTAAAACATTCCTAGATCTGTGATTGGTGTTATAATTCACTCCTATTATAACACTCATTTTACTTGTTGATCTTATACTCCAAAGTATAAACTTGTCATCAACTCATGTTATGAAATGTGGATTTGTTACATTATGTAGCGGTTTCTAGTATCATGCAATAATTTCTCGTAAATATATATTTTATAATAAATATAATTAAATTAGTAATATGGTATGTTTATTTGAATGACTGTTAAATCTAGTCACCTACATGCACACGTGAGTGATTTCTAACTGTAGATGTATCTAAATTCCATAATGGAGTTCACATACATCAACGACATAAATTAGCTAACACATCAAGATCTATCATGCGTGGATTAAAACTATAGTACTTCTTGCATTACTAGTATACATGTGATAAAATGGTTTTATTTTAGAAAAGTATATCAAAGATGAAGAGATGCTTACGTTTTGAAGAAAGTCAATGTACACGAGGGCGCCATGTATGAACTGGGTCCCACCACCAGGAAAAGTCAACAATTCACCGGACACCTTAACCCAGTTCTGGTGGCCCTTCACCTCCGCCAGCAATGTGTGCGGTACATTATGGTACCATATCTGCTAGACCACAATAAAAAAGTTACATACCCACTCATCCAACCGTTGGATTAATTTCAATCAACGGCATTACGCACCTTGTCTCTGCTTTTCGGCCACTCGATAGATCTCTTGTAGCCTTCGGGGAGTGGGACCAGGCAAGTGGGCCCCTCCTGAGGGCAATGCCTCTCCCGGTGCTCGAAGTGTTTGGTCGAGCGCAATTGTTTCAAAGCTTTCTCGTTATCCAAACAAGGTATATAATCGGGACCCGCAGTGACGTTGCAAATCTGCCACGTGTAACCGTAGATGCCATCCTGACCGTCGGTTTCGTCCTTGCGCCTCTCCTTCTGGTTCTCCGACTGGTCTGCTTGCGTGGACCACGACTTCTTAGACTCCTTCGACTCCTTGGGAATGCCTGAGTTGTCCCCGCCCAGTAACGAATCGCCCGAGTTGGACTCAGTAGCTCCCTGCTTGCTTTGATCAGCTGCATTGCCCGCCTGCTTTTGCTGAGAGTCAAAGTCTTGTTGGGTTTTTTCTGGGCTTTGTTTATTTTGATCAGAAGGTGTTTGAGAAAAGTTCTGACCATCAGATGCCTTGTCTTGTACTAGCAGGGTCGTCGTCATTGCATGGTTCGTCACGTCTGAGAATTGTATTTCACCGATTTTGGTCATGTTGGATTCTGAATTTTGTTGCTCTTGCTTTAGCTGTTGGTTCTGTTGTTCTTTTGCTTTCTGTTGTTGATCACTCTCTGAAGTCTCATTTTGAGATTCTTGTGATGAACTTCCTTGCTGTTCATCTGATGATTGGTTTTGGGACTCTTGTTGTTGCTGACCTTGTTGTGCTGTACCTTGTTGCTGATCTGCAATATCTGATTTTTTGTCATTCCGAAAATCTTGAGAACTTCCTTCTCTGCTTTCAGAATTGTTATTATTTGTTTCTTGCTGATCTTGAGACTTGCTCTCTGAATTAATCATTGGATCATTTCCAGAACTACTGCCTTCTCCATTGCTTGTAAACATTTTCTGGTTGTTCTGATCAGATTGATCCTCAGAACCCTTCTGGCTGTTCTGATCAGATTGATCATCAGAACCCTTCTGGCTGCTGACGCTCTGTTCATCATGGTCAGCTTGTTGTTGGCTATGTTCAGCCACTGAGCTGGTCTGGTCCTCAGACAATTGGCTCTGGCTAATTTCTTTCTCCTTTTGATCCTGCAACTCTTCGCTAACTTGATCTTGCTTATTATCACCACCTCCACTACTATTTTGATCTTGTGTGCTACTGCCCTTTGATGAGTTGTGGGGTAGATCATCGGATTTGATGGCGTCGTCTGGGAGATCACCGGGGTTGTCTTCAAAGGCCTTAGGGTTTTCACCATTGTTATTACTATTGTCATTGCTGGTGCTTTTGGTGATCACTTGGGCCTGATCATCTTCGGAGGAAGCCATGTTCAATGCGGTGTTGGTTGTGTCATCTGGGGAGGCGGTCGTGGCGGTTCGAGTACTTCTGTTGGTGGTTTGTGGTGGAACTCCTGTATTAGAGTAGTTGAGCATCCATACAGCAAAAACACATACTGCTATGAACACCATAATCGTAACAGTTGAGGCGTAAGAATTTGATGATGACGACGACCGCTTGTTACTGCGTGACCTCATTGTGCTCTCTGTATCAGTGTGTGTGAGAGAGAGACAGAGAGAGATGAGGATTTGAGTTGTATTTTTGTGGGAAGAAAAAGAAAAGGATCTAGTTAGTGTGATTAGTTTGTCTAGAGGGATCTATGTTTGTGGAGGAAGATGAAAGCGAACATCGCAATTGAGAGAGACAGAGACAAATTCTAAGTTGGAATGTCTCAAGATCCAAAGGAGTCGGAAAAGGGAATTTGTTATACAACAAATATTTTCTTTTTTCCATGCAAACTAAGCAAATATTGCATGCATGATATATATATATATATATGTGTGTGTGTGTAAGACTGCTTGAGCACACTTCCATGTAAATGTAAGTGTTGGGTTCCCATGCAAGCAGTGAAAGTAGAGAGAACATAAAATAAAAAAAACCCTTTTGGTAAGGCCCAAACCACACTGAAAAAACAAAAACTGGGCCTTGAGTAGCCTCTTAGGGCATTTTAAAGATCCACATCATTGAGACCCAAATAGAATTTTGGCTTATGTGCTTGGAAGGGCTTAATATATGGCCTTAGTTGAGGTCCTATTTCTTAAATATTTGATCAAATTTATTAGCCATTAAATCAAATTGGTTAGTATGATCCAACGGTTAAAAGATAGAGCCTCGCCTAAAGGCCATATATATAACTCTCACTATGAATTCTTGTATGTGCTTGATATTTAGAGCTTGATCAAAGTCTATAGCCCAAAAAGGAGAAGGTTGAGAGCGGGAGTAAAGTATTCTACCACTGAAGTTATAAACCTTCTTTCCATGATGTTTGCTCAAATGAGGATAAGATGTTTGATTAATTAACATTTTCCATGTTAATTACACACAAAATAACCAAAAAAGAAATGCGAGCGAAAGATAGCAGGTTCAAAATGAGTGGTCAGGGTATAGGCATGTATGTATCTTTCAGGTCCCGACTTCCATTGATATGAAACACACCTTTTGCCCCCTTAATTAAAGACACCATGCATGCTTTCTATGAAAACCAAGAACTAGGGAAGATGTGCAGGCCAGTCCACTGAAAATGATATACATTAGCTAGTCTCGTGACCTTCCTTAGGGTAAGGTAACCACCATGCCCAATCATAAACTCAAAAGAAACCATATATTTATATATATATATATATATATAGAATAGCGCCAAATTTCAATCCATAAGCTATATATATAGAGTTGCATTTGCATATGATCATTTAATTACATGCATGCATTCCAGGTGACAACGCCTCTATTCTATCTCAATGGGGCCTCACCTAACTAGTTTATTACCATGATCTCTCATGCACACATTTAATAATTTGGTTTCGCCGCAAAGGACCCACTAATGTTGTGGTTTGGAGCAAAATATTGCTCCTCTAGAAAAGGTCAAGATGAGTTTGAGTACTAGCATCCGTGTAATGCAGGAAAGGTCTTTTAAAATTAAAAATTAAAAAAAAAAAACTCATTGCTCACCACCTCCACTATGATTGAGTTTAATGTCATTTGGGGCTGTTTATTTTCAAAGTGTTACTAGAGAAATACTTTCTTACTCCACATTCTCCGATAAGTTTGTTTGAATAATATATAATTGGATTAATAGTGTGGTAGTGTAATATATGCATGGATGAGTTGAGTTGAGTTAGGTATGGTGAAGAGTCTCATATCATATTGAACAAATACACAAAGGCTTTGGATTCATTGACAGACATAACTTATTGCAAGAATCATCAAACGAATTGTCTTTCTTTCCACGAGAGAATTATAAAAGTTGTATATTCCTTCCCCACCATCGATCAAATAAACGAAAATTTAATTACTTGATGGGTATTGGGTAACTCTTTGACTTGGATTACGACATCATAAGGAACACTATTCTGAGTTTGAATTTGATCAAGATTTGTGTTCGTCTCTTTGATGGTCAAAGCCCTAATAGAATTCAAAACATTGAGTACCGGTAGAACGAGAGGTTTATATTGTGTTCAAAGAGTACTTCCACTTGCTTTGCCAAATCAAAGGCAAATTAAAGGGCTGTAGAATTTATACCATCCATTGAGTGATTTGCATAAAGAATTATAAATTACGTACTATTTGCGAGAAGAAAAAAAAAAGGGGTTCCATATATAGTGTGTGAACATATTATATAATAATTAAAAGGTGTTGTGCCAAAAAAATATAAAAATACCATAAAATCAAAAGGGTTCATGGCAAAAGTTTGATGTTGCCATATTACTATTTTGGGCGGTGCATCACTTTCACCATGCACTGAGCAGGGATATATTGGATGGTATTTATGCTCTGCTTGTCCAATCGAGGCAACTTCAAAATCATGAAAATTCCAAAGGCACAATTCCACCATGTTACCAGCATCATTCACCCATTTTGAAAATGAGTTTTTGTTTAGTTTTTTACGTAACAGTAATACCAAAGGAATCAAAGTTTATATGAATACATTAATGATTGTCGGTGCAAATGGCCAATTGATGAAGATAGTGCGTTCGCCTCTTTGCACCTGACTAAGTTCAATTCCCCTCCTTTTGTCAAAATAAATATGATATATATGTACACATACTATTTACACAAATAAGGGGAAGGGATACAATAAAAACTTTACAATTGGAGGTCTGAAATTCTTGAGACAAGATCAAGTGGCATGACCGTACACAAACACAAAGTGAAGATTATCATCATCTAAAATCTTTAAGTATCAACTTTAGAAGTGTATTAATCAACTTGATGACATCCAATAGATTCTCTCTTTCTTTCTTTCTGCGTGGGCAGGCGTGTCACTGTGTGTCTCCATATTTGCTTGCATGAGAGCTTGAGCTCGGAGGATCATTTAATTACATGCATGCATTCCAGGTGACAACGCCTCTATTCTATCTCAATGGGGCCTCACCTAACTAGTTTATTACCATGATCTCTCATGCACACATTTAATAATTTGGTTTCGCCGCAAAGGACCCACTAATGTTGTGGTTTGGAGCAAAATATTGCTCCTCTAGAAAAGGTCAAGATGAGTTTGAGTACTAGCATCCGTGTAATGCAGGAAAGGTCTTTTAAAATTAAAAATTAAAAAAAAAAAACTCATTGCTCACCACCTCCACTATGATTGAGTTTAATGTCATTTGGGGCTGTTTATTTTCAAAGTGTTACTAGAGAAATACTTTCTTACTCCACATTCTCCGATAAGTTTGTTTGAATAATATATAATTGGATTAATAGTGTGGTAGTGTAATATATGCATGGATGAGTTGAGTTGAGTTAGGTATGGTGAAGAGTCTCATATCATATTGAACAAATACACAAAGGCTTTGGATTCATTGACAGACATAACTTATTGCAAGAATCATCAAACGAATTGTCTTTCTTTCCACGAGAGAATTATAAAAGTTGTATATTCCTTCCCCACCATCGATCAAATAAACGAAAATTTAATTACTTGATGGGTATTGGGTAACTCTTTGACTTGGATTACGACATCATAAGGAACACTATTCTGAGTTTGAATTTGATCAAGATTTGTGTTCGTCTCTTTGATGGTCAAAGCCCTAATAGAATTCAAAACATTGAGTACCGGTAGAACGAGAGGTTTATATTGTGTTCAAAGAGTACTTCCACTTGCTTTGCCAAATCAAAGGCAAATTAAAGGGCTGTAGAATTTATACCATCCATTGAGTGATTTGCATAAAGAATTATAAATTACGTACTATTTGCGAGAAGAAAAAAAAAAGGGGTTCCATATATAGTGTGTGAACATATTATATAATAATTAAAAGGTGTTGTGCCAAAAAAATATAAAAATACCATAAAATCAAAAGGGTTCATGGCAAAAGTTTGATGTTGCCATATTACTATTTTGGGCGGTGCATCACTTTCACCATGCACTGAGCAGGGATATATTGGATGGTATTTATGCTCTGCTTGTCCAATCGAGGCAACTTCAAAATCATGAAAATTCCAAAGGCACAATTCCACCATGTTACCAGCATCATTCACCCATTTTGAAAATGAGTTTTTGTTTAGTTTTTTACGTAACAGTAATACCAAAGGAATCAAAGTTTATATGAATACATTAATGATTGTCGGTGCAAATGGCCAATTGATGAAGATAGTGCGTTCGCCTCTTTGCACCTGACTAAGTTCAATTCCCCTCCTTTTGTCAAAATAAATATGATATATATGTACACATACTATTTACACAAATAAGGGGAAGGGATACAATAAAAACTTTACAATTGGAGGTCTGAAATTCTTGAGACAAGATCAAGTGGCATGACCGTACACAAACACAAAGTGAAGATTATCATCATCTAAAATCTTTAAGTATCAACTTTAGAAGTGTATTAATCAACTTGATGACATCCAATAGATTCTCTCTTTCTTTCTTTCTGCGTGGGCAGGCGTGTCACTGTGTGTCTCCATATTTGCTTGCATGAGAGCTTGAGCTCGGAGGAGGCAACCCATATTTCTTTACATCATTTCAATCCCCTTTATCTCTTTCCTAAAGGTTTGTTTGGGTGTCACGCACAGTTTCCCTTTGATGCTCTCACTCTATCCATTTATTGACTCATTATTTTTTTTTTACTGTAACTTTTCCCCCCATTAAAGACCTCTAACAGGTAAGTTTAAATATATATATATAGCCACGTTTAATTGATGTCCAATGATGGGGCTGAGACATAGGGCATAATATAGTACCAGCATGGTATAATATATATAGATAAGATTGAGTTCCTTTGTTCTTGTGTTTCAGAAATGTTGTTAAACCTTGAGCTCCGGGAACTGTTTTGATGACTTTGAGATGTCACTTTTTTTGTTCCAATTATGATTTAGACTGGCTACCTAATCTTGGACTGTCTTTAATCCTTGGATCCCCCATTCAAGTATGCTTGTTCAAAGTTTTTCTCCTTTTCTTTATGATGATCCACCAATAAATCTTAATTATTGTTTTCTGTTAATTTTGTTATCTAATTATGATTAACAAATAAGGTGATCATAATTTCCAAGGTTTCTATGTGTCTGTAAAAACCGTTAAAGTTGGGTGAAATTTTGAAAAAGTTGCACATGATATTGTTTGTACTAGAAGATAAGCCAAATTCACCCAAACCATCAACGATCCACCAGGACCTCTCATTGACTCAACAGTTGGTCTACACAGAAATTATTAGCCACAAGAAGAAGAAAAAAAAGGCTTAACATATGCTTTTGATCTTCATATCTAAAAGCCAGAGAGTAAGAACCCACTAGTATAGTGGTTTAAAGCAAATGTTCTCTCACAAGAAAGGTTCAGGTTCTAGGTTCGAGTCATTACACTCGTGTGGTGTGTGTAAGTTTAGTATGTTATCGTTTATCTCAATAGGAAATATCCTTAAACAAAAAACAAAAAATCATAAATGTGTGAAGATGGGTAAGTCAATGGCCCTAAGTTAATAATTAACTTGGCTTAAGCATAGAGTGGGGATCGATATAATAATGAAATTAAGTTTAAGTACCCTATGTACTTGTAAAATAAACTTGTGGGCTTATAGCTAAGTTTACTGAGGTTACTATTAGGAACTTAGGGTCAAAATGAAAAAGACTGATAAAATTATTTCCCCATATAATTGTGAATTGGAGTTACGCCTAGCTAGTGTCTAGTACCTAGATATATAGTATTTAATATTAGGGTTTGGACCTCTGAAAATAGCTCAGCTTCATGAATTGGCAATGTTATGGATGTATATGGAATTAGCCGTCTAAATAATAGACAGACACGTTTTGGACTACTCTTTTATTATTTACATTTTTCTTTGTTATTTTTAGGCAAATACTTATTTAACTAAGCTTAAAGGAAGATTATGTTTTGGTCATTTTAGTTAACAATAGCAATCAAGGAAAAAATCCAAATTTCTTTTTGACAAATCCAATAGTTAAATTATTTCAAACACGTGTTCCATAAGATGCTATTTATTTTGTTCACACTCATGTATGTATAGATTGGCCCTAAATGAATCAAAACACTTCTCAAATACATAAGTAAATACTTTTGATCACTTGAGCTACAATCACATTGCAGCTATGAGATATTCTTAAACGAAAGAACTGGCGACTCTACTAGAATAACCCATATAAAGTTTTTATTTTATATTTTTAATATCACAGTAAACGAGTATTTTTATGTTTACTATGAAGTGGATGGTTAACGACAAATTTTCATTATGAGTTAGTTCACACACACACACACATTATCAATATATGTCATGTGAGTTCGAATTTGAGATCATTATTTCGCAAGTAAAAGCATTTTCCATTTGGCTAGACCTCATCAACATCTCTCGATAATGTTAAAAGAAGTTTAACAAAACATTTATATTAAAAAAAAAGTTTGATAGCAACGAAAGAACGCAGTTATAAAGTTGAATATTTTCATTGAATTGACATGACAACAAATATACACAGCCATGATGCATTTCTGACTAATAATCTGCTTCTATGGATCCATAGGCCATAAAGTAAATTAGGCAGAAATTTTGAACTCCAAATCCAGTGGTCCTGGGTTGCCTTTCGGCTTGATAACACTTTTAGTTAGGCAAGCACCAACAAATTGGCTCAATTTTGGCTAATATTGACTAATTGAGCGCTGATGAGCATTTAATGAAATTAATTCTACACCATTTTTCTAAAACTTTCACCAAACAATATTTATATCTAACTTTTTAACCGCCATGATAATTACAGACACTGACCTACCAAGTTTTTATCTGTAAGCAACATTGACCTCACCCCTGGCCTGACCCCCAAGGTTTTTCTTTTTCTGGTCAGTGAGCTAAGAGGGTGAGATATATAGACCCAGAATATAGGAACTAACCTGCAGAGAATGCAGAAAAAAGAATTGCTGAGGATTTGGTTAGTTGTTATGAAGGAAAATGGACATATAGGTGGTCGATATTTGTTAAAATATCATAGACCTAGAATATATATTTAATTAATAAGTAAAATGTTACAATATAAGTATATTAATAACAACATGTGCGGGTGTAATTTGATACGAAAATTCTATATTCTAAAGTATTGAGTTATATTTGAATTTTAAGAATTGATACTTGGTCCTTTTATTCTTACAATCTTTTTGACAACTAGTGAACCATGGAATATACAATTTTCTTGTTTATATAAAATTAGATCTCAGTTGGTCAACTTAGAAATGGGACCAAGTGTCTAATCTAGTCCAGTAAATCCAGTCCCACTCCAACAGTGGTTTCAAAGATGAGAAAGGGTGGGCCCAAATTCAGCTCATGATCAACGAAATCATCAACAACATCCACTGTTCATGAGCAACCAGAACCAGCTCTGAGTGAAAGACTGAAACAAACCCCAAGGAATAAAAATGTATGCATGTATGTATTTGGGCTGCTTCTTCGCTTCTTTACAATTGAGAGAGAGAGAGAGAGAGAGAGAGGAGGAAGGGAGGCAACCAAATCTTTTGAGCATATTTTTGACTTCCTGTGTATCACATGCCGGTTCCCATCAAACCCCAAATTTATTGCTTTGACAGCGACCTCCCTCCCCTCAGTCTCCTCAAACCCTCCTCTTTGCTTTATCAACCATTTCCCCTGCCACATACATTAATTTACAACTTACTTCAAATGTCAAGTAAGAAGAACCCACTTGAATAATTACTTTGCCCAATTCTTGAGTGCCCAAAAAACAGAAAAAATAATTGGATTGCAAAATGAAAAGGGTACTAATTGGGGTTTCCCAAAAAAGGAAGTTTTTTTTATAACCCTATAATCAATAGCATAACGTTGCTTGCTTGTGACCCAAGAAGGAGGGGAGGGGGTTAGTTAACCTTGGGATTTGTGGTATTTTTTTGGGGGTTACCCTTAATTCCCTTCCTTCTATTTAAATACCTCTTTCAATAATATTTCACTTCCAATAGTCGGAATTAGAGTAATACGAGAGATACCAATTATTATGATGGTGATCTATTTGTTTTCAATCTAGATTCATTCTGAACTTTATTTATTCGTAAATGACGCATTAAACTAAATAAACGCGTTTTGTTTTGTTGGCTTCTACTACGATACAGTTGACACAGTAAGTATCCTCTTTCTCTCTCTCTCTCTTCTCTGTGGATTTTGTAGAGAAGGAAAGAAAAAGTTTCTCTCTCTTGTTTTGTAAGTTATACATGAAGCAAGCAAAGGAAAAAGGAAAAGGATGGAAATGAAGCATAAAGTAGCTAAGGTGGTAGTCAACCATGGGAACAAACACAGGGCTCGAGAATGACAGACAGACAGACACACCACTGCAGGTACACACAATTATTGGGACTCGCACACATCCATCATTATTCACTTCTCTTCCTTCCTTCCTTCCTTCCCACCACACAAACCCAAAAAACCCAAAACCAACAACACAACAAAAACATAACTAATAATAAATAAAGCCTCCCTTTTTCCTTTTTTTTTCTTTGTTTTTTTTTCACCCACCCTTTTATTTGGGTAACTTAATGCGCGTGCCACACAAGACAGAAAACTTCAACTATATCTTCATGATGTACACAACTAGTTTGTCTTCATGATGTACACAACACAACTAGTTTGTTTTCTATTGACTAAAAATTTAAGGAGGTGATTTTCCCGCTCCCCTTTAATCCACATACATTTTTATTTTTTTAAAATATTTTTTATTATAAGATAAAAGGGAGTGTAAGTGAACAAAAGAGGAGGGAGAAGAACATACAATTTTAAAAAAATAAAATATTTTTTATTATAAAATAAAAGGGAGTGTAAGTGAACAAAAGAGGAGGGAGAAGAACATACAATTTTAAAAAAATGGAGTGTAAGTGAATAAAAAGGGAGTGGGAAAATCAGTACTCAAAGTTTAAAACTAAATTGATAACAATTTCAGTTTTCAATTTTTAGTTTTTAAACACTACAAATTTGTTTGGTAACTGATTTCAATTTTTTGTTTTATGTGGAACTTATAAATTGAATATTTTAGGGTCAACTTGTGAATTCGAAATTATTGAATGAAAATGTATGCTACAAAGAGTTTGTATTATTTTTTGGTGAACTTTTTGAAATCATGATGATTTTTTTTTTTGCAAATTTTGGATATGGAGGTCCCAAGGTTTGGACTGGGTCCGTGGCTAAACGCAATAATCGGGCAGCCGGGTCCAAGTCGGGGTCCCAAATACTGAGTTTTGCTAATTAGAGTGCATTTCATGTGCAGTTATGTAAAATTAGTGAATGAAAAATGAGCGCAAACTAAAAACACTTTTAAGTTGCTTTAAAAAATAAGGTTGATTTTAAAAACTAGTTTGCACTTTTTCTTTTTAAATAATGAATATATAGGCATTCTTCACATGATTTCATATATATATATATATATTTTTTTTCCATAAGACTAAAAACAAAACTAGTGATATTGTATTTGTTTTTTGTTTTGTTCGTTTTCCTTCTCCTCTTCCTCGGCTCCTTCCAATAAGTTAATAACATGTATACAAATTAGATCTTAACCAATTTGTATTAAATATTGAATCACATACTTCGCTTTCGCAAACCCCCTTCTACTAATTAATTAGGATTTAGTAGGTCTAAAAGGATTTTGTTTTGACCTTAAATGTCAATGACAACCCATGCAAGATTCATGAATCTAGACCCATTTCCATGCTTTTCTATTTATGTTCACAAAAAGTAATCATATATGTATTTATTCCTCACATGCATTCTGAATCGACGAACGAGATTCTCGTTTATAAGAACAAATTTCACTTATGCGAGAGATGTGATTATTAATATACGATTAATTATACAGACAAAAGCAGCAAAACAATGTTAAGTAACAAATATTTATAAATAAATTTAAAAGAACAAAAAAAAAGAAAAAAGACTTGCTTAGTGGTGTATGTCATCAAACATTATAAGCATGAGCATGCAAAGTTGTAGCAACAAGAAGTCCATATGATATATTATTCACATAAACAAACTCAAGTGATTGGAAAACCATGTAATGCTCTATATTTATATCTAGGAACTTTTCTGAATTCGGTCCTTCCAACAGGTAAAGTAAGTCGTAGTAGTTAGCCAGCTGTAATTTCAAAAGTTGACAATGACCCCTTATTAATTTACCTTGACATTTCTTTCAATTCCAATCTCTCAGTCTCAATCTCATATGCTATGAGTTCGATTTTATATAAAATTCTTGTTACCCTTGTTACTTTTGGCAACTTGGATGACAACAATACTTGTGCTTTTATTATACACTTCAAATTTATTTTTCCCTGCTCACCTAGTTATGGATTGTGTTGTTTGTAGTTTTAAGTTGTATGTGCACCCGAATTTCTGTGTTCGAATCTTCCCCCATGTAGTATTGCTTGTATAAAAAACAATTGCGTTAGTAATTGCATAGTACCCAATAAAGAACAATTTAATATGACACTATAGGACCCACTAGTAGAGCAAAGGACCAACTTGTGTAGTGATTTGGAGTAATTGCTCGTCCAATCAAGATTCTGGATTCAGGTCATAACATCCATGTTGTGTGTGTGAGTTTAGCAGATTGTGTTAGTAATTGCATAGTACCCAATAAAGAACAATTTAATGTGACACTATAAGACCCACTAGTAGAGCAAAGGACCAACTTGTGTAGTGATTTAGAGTAATTGCTCGTCCAATCAAGATTCTGGATTCGAGTCATAACATCCGTGTTGTGTGTGTGAGTTTAGCATATTATAAACCCCTTTCAACAGGAAATGTCCTAAAAATAAGAAGTGACATTGTACTATACATATGATTTTATCGTATGAATGAGTGATTGGACGAATTAATTTGTCCAACTTCCACGAAATTCAGTTTGCAAAATCTAACAAAAAAGAAAAAAAAACCCTAGTTGAGTTGAAGTTTCAAGTACAAATAAAAGAAGTGATGGCCTCCCACATAAATATCTGACTTTGAGAACTGAGGGTGGTCCAGTTTTCTATCAACAAAAAGCATTCAGCCACCTCCAACTCGTGATGCCAAAATTCTAGTTACGTATATTTTTGGATGGTTAAGATTTTATTGAGTGAGTGAGAGGTGAGAGAGCAGCTTGTCCTCAACATTTTCAACAGGAACCATGAGAAGTCTATGTCCAATTTGACACCCTAAATCTAATAATTTACCAAATAAACAGAAAATAAAAAGGAAGAGACCATTTTTTTATTATTAATATTTTCGCAAACTGACGAAGATGCCATTCACGTTCTTATGACGTGGCTTGATGTGACTGGGTGGTGCAGTTCCCAACCATGGGCCGATAAACATTCATTTCGGCCGTCGACCGAAATTGGTAGACACAAACTTACAAAAAGAAAATTAGAAATTCAAAACTCCAATTCATTTTTCATTTAAATTTTTCCAGATGTTATTATGAAAAATATAAAAGATAAACACACACACACACTTTGGGGGGAGACAGAATATTGTACGAGGAAGCTTTGCACTTGGCCGACTCATGTCCCACTAGAGCCATGCCAGGTCAGCTTCTGGGCCCAACAAAATGTTGGGTCCCCCATGACGTGGACAAACTTTTGGTAATTGGTAGGGTCGTAAAACGACCCAAACCCACAACGTTTCACTATTTTGATTTTGAGTGACTATGAAGCTGCATAAATTATTTACTACTACTCCATTGGAACGGCGCGTCGTCCAGCGGTGCGGCGGAGCCCGTAAAACTAACCTTTAACGCCGTTTGTTTATTGCATTAAAAGACGAAACTACCCCTTGATTCAAATAGTCAACTGCAGATCATATGGTCCCACAGTGACTAACTATTCATTAATAAAAGTTTGGAATATGCCGAAATTAGTTTAATTAAATTTTGGGAGAAAAATAAAACACAAATTAAATTATTAAAAGGGGTAATTTAAAAAAAAAAAAGTACGAGGAGGTGGCGCTGTGTTCCCCTATGTTACCGCAATAGATGCAAACAACATGCTTATATTCTAGAAATACGACAAAATACGCCTCTTTTTCACTGCCCAAATCTCTCTACTTCAATAAACAAATAGTAAAAAATAATCTAAAGTATTGCTGACCCCTGAATACTGTTATTGATAAGTTAAAAAATATTAAAACTTTGTACCAGGCTTTAATATGCACATCAATGTAACAAACGTGAGTTAGGTTAATTGGCTAATACAGTATATTAACTTCTTTATATCCGCGATCCATCCTCTACGTATCCTTTTCTCAAAAGAAAAACCATCTCATTTTATATTAGTAACGTAACATTTACTGGATAAATAAGATTTGAATTTACTAAATTGCCCTATGCAGACAAGTGGCCGTAAAAGAGTGGAGGAGAATTTTGCTTTACAGCTAAAGCTTGGTGTAATGACCAACATAATTTTCACCCAAAAAAAAAAAAAAAAGATAAACAATTTGGTCATGTGAAGTGAAAAGGAAAGGTGGAATAAAAGTCGGATAAAAAAAGTGTTAATTATTTACGTGCCGAATATTAATGGTGAATACAAGTGAGTTTTGGAGTGTGTTTAAAAAATAATATTTGGAGCAGAAATAAATAAATTAAAAATAAGGGGAAATAAAAATAAGGGTCTGTCATTAAAGAAAAGTGGCGGGTTTTCCGGTGCAAAAAGGACGAAGGAGCAAAAAGCTGGCGAGACGACACGTATCGATGGAATTGACCGTTGGATGAGCATGCGAATTTAACAGTGATTGATCATTCTTTCTTCCATTTGAGATGAGATTATGACATCCATAGCTAACGAAAAGAGAAAGGTGTTATGTTATACAGTCAGTCACAGAGAGAGAGAGAGAGAAACAAGAGGCACTGCTCTCAGAGCTAAAAAGCTCATCACCTGCAAACAAATCAGAGAGGGAGGGAGGGAGAGAGAGAGAGAGAGAGAGAGAGAGAGAGAGAGAAAGAGAAACTTAAATTTGTGTGAGCAGCTTGTGCAGTGCAGACACAGAGAAAGAGAGAAAGAGAGGCATGGCGGCGTAGCAGTGAGAGAGAGAGAGAGACTTAAATGCTTTGAAATTTACAGACGAACACAGCACAGCACAGCACAGTGAAGAAGAGAAGGGAAGGGAATTAAAAGCGCGATTAACGCTGCCAAACAGAGCCTAACGTCTGTCTCTCTCTCTGTAAATTTTCACCCATTTTCTCCAAACCCAACAAACACTAAGCACACCCAAAACTCTCATATACTCACACAAACTTCACAGATTACATAAAGATTAAAACTTTAAGCACAACAGTAAATACCCATCAGGGAATTGGGTGTGAAATTGGGTTCAGAATTGAGAGTGGAGCTTGATTTTGATATGGATTTTCGGTCACAATTGGGGCAGCAATGGCTGGTTTTTTCTCGTTAGGCAGAGGCGGCAACAACAACCACCAAGATCAAGACCACCATAACAGCAATAACCCACCCCCACCTGATCATCAAATTGCTCCGGAGACGTTCTGGTACAAGAATGAGGACGTGGCAGCTCAGCCGTACAAAGGGTTCGAGCTATGGCAGCAACAAGAGCAGCTCCTCCAGCTCCAAACCCAGCCACCACGCCTCTTCCACCACCACCCCCATCACCATCAAGATCTCTACGCATCCGCTGCCGCTCTAGGCGTGGGGCCCAGCAGCAGGGGCTCGGATGACACGTCATCGTCGCGGTCGGCCGCCGCGTTGATGATGATGAGGTCGTCCTCCGGCGGAGGCGCAGGTGGAAGCGGAGGAGGAACCGCCAGCTGTCAAGACTGCGGAAACCAAGCCAAGAAAGATTGCATTCACATGAGGTGCCGGACTTGCTGCAAGAGCCGAGGGTTCGACTGCCCGACCCACGTGAAGAGCACGTGGGTTCCGGCGTCGAAGCGCCGCGAGCGGCAGCAACAGCTCATGGCTTTGCAGCAGCAGCAGCAACAACAGCAGCAGCAAGAACATCATCAACAACGACAGCAGCAGCAGCAGCTGCAAGTGATTCGGGGAGAGAATTCCAAGAGGCTGAGAGAAAATCCAAACTCCAATTCTTCCCTTCGCATTCTCGGCAACTCGTCAGGTACTATTATATATATATATATATATATATATATATATATCTATGTATGTACAGTTTTTTGTTTTTGTTTTTTATAGTTTGAGAAAACAGACTTACTCAGAGTTTCTTGAAAATTTGACCCTCGTCTGAGAGAGAATATTAGGCAGAAGTTCTGAA
>NW_018921278.1:597557-636309 GCF_002207925.1 Prunus avium
AGAAAAAGAGAGAAAAGAAAGAAAAGAAAGAAAGGGTTTTGGAAGGTAGCGAGTAAAAAGATAAACACAAGAAGTAGAAGAGCATATCGATTGCGTGTGGAGTGGAAATCGACCTCCATAGTAAAAATCTTCTTCTTCTCCTCCATAGTAGAATAGCATATCAGACGTCGTCAGCTTTTTCCTCTCTTTCTTTCTTTCTTTTGATCATTATCTCCCCTTTTCCTTTTCCAATAATACTGTTATCCAGTCGTCCTGACGAGTTTCAACATTGACAGGGAAGAAAGACACACTATTTTTCTTTCTTGCCTTGGCCTATAGCTACAGCTAGCTTTAGCTTACCCTCTTTTGTTATGTGTGCGCTTGTGGCCATCTCTCTCCCTCTCTCCCTCTCTCTCCCCCTCTCTCCCTCTCTCCCTCTCCTTCTCCCTCTGGCTTGTTGATATCTGTGTTCATGTATGTGCGTTTCCTTGCTTTTGTGTGCCTTTCTTTTTCTTTTCTTTAAAAAATAAGATAAACAATTTCTTAATTTCCACTCTTTTCTTTTGTATTATTGTATATACCATGAAGAAAATATAATATAGTTTATATGATGGTTTTGGGCTAATATTACTTTGTGTATGTATTTATGTAGGGTTGGAGTTGGGGAATTTTCCGGCAGAAGTGAGCTCGCCCGCGGTGTTTCGCTGCGTAAGAGTGAGCTCCATCGAGGACGACGATGATCAGTACGCGTATCAGACGGCTGTGAACATAGGAGGCCATTTGTTTAAAGGAATTCTCTACGACCAAGGCCCCGAAACCTCTAACTACAACATGAACATGGCTGCTGCCGCTGCTGCGGCTGAAACTTCATCTGGTGGCGGTGGAGTTAATATCCAGCCGCTCAATCTCATTGCTGGCGCCACCACCGCCGCCAACACAGCCACCATTGGCGGCGGTGATGACGAGGGTGTGGCGGGGGCTTCCACGACAGTTATAGATCCTTCTTCTCTATACCCAGCTCCACTTAACACATACATGGCTGGTACGCAATTCTTCCTACCACCAAGATCTTGATCATCATCATCAAACAAAAGTTTCTCACCACATTCTTCATCCTTCTTCTTCTTCTTCTTGACTGCCTGCTGCGGTCGACTTTGGCGTAGTTAGTTAGTGTGGACTCTCAAATATTTGATAATATCTTTGTAGCAAAATTGACACCCCCTCCCATTTGAACTAGCTTAGCTAGGAGAGCTAGAGAGAGAGAGAGAGAGAGAGAGAGAGTAGAAAGAAACGAACCAGCTTAGAGGAAAATGATGCGCAACAACGAACGAGTTTGTTTTGTTGACAGTTTCCAATGCTTGTTAATTAGTTAATTTAAACATGATCATTATTATTCTTCGGTCTGAATTATTTTCTTGTTCAAATTCAAAGATGTTAGTGTTTACTTGATTTCTTCTTCTTTTTTTTGTTTAAATATATGATTTTGTTGTGTTTGGTGGGTATTTTTTCCTCTCCTGGTTTGAAACCCCGTAACACGTTTTGGTTGGATTTGAACTTGGAAGCTGCTTTATTTCCTGTTTACTCGTATGTTTGCCGGTTTGAAATGAATCACGAAAACTTGGTTTCTTCTTTTGTTGGACAAACTTCAAAGACTTCTTGTTTTTCATTTCGGTATGGGCGGTCCAGCCATGCATGACCAGCATTCAAGTTCAAAAGGTCAAGCAACCCTCTCTCTCTCTCTCTCTCTCTCTCTCTCTCTCAATTAATATTTTACTTCGTTTGACCCTAATCGTAAAATGCATAGATGCGACCTTGATGTTAAAATGGGAAAATTTGCTTACTATCTGCAGTGGTTTAATGCTTCTGCAGGAAGGTATATATAATTACAGAAAATGCTTCACATTTTTTGGAATATATATATGCACATGAACTTAAATAATATTGTTACTTACTGTATGAAAATTTAGGAATTGTAAAGAAAGCAGACAATTGAAAGGCTTTCCTTAGTTTACAAACTATTCTGACCGATTGCATGTTCTCTCATTTTTCATACATCAATGGTCTCTGCAGTTATCTATTTCTCCCTTCCCATTAGAAGCCCCCTTTAAACCTTTTAATTTCAGCTTTGCTTTGGTAATCTTCTTTTGTGCCAAAATATAAATGAATATATAAATTTAAGAGGGAAACATTCTAAGATTGATTAATTAGATAGTAATAATAGATGAGTTTTTCGAGTGTTGCAAGAATTTTAAATGAAGAAAGAATTAAGAATAAAAACTTGAAAAGGAGTCATCTACTAATCATAAATCAAATCTCTGTAAAGCCTATTTAAAGTAACTGAATGCACAAACACATCCCTAAACTCTACGAGCATCTCCAACATAGTTGCTATACCCTGATCCTCAGTCATTTTGGCTAGAATGAGGGTAAAACGCAGCTCCAGTGGACTTGCTATATGGCTCTCTATTTTGGAGAACTCCGTATTTGAGTTTGGTGGTTCTCTACGTTTGGAGGAGGACAGAGAAACTGAGGGTTCTCCATTTCTTTCTCTTCTCTCTCCCTAGGCACACAACCCTCACTCACCTCTTACTTTTGACTTTTTAATGAACTTTTTAGAGGGGAGGAGAGGAAACAAAATAAAATATTAGAGATTAACCAAAGTAGAGAACATTGCGGGATGAAACTACTTTTAAGTAGTTTGCTATACCGACTTTCTAGCTAATTTAGCTAAAATTTGGAAACTCACCCGGAGATGCACTAAATCTTAAACCTTAATATGAATACGATGAATTGGTAATCAATTCTGAAACATGTACATGGTTTTAAACAAAACCTTCTTGTTGAAGATAATGGAGAGATCTCCTACTTAATTAATATAGGTTAGGGAAATGATAATCAAATCTTACTGGGGAATACCTTGTATTGCATTACATGTATACTTGAGCCAAATCTTACTAGGGAATACCTTCTATTGCTTACTAGTCATTTAACTTTGATTCAATGGACATTGGTGAGTAGAAACTTATATGATATATCTAGCTAGCGGTCTGTCAACTATATATGATCCATTTCTAACATATGTGATATATGCAGAGAAGATTTAAACACATCACAATTTTACACTATTTCTGACAATAATGTTGTAGCTACATCTCTCTCTTTCTGTGTGTGTGTGTGTCAGTCTCTGCAGTTTGGGTTTTGTTAATGGAGCAAGTTGTTCCAATCTTTGAAATAGCCAAATTATTTGTGTATGAATCAGTGATAGTACTAGTCTAAATTACAGGGAGAGGTTTTTCACACACACACAACCAAGATGCTATAAGAGTTTGAACTTGAGACCCTCTTATGTGCAAGTCAAGTCTCTTTTCCACTAGGCTAGACCGAATTAGCCTCATATAAGGATTTGCAGGAATGCAGGAATGCAGGAATGCAGGAATTGGTTAGTAAGATTGTAGATATTCAATGAAAAAATTTATAACCGAGGACTTTATATCGACAGGTACTGCTTTACAGTAGATAAAATAATTGCACTTGAAATTATTTTGAAGTCCAGAGAGGGTGAATATAGAAATCAAGTTGTCTCCAAACAAAGCTTTCTTTTTTACCTTGATATAATTTTATGAGGAGTAATATGTGTATGACATGTCCTGTCAAAATAATTGAACACATAAATTTGTCACATCAGAAAAACAAAAAATAAGACAATAAAGAAAGGAATGGAAGTAGGTAAAACTAATGTGAAATTTACCACATGAAATGATGCCAGCTTCTCTATCTGTCACCCTCCCGTTAAGTCCTCCCTTAGTTTTCCTCACAATGATATACCTAAAAATGGGTCATAGTATATCATTTATGTGATAGTTTCATTGTGATCAATAAGTTATCATTTTAAATGAATAGGGTAATCCTTGTTACAAATTCAATGTCCATTATATCAAGATATAGTTTAGACACAGTTTATTTTCAAGCCTTGCACAAATTAAATACGAGAAAAAAAATAAAATGATATTTTCTAGTTACTTTCTCTACATTACTAAACATGAAAAATGGTTCATTTCCCATCCCTCCGAAGATATACGGAAAATGATTTCATGCGAATTTCTTTCCATAAACTGAAAGTTTCTTAAGTGATGACTCTAAAATGAATATGGTATATTCTTGTTACAAATCCAGTCTCCATCATATTGACATATAGGAAGAGGGAAAGAGCCAGTTTAGATTCGAAGGGAGATTTCTGTGGTCTATCCATGTTAATGCATGGAATGAGAACTGATTGAGATGTTTCTGTAGAAATTAACCCAGGTCTATGAGTGATGTATCATATCATTTTATGTGCACTTCTTCTTCTACAGGAAGCTAGAAATATATCACATCACGTTTTCTGGTAAATTACAGAAGGGCTTTTCTTCCGACATGTTTACGGCTGGGAATATAAAGCAAATGTGTTACTACAGTGGCGCCATGTGATGCAGCTGTTTTATTGTGGCTTCTTTCCCTAGGAAAATATCTCTTTTCTTCTTTAAATAAACAAAAAATTTACTGACTGGCCAACAGAAAATAAAAAAAATTTGCTCTTGGGATTCCGTAGGAAAATACCTAAATTGCATTTGCCAACTACCCCAAACCAAATTATTATGTTTGTTGAAAAAAAATATCATTAGTATATAATATAATATATAGGGAAAGCCAGGCATTCCCAATGCAAAAATAATTGATATTACTTTTACCAGAAATAATGATGAGAATGACGCCCATGTTTTTTGGCTCAAAAAAACCTTCCACTCAGAATAATATCATGTTTTCTTGAGCAGCACAAGATCCAGAATAAATATTCCTTCCCTGGGACAACTGCGCAAGTTTCTGTCGGGAATTGAATTTTCAGTATTTGTATTGTATCCATCCATTTTCTTCATCGACTGTTTCCCATTTAAAAGTATCTCTCAAGAGCCTATTTGCCATGAAAAATGAAAAATATCAACACGTATTGTATTCTAATTAACATATGTACACTGCAAGTATTGCGTAGAGTGGAGTGGTAATATCATCCTCGTATTCACATGGACACATTAAAATGCTACGTTTTCCGTCAAAATACGTACAAATATACAATCTGTAGTCATGTAAATGAGTAGGTTATTGTCAATCGGGACATTGATCAAGTGGAACTACTTGTAATCTAAATGCTTAGTTGAGAAACAAAAGCTCAGATTTTGGTTAAGTTGACCTAAGTTGCACCGATTAAATGTTAACGATATTCAAACTATATATAGTTTGCAAATGCATGGAAATTGTTGCCCGACTGCGGTCTAGCTGTATTTGTATACGCTTTAGACCACAGTTTTTCTATAGCCGCTGACAGGCGACTTTCTTTTACTATCTTCCAAATACAATGGAAAGTTTGTCTTGTATTAGGGAAACCAATTTGCACCTATAATTTCTCCAATACTTGACCTACGTACATTCAACTACTTCCTTTTTAAATTCCACCATTTTTGCCTAATTAATTCACTTTATCTTTATATGCCCCAAAATGAATTTGACGTTCAAGAAGGTATGTTCTAATCTAATCATATTATTTTGTATATGTAATATTATTATTCTGCAAATCAGATAGAGTCACATCAAATAATGTTATCACAACTACAACATTTGCATTATTCTTTACTCTATTATGGCACATTTTCTCAATACAATTATGAGAGAGCGTAAATCATTTAAGGAGGAAAATGATAGGAAGAATGGGACAATTAATACAACCGGGGTAGGGAAGTATTTATCCCACTAAAACATTGCTAGCTCTCTCCTATAGCAGGAAAGCTTTCAACAGCCTGTAACCCAACAGCTTTATTACTGTGTATCACATAATCACGGTCTAGAATATCTCAGACTTGTGTTTGCCACCAGACCAGCTAGCTAATAGCTCTCTCTCTCTCTCTCTCTCTCTCTCTCTATATATATATATATATACACACTTGCTTAGCTACTTTGGTCAGTACAGAAATGGGCAAGAAAAACCCAGACCCATATTATTAGGGTTCTTGTAATGTTTGGCAGTGAATTTTATTTGGCCTTTAATTTAATCTTTGCACATAAGATATATATTTATGTCTAGGGACCCATAGAGCAATATAGTTAAGCACCAGAAATAGCTAGATTCCCTAGTAAGCCAAGCCATGGCACAATCAAAGAGAGCACTAGGGTTTGTTATGGTATATTAGGGCAATCATAGGCAGGCGGGTTGGCATGCATTTTGATCAGCTCTAGGGTGGTAGAGTAGAGTGAGCCCAAGAAAGACATAATGTGGTTTTGTGTGTGTGTGTGTGTTGGGAAGCCATTAGTGAATTATTGTGGTCCCTCAACAAGTGCAATTCTGCTGCAAAAAAAGCTAATTTTGCTTTGGTCTTCTCTCTCATCTCAACTAGCTGTTTTCCTCCGTCCCGAGCCCTATTTGCAAATTCTGAGAAAGCAGTAGAGACTAGAGAGAGAGAGAGAGAGAGAGAGAGCAAATTGGTGCAAGTTAAGTTTTGTTGTTGTTTCCATAATTAACTCGAAAGCCTGTGTGTCTTCTGTCAGCAGCACAAAACAAGGCTGCAAGTAAAAAGGGGTTGAAGCCGTGACTTTTGAGGCACATTTTGGAAGACCAAGCCTTGTTCATCTGCGATGAATTGTCTCTTCATGGACCAGTAAATATTCTTTTGGTTGCTTCATCTCTCGACCGTTACTTGTAGTTTATTTTTATTTTATCCCTTCCAAAATAGGTTGACAACCCGTGTTGCAAAACCACACACAAAATCAATTTGAAGAAATTAATTAATTAAAACCCATCTTACTATAATTTAATATATATTTAAAAAAATTCAAAAATAAAAACCTTTCCCCAGGTTTTGGATCCACGAACAATGGCATCTTTGGGTATACTTGTTTGTATTGACTTTAGTCATAAGGTGCTTGAATGAGACCTAGACCTCCCACTAGCTTTCTGCCCCACGGAATTTTCTTGTGGCAATATCTTACTTTTCTCCAAGAAATCTCTTTGAAATAGATTGATATGGAGGACCTTTCTGAAATGACATGCATGAAAGTGAAAGCCATTTGGGATTTAAATAGAATGTCGTGAGAGGTCTGTCAACATTTCAATATAATGACATATGTATGTACTGAAATGCCTTTTTTTTCTTCTCTTTTTTGGTAAACAAAGAGAATTAAGTTGCACTCAATCAATCAATGAGAGCGGTAATTCCAATCGCGTTGTATATCATTTTTTGTGCTAAGTGTTATTTTCAACAATCTTTTGTACTAAAGTTCGTAGCTGTTTGGAAAGGACCACTAATGTAGTGGTTTGGAGCAATTGCTCCTTGAAGGAAAGGTCCTGAGTTCAAGTCCTAGCATTCGTGTAATATGTGTGAGTTTAGCATACTATCACCCCTTTCAATAGGAAGGTTCTCCAAAAAAGAGTTCTCCAAAAAAGAGTTCGTAGCTATTTCTTCTTTGAAACCTACTAAAAGTTCACTAGATTGGCATGATTTAGCTGCACCCACCCATTTGGCAAGCACCCTTCGGCAAGAAAAAGGAGACCCAAGAATTCATTAGCAAATAGAAAAAAAAGTAACTTGGAACGTCGCGTGAAGAACAAAATTAGGAACCAATAGATACACGTAATTTTTTCGACAAAAAGAAAAAGCAGGGGTTGAAATACAGCATATAAAGTTTAATTTGTAAGCTTATGAAAAATTAGATGAAAGAGGAAGCAGAACAGTAAAATTTATATACCAAAATTTTCTATATTAAAAAGAAAAAAAACAGTGAATCAGTCTGAAAGCTTCCCTCAAGTTTAAATATAAGGCTTTTACATGCAAAGCTAACAGGAGTAAATGAACTGCTACAGGAGTAAGGCAGAAAACACGGGAGGCAGGTCTATGGCAGCTCGTCAATCAGATGATGTTTCTAAGGCTAAAGGATACAACCCTCCGTCAGGCTTATGCCAATTTTACTTCATCAAAGGAAGATATCAATGAACTCTCTTTGCTTCTTCAGGGCTGTGGCAATCATTCGTTTAGTATATTCATTATGAAAGCAGTGCTGCTTTCACTGAGCAGATGAAGCACGGGGTTTGCCCTTTATGGAGTTGAGGTGTTGGGTAACAAATACGACTCCCATTACAAGTATGAGGCAACCAACCAGGGTGCTGAAGAAGAGGGCGCCTGGTTGCCTGGTCTGTACGAACCCGTACACCCCGGTGTTGGTCACAATGATAAGATCAGTGAGGCCATCGTTCGAGAAGTCCTCAGTGACCAGGGCGTGTGTAGGTGGTGCTGGAAGGTCAACTGATGTTAAAATACTTCCTCCAGGAGATATCACAACAGCCTCTTGCTCTCCAGCAGCAAGGATCACTTGTTGATTATCATGGACTCGTAACAAGAATGACTTCAGTGTAGGTATCACTATACCAGATTCCATCATCCCTGATGGAGATGGAAGATTTGACCATATAGCACCCGTCGAAAGCTGCCACTGCCAAACAGCACCATGACCATGCAACCCAGGGGAGTATGATGTTACCTGAGAGAAACAACACTTTTAAGATTCCAACTCAGCGTAAGAAAACAGAAGCCTGCACCTTGCAGGCTAACAACTGAATTATGTAAGCAATCCTGTGGGATTCATTTGAGCACCTCGAAATATAATCGTCCCAATCCATCATGCAAGGAATTTGTAATAAGCATAAATTATGACAGATTGGATAATCAACGAAATTTCATTCTGAAAACGTCCCAATTTGATGCCAACATTCTAAAGGTTCTAGCAACTTTTGGAGTGATATGACAACTATAAAGGCCAAACAACTTTTTGGTGCAATCTTAGATTCGTGTATTGAAATTAGATTCAAAACCATTTTGATCTGATAATCCAAACAAAGGTCCATTCTCAAGATAACCACAGGAAGAAGACTAAAAGGACCCAGATTAGCATGCATACCTCACCACGATTTGTCAAGAAGACAACATCACCATGGCTTCCCTTACGATGCCTATGGCCATCACTTCTTGGGATGAGAATGGGAGTTGCTACCTCCAATGAAGCTAAATCATGAGTTCGACCAAAGTTTCTTGAATATTCTCCATGTTGGAATAAGTTAAAAAGGGAATGATGGCATATAGAAGCATTAAATAGTTGTTCTCGTACAGGTACACCAGAGGTCGCAACAGCCCAACAGGGGCGGAGCACTTCCATGGATCCACTGGCAACAGTCTGCTCAGCACCATTTCCCCCTACAGCCTGAAGAGAAGGAACATATTCTGTCACGCTTTTAACCCAGGATTCAGCCAATAACAAAATGTAATATTCAAAGGAAAGGCCACCACTTGATTGAAATTCATATGCAAAATAAAATTAGCCACGCATTTTTTGTGGTTGCAGTCACCAATCATAAGATACATATCATTGTGCTTTAGATCAAATTTTATCCATATAATTGCACGAAAGGGCTGGATTAATGTAAGCTAAATTACTCAGCATGCTCCCTGTACATCACTGAACCTCTAAATAAATGGGAAATTGAAGAGGTAGGTAATCAAAACTCAACAGACATTAACTTCCAACATCCACTGAGCAGCTTTTGTTCATTTATTTGGCTGTTCAAGACCAACTGCAGTTGAGATATAAGACTAGAAAGCAAAGAGATATGCACCTGGACATGATCTAGGACTCCATCGCCATTTATATCAGCATGAAGGCCACCCTCTTGAAGATGAAGCTGGTGAGATCAACAAATTTTAATTTTACGGGCTAAGGCAAATATAACATAAATCTTACTCAACACAACATAGTTTAAGCAGAATATATTAATGTAGAGAAGTATGTCCACATTAGATACATAAGCAAAAGGTGGTGACCTAAAACCACAGGAATATTTCCAATTAAAAAAATGTTTAAAAAAAAGGGACTGAGCTGAAGCAGGGTGAATTATCTCAAAATTGAATTAAAAAAAAAAAAGAAACACGGTTGGCCATTTGTTGCCCAAACAGAGGCATGAACAGCTATTATATCAAGTGTAATTTCACTTTGGTTATGGCACTATGAGGGAAATTGTGTGGGCATTTTGTTTACCTTACAAAAAGTGCGACCAGATGCTAAGTGAATAGCTTCTATTCCTTCTTTTTGATGAGCTACAACAACATTAGGAACCCACCAAAGTTGTGTGTGGTTTGTTATGGTAGGAATATATGGAAATGGCTGCATCAGAAATATAAGCAGGTTAAAAAGCCATTTCAAAAGACAATAAAAAATTCTACCATAAGTAGTTCACAAGTCACACCTTCTTAGGTTTTGCAGAGCCAGCATACTGTGCAGCTTTTCCAATGAAGTTAGAAATTTTTTTTGTTGAGTCTTTTCCAGGAAGATGGTTTTCTTCAGGCTTGTGGAAAGGGTAGTTAATAGTCTTTCCAGATGTTCTCTTCAATATTTTCCTTTTGTGCCTCTTGAACCTTGCAAGTTCCAACAAAGTATCTTCTCTTCTATCCTGATGATGGCACACAAATTGGAAAATCACTTGCCATCTAAAAGAAATACAATGAATAGAACAAAAGTTCAATGAATCGAGTAAAAGACAGTATTTTTAACCTACCCAGTGATGTGGCATAACTCCAAGGATAGATTCTCTGAATTCCCTACATTCAAACTACAATTTAACCTGTATCAGGGAGCTTATCTCACAAAAACATATCAGAAATTTGACCCCAACAAGAATGAATCATAAGAAACTACAGCAACAAGAGAGAGAGAGAGAGAGAGAGAGAGAGAGAGAGAGAGAGAGAGAGATTTGCTCATTCAGGCCCATGTCAAGGCAGAACTCAAACATGTTATATGTTTGGCCCATTTCACAAAATTACTATACAAAAAGCAATGAGTATAGGGACAAAGACATCTGACATTGAGCAACAGAAACAGGTAAACCATGCCATTTTATAAAATGGCAGAATAGCATACCTCTCCTGGTTGACGACTGTTCAAAGCCTGAACATCAAGCTTGTAGTTATGCTGTGGAATTAACCGTGATGCATCTGAAGAATGTTCTTCGATATTCTAAACAACCAATAATATAATTAGCTACTTGAGAAGCCAGATAGTTCAATAAGCTTAACCAAAAGATAAATCATCTATTTGAGAAGAGGTGGACACTAGGTAGTAGTGTAATAGCAACGCTCATAAATTAGACCCTACGATGAAAGCTTCTTGCTTCTACACCTGCTAAACATTATACAAGAGAAATTCTGGACATTTTACACTAAAAAGTTAATGTCTTGAGTGTTTGACAAATTGATGATATATTACAATGGCAGCACAGTTCTAAGTGTTTATAGACTGATATAAAATTCTAGGAGAGGTACTGAAGTATCTACACACCAAAGCTCAATGAAGATTAGTATTATAATGGAAAGCAACCCACGTTAATAGTTCTATTTTTGGACTCTTCAATAGTTTTCAATGAGTCTGCGACATACTTACTGATACCCAAGTTGTACACAAAATGGAAAAGGACAGGGAAAAGAGTCATCCTCCAAAATAGCAAAACCTCAAGAAAAAGGAACTGACTTTCTTTTCATGGGGAAATCCTTTTAGCATGTCATGAAGCAGAAAAGTGCCAAAATAGGAAGCATGTGAAAAAAAAAAAGTAACAATATAAAGCACCTCATTCTTTCTGGTCCATCGAATTGCTCCAGAGTCACCAGCAAATGCAAACAATGCAAAATGGCGTAAATCCACAGTTCCTGAATTCTCAGAAGCCTGAGACAAATAGAAATAATCATCAAAACACTCTACTACTAATAACCAAAAAACAAAACTCTACTATGAATAACTAAACAGAAAAAGAACTCCAGCTGTTATTACTGGCTTTCTATAGTTCATCCATTTAGAAGCTCAAAATATAAAGAGAACATATACACTATCATGCCTTACACCAAAAAGTTATAATGCTTCAGTAAATGTAAAAGACTGAAAAACAAATTATCTACTCTAACCACAAAAAGAGTAATTATGAAATCATACAAGACTTTTTCATGCATAAGCCAAAAAATGCTTTTACCTCCTTTTCAGTCAGATTTCTTCTATGCTGATCAGCACTTCTCTCTGCCCTCCCAATTTCTTCAAAAGGGTCCAGGGAAATCTAAAGATCACAGAAGAAATTATTTCTAAGAACATTGAGGAATGATTAACATTTAGAGTCATCAGATTAAACATTAATACAGCATCAACAGGTCAAAATGCAGATGCAGGAATGCTAAAAGTTTGTGATGACATTGGATGCAGGACTTCTAAAGTTAGTGGATAATGCCTCGGCCATCATACCCGATGAATTGTTTAGAAGTTATGAATCAAGAAGATGGCCTGCAAACTTTGTAAACAACCTTGGCGGTTGGGGGAATTTGTAATCATACATGCTTTATCCATTACTTCTCCATAACGGAAACCAGAAAGAGAAGTTTGACTTGTCAACCCAGAATAAATGTAAACAAAGTTAACATAAATACAACAAAAAACATACATGAGGCTGCATTTCCATCCTTCCACCAACAATCACCAATCCTGTATCCCCATGCCTCAAGGTGTAATTGCTTATGGAGATGGCAATCTCCCTATGATGAGCATTATGTGGAAAATCCTCCTGTGGAAATGCCAATAACAAGAATGTGCATTAAAACAAAAAGCACCATTACGTCACTGGTAGCTAATGAGCCAAGTAACCATTTTCCAAGAAAGGTGTGAACAAAATTGAAACTTGCCACAAACCTGCAAATTGACTTCCCAGAGCTTTTTGAGGTTGGAATCGAAGCACATGACAGACCAACCCGATGTAACAACCACCAAAACCTGCCTGGGTCTTTGCCCGGGTCTGAGCTTGTCGATAACCCCGGTAGCCATTGCCACAGGGCGTCTGCCGGAGGATATGCGGATTTTGTCAGGCAACAGGCTCACCTCCGCAAGCACGCGAGCATTACTGAATCCTTCATCCACACGCCTACTATGAGGCTCCAAAACCTAATGACAACAATAACACAAAACCCCCAACCATAGCCAACAAGTAAGCAACAACACTGCTTGTTATTAAAAGAAAGCTAACATGAAAATGAAGTGAAAGAGTGAGAGAGAAAGACCTGGATTTTGGCATCGTGGCTGGCCACGAGGACTTCTTTCTTGCCGTCACCGTTGAGATCGGCGACGATCGGCGGAGGGAGACGGTCGGCTTCGTACTTGATGGGGTAGTCATCGGAGAGATGCATCCATGCCTCTCTGAACGAGAAATCACCCTCGTGCTGAAATTCCAAAAACAAAGCCAATCAGAAACAATTCAATTCGATTAAAAAGAATGAAAAATTCGTTCGTGCTTAGGGTTTGTTAGGGTTTTTGGGGAGCTGACCTGAAGAGAAAAGAAGATGGCGAAAGCAGAGAGCATGAGAATGGCCAAATCTCGCTTCCTCATGTTGAAGCCACGTCCAGTGAGAACCCAATTTTGCAGGGGCTACAGTGCTTGCTTTGCTTGCTTAGCTGCAGAGTTGAGTTGAGCCTCTGAGTCTCTGAGACCGTGAGGCCGTTACTTTCGGCTAGATTTTACCTCCAGTTTCGGACGACGGCGTTCTGACTTCCGAAACCCCTTCCTCCCTCTTTGGCTTTTGCCACGTTCGTTAAGGCAATAGACTACTGCAACGGTAGTACACGTCACCATTTCTTTCTTTTTTTATAATTACATTTTTGCTCATCACCAATTTGTATGTTTAGATGGAGAAAAATAACTAGGAATTTACCTAAGAGTTGGGAATTGAAGAGTGGAAATTGATATTTCTATTGTTTGTCAACTTAAGCAAGGAACTTATTAGATGACATGCGGAAAAAATCATAGAAATTGGGGATCAAAATTCACAAGTTTAATTTCCGCCATAAGAGGCGTTATTTCGCAATTTCTATTGAGTAGGAATTCATTTTTCATTGTAATTTCTGTCATTTAAAAAATTCAACATATATAAATCCAAATATTGAAATTATTAATTGTCAAAAATTTAGACGATAAAGATCTAAATTCTGTCATTTAAGAATTCTATGTAATTTTCAATTCCTTCACCCAAAGAGAGAGTTAAGAGTCAAAAATGTTAGCTAGAGAATGTCTTAATCTTCGACCCAAAAAAAAAGAGAGGCAAGGTCTTAATCGACCTGATGGCCCCAGTCCACCCCGCTGCTCGTGCTAATAAGGTAGTCCAGGCCAACCTTTCCAAGAATGAAGCGTCTCACACCACAGAGTCGAGGCAAAATCGTGGCTTCTTGTGCTATACTCTAATTGCAAGGAGAAGTTCTACCCGATGGAAGGAAGATAAATTCTTTCTGATCAAGGGGGCTTGGCCAGGTGAAGAGGAAGAGGGGCAAAGGGAAGAATGGGGCTTGAAGGGCTAGGACCTGAACCGCCAGAGATCTCTTTACAAGCTATTGTTGGCCTTCGCACACCGCAGAGCATGCGAGTTTAGGGACTACTTGAAAGAAAAGCCATCACCATTCTGATTAGGGACTCGTAGCTCACTGAACCTGAAGTCCTGTTTTTATTCCCTCTTTTCCAAAAACCAAAAAAAATATAATCCATATTAATCATATTAATCATAGTCTATATATTATAGTCCTAAAAATATTTTGGACTGTGCCCGCCAATTCGCACCCATGACATTAATCTGTAGTAATCTCGAGGGAGAAAACTAAGGCAACAAATTGTGTAAATGAGCTAGCACTGTAACAAAAGAAGGCAACTTAGAGAATAAAGAAGCTTTGAGGCTTCCAAAGAGTTGCATTCATTTTTTTACATTTCATTACATACGTTCATGTACATTCTTTTGTAGCATTCTTCAAAAACTGCTATTGTATCCAGAGCTAAGGTGGAGTAGGCCTGTGAAGCGCAGTTCAAAAGCACAAAAACACGTGATCTATAGTTAGGGTCTATACACATTCAGAAGGAGAAGTGTCGGCAGGTAGACCTCTTCAACGTTGGTCTAGTTGCAGTGACTGGTTCAGAATGTAGTTCTGAGATTTTATCAAACCGTTTCGGTAGGTTGTTTCATTATCTTTTGCTTCCTCTTTGTCTCTAAATATGAAACAAGTTGAGCGCTCTTCCTTTTGGCCATCTCCAATTCCTTCTCTAGGTTTTCAATCTGTTTCATTCCAGAAACAAAAGGCAAAACTCAGTATCCCATTATTCAAGTAACTCAGGCAGAAAGTTGAAGTGATGAAGTATGAATCAAAGATGTAATTTGGATACGAGTTTATACATACCGTCTGCCTCAACTCAGTCTCCTTCTGCACCTGTGCCTCACACCTGTAGCAAAAGGGTTTTGTTGGGTTCAACACAACAAAATCATAAAGAGCCACATCATATAGCATGTGAATTCTAGCCCTACCCCCAACTAATATGTCTGGTACTTGAACCTAGAGGTGTTCATAACAAGGACCTACAAATGAATTCCAGACTATTTTATCAAATATAAAATTAAAATGATACCTCATGAAAAGTTGTATATTCTCTTCACATATCTCATCAACTGACATGGGCTCTCTATTGTCGGAAGACATCACTACTTCCGATGACTTCTGCATTTGCATTCAACAATGTAAGAATATTTCAACCAAAAAGAAAACTAAGGTAATGATACAGAGAAATAGAGGATCCATTGTGGCCTATTCCCCTAGAAACCATCGTACACAAGACAACATTTTTATATTTTATAAATGTTTGTGAACATGAGTGTGGTGAACCTGCTGATACAATGTTCACCTAAAACTTCAAGTGGCTGTGTCAATATATTCACAGTTAAGCATTTCAGGTGATTATTGGTTAATGGTATGTTCCTTGTTTATTTACTGACAAATAAGATTTTTCAAGTTAGAACTAATTCCTGCACATTGCAATACATAACAACATATGATAGTCATAGGAAAAAATGAACATTGCAAACATTTAAGACACTGAAGCTAGTGACCAGACTGTCAGCAAACTCATCAACATAACTCCTCAGCCATTTGGACATCCACGGTAAGGAGTTTAACCAAGAATGTTCCTAACCTGCATGTGCTAGCTGTCAACTATACTAAATAGATTGGGATAACAGTGCTAAGAAGCAAACAAGAAATCACTTACACTTCGCGAATCATTTTGAAGGACATTAGCAGAAAGACCAGCCATAGTTTGATCCAGATGCATATCTTTTGGTGTAACTCCAACAGAAGGTTTAAAAGTCTGATCCTTCTGCAGGTTGTGTGCACCAATGGGCTGATATCCCACAAAGTGACAATTGGTTTTCCTGTCTTGTCCAGAACAATTTCCACAACTCAGACCAGTGTAAAAATACGTCATTCCGTGTTGGAAAAACACATCAAACTAAAGTACACCAAACCATGTGTGTTTGTGTATGAGAGAAGGACGTATGGAAAGCATAAATGGACACTAGTAGAGCGATTGATAGTACATTGACATATTTCATGAGAGAAACCCTTCTGATGCATAAATGTATACTACTAGATAGCACACCTAATATTCCATTCATCTATAAATGCCAAGGGAAAAATGCTTGGAATCTAAAATGGAGACCAAAGTTTGCTTCTATGGTGCACTCGTTTTAACTTTTATGAATGTCTAGACCTTCAGTGGCATCAAGCTCCAACTCATGGAGTGGAAGCTTCTTCCCTGAGACCACTTTATAATGGATAAAGAAGTATGCAATTTTCATTTTTATTTTTGGATTTAGTATTGTTTACTTCTCTTTTATGCCTGGTATTTCCTACATACACCCCCCAGTGCGCCTATGATATAAACCCTTTTGCACCTTTTTAATGGAAGTAACTTACCACCAGTTTCTTTTTCTTTTTTTTATTAGGACCAAACATCCTCAACACTGAAACGACAAGAGTGTGGATTGGCGCAGCTAAAATGCTATCCCTAGATTCCCTACCCTTATGGGCAAAAAGTTGCCTGTAAATTGCAAGTTAAAGTAACTCACCAGTACTCATTTACCATTTGTTTCAGCCTAGATTCAAGACGGAAAAACAATGAAGATCTCTCAAAATCCTGCTTATCATGTGCTGGCTCTATAAAATTTGCTTCAAGAATTCCTGTAATATGTACATTAATAAAATTAAGTAAATGAATACATCCAGAACATATCTACGTGAGAAATACAGAGTTAAAGAATGATACCAACAACACCGTTCCCTTTCGAAGAACCATCAGCTGTGACTTTCCAAAAGGGCTGCAACAATGTAAATAAACTCACTGCCTTAGTAAACTAATTGGAATTACTGGCCCACAATTACACAATGCTCATCCTTATCATGTAACCAACTTGGAATCCCATAAACTTTCATGGAAGAACTCAGCTGTACAGGGATCAAAATAATCTACCGAAGTTCAGAACGCTGTGTGACTAAAAATTAAATTCCGATCTTGAACTTCCATATGAGATATATTAATTCACAGCGAAAGCAACGTAAAAATCAAATACATAGAAAGTGCACTTCAGCATTATCAAAACATACCCTGATGAGGCGATTTTTATGGTACAGGTTGAATCCACTAACTCCAAGATCAGGCGCCTCCTTTATGAATCCAATGGTTGTTTCCACTATAACCTTAAACAACGAAATCATGATTTTAAAACCTACTCTCTTTGTTTTTTCAAAACTATAGAACTTCCACAGTGACTTTTATTCATACACTTGAGATTACTTCTCCAAAACCTCAAGAAAACTTCAGAGCTCAAGAAGATTATTGCAGGGAAAAGGAAAGATCACTAGATAAGGATTGATGCTTTTATCTTACCTCATTCAATGTTGTTATCTGAGGCCTGTATGTTTTAACTTCTAAATATTTCAAGTCATCTTTAATATGATATTGCTGTATAGGTTTTCCCCTTAATACAATTTTGAAGTTCGTGAATGTTCTGAGGTACAGAATGGAAGCATATGCCTGACCAAAAGAATATGGTTGAATTAGAATCGTCTCAGTCTGTCAAACCAATAATGCTGAAAACAGAACATTCCATAAAATTTTGATAAGTTACCCTCAATGAATAGCGCATACGGTAAGATATATGGGATTGTATTTTCTGTTGTACTTTAGTTGACTTTCCACCGGCAGCTTCATCTCTCAACCGTATATCCTACATCAAACAAAAGAACCACAAATACTATGAATATTAGGATCCTCTAATCTATATCAATGAATATGTTCCCTCCAACTTTTGAAATAAAGTATATGGAGTACCCTGTTAACATTAATCTATTAAAATTGTACACAAAGTTTTGCATGCTTGATGTCACAAAAAACTTTGTGTATGTTTGCATTTGTGCATGTTTTAAGGGGTTGAAATATCATACAAAGCACTTTTATATTCATCATTGTGTAGAATAAGTTATAAGATAAAAGGATCATCTTCAGAATTGCTGAAAAAGAGAATTATAGCCAATTAGTGGTTATCAGGGCATAGTTTAACTGAGTTGACTTAACCAGTTAATGTGGAACACTATATCATTCAGTTATTCCGTTGAAATTCTGAAGTTCAGACATGTAGATGAATTTTTTTAGTAAATCAGTAATTCATAATAAGACAGTTCTTAATATATATAGCTAAAATATGTCCTTAAGAAAGCTTCTACAATTTACGTTCTTCTGAATAAGTATGGCATACCTCATCATCATCATCAAAACTCAGTTCATATATTCCTTCATCATTTAGCCACAAATTGTATATAACTATTCTTGTTCCATGGGCTCCAATTTCCTCAAACTGGAAAATAGAAATTATAAAAACAAGAACAAGAACAAAAAACTAGTCAGGGAACAACGTATGTTGACGGCAACCTATAAAATAGTAAGTAGTGCATGCAGTAATCAGAGCCTGTACATTCGGTTGAAAAAAAGGGCAGCCTGTATATCCACTACTGTGGTTGTAGAAATGTGATAGCTGAAGGCATCATGGCATGCTGGAAAAATTCAGTGCAGGCACTAACTGGGTGGCCTTAGTAACTTCAGATATTAAAACCTATTTCCCTATTTCTCAAAGGATATCAAAGAAAGGGCAAACCAAGCATATGTTTCTGCCTGCAACACCACAATGGGATTGTTCAAATCCATGTACCAATATAAACTCTTTGTTCTAATGGCTTAAGGAAACATGAAGACTGAAAGCAAGGGCATCTCCGGCATCATAAATCTGTAACATATCCACACAACCCCTTCCAACTAGGTAACAACCATCTGAAAGCAGATACTACCAATGTACAACTTCTGTCAAACAGTTGCTTTTAAGTTAATAAACTTAGGTAGATGATGATATTTCTGTAAGAAGACTCAAATCAAATAACCTGTAGCATGAGATCCTCCTTCGATGCAAAGGGAGACCATTCTAGGATTGTTTTCAAATTAGAAGTCCAGTCATCCTGCGAGCCATAAGTTATTGGTTCAACCCAGTTTCCAGAGATGTCAAAATCAATCTGCAATACAAATAAAACTGAAGTGTTAATTGTGTACACGTATTTCACTGCAAAGTCTCAAGGAGGAAAAGAGAAGCTTGATGTTAACGGGCCAAACAATACCATTGGAACAATAACATCATCCTGTCCAGTTCTCCGGAGGAACGTATAAGATAATAGACCAACACTCTGGGTAGCTTTGCTAAAAGACAGGTGTAAGGGGAAAGTAAGTCATAACATTGAATTTTTTAACTCAATTCTGCAAGCGGAAATTTTATTTATGTCAAGATAAAATAATTAGGGAAAAAGAATATACTAACCCACATGAGTGCGCATATATCAATCAATGAAAATTTTGGAAAAATCACACAAATCCAAGCTAAATGCATACACAACCATTAGGTTTAAATCGTAGCTTCAAGTCAGAACCTTTAGTTTCATGAGGTTGGATGTGTTAATCAACCATATTTGGGCATATGATTGTAAATGCGTGCGGACGTAGTGGAAAAGAAATATGGTAAAGGGCGGGAGTTGATTGCGTCAGCTAGTTTGACAGGAAAGTATTTAGAAAGAAAAAGAAATTAAAAATACCCTGCGCGAATTGCACGGCTGAAAACAATGACATCAGCACCTAGCCGCATGGTACTTGTCTTGAATCCATTACCATCTGAAATGTAAAAGCTTGTCAGACGGCAAGATGAACAAAAACATGCAAACACTTGCAAATATTTCTTTAGCATAAACAAAACAAATTCTAAAACCTAGCTATACATGCAATTCCTTGAAAATTGGTCCAACAAAAATGACATCGTTGAAAATAAACATACAGAATCACATAACTGTGCAAATGATATACTGACAAATCAAGCCAACAGCTAATGAAACAAAAAGATCGGTATAATTACATTGCCCAATAGTCGTGTTTGCCTTCTTAGTAGAATAACCCAAGCTCATGCATTTGCGCATACCTTCAGGATCCATTCCCCCACCATCATCTGCACAGAAAGCATCACCATTTGCAATTTTTCTTTACTGTTTAAGAAATCACATATCAACCACCAATTAATAAACTTAACAATTGAAGACATACCTTGGAAAAGTAAGGCTGGGGAGTTATCTTTCACAACATCAATTTTATCAACTCTCACAAAAGTTGCACCATTTTGTACCTTTATTAAGGTAGAGAAAAAAAGAAGAAAAAGGATTTAGTGTCTTACTTTCCTTTTTCTTCACTTTTGGGTGCATAAACACATATAGAAAGGCATAACAGCATAAGCTAAAGCTCACCTCATCAACAGCATTGTCCAATAGCTCAGCAATGGCTGCAAACAAAAAACAAATAAGCAGAAATAAAATTGACTGAATTAGTTGAAAATTAGGAAGAAACCCAATTTCGCTAAACATGTAAAGAGGAAGAAGAGCTTACCGCCAAAAGCCCATTTATGCGAAGTAGCATTGGAATGAAGAAACTTGGGATGGACCCGGGCATGCTCCAGCTGCCCTTGGGCAATATAGGGCCTGGCGGTGGGTCCCACGGCATAGTCGCCGGCTTTCCAGAAACTACGAGAGTCTAGGGTTTGACAGTTGGGAGCCAAGGGCTGTTGCTGCGGTTGAGGTGTGGCTTGCGGCGGTGCTCCGGTCGACGAGGCATTGTTGTTCTGGTTCGGTGCTCCGACTCCGGCACCGTTATCGTCGTCGCTGTCTAGCTCCACGACAGGGATGGCTTCCTTCTCTCTTTTAGGCGCCATTTCGAAGGCTCTCGCGTTCACAGTAGAGTAGCTTCACTTCTTTTTTTGGCATGCTCCTCAATAGGACAAAACGCACCGTTTTGGAGGCGAAAGAGAGTAGTTTGGGCTTGGGCCGGTTGGTGAGGGCCATACTTACTAACCCACTAACCAAACATATCAAAAGCACCAAAAACACGCATTGTCTGATTTGGTCTGAAGCTTGAAGCATCGCTGGGTGCTGCTGGGCTCATTTTCTTGACGACGATTCCATTGCCATTCAAAGGTACTCTGCTTCTCTTCCTCTGTGTCTACGATTTGTGTTGTGATACTGTTTTTGCTTTTAGCTACGGTTTCTGCAACCCCTGAAGTTTTCCTGACAGTTTCTCTTATTGGGTATCTAATTTAGGGTAAAAGCAAAACATGTAGGCAGTTGGGTGATGCCTCAAAGTATTTTTATGGTTTAAGTTAGCTAGAAATGCAATTAAAGATGTTGAATTGGGGTTAATAAATGCTAATCGTGTGTGTGTGTGCGTTCCCAAACTAGATGAATATAGCAGACCAGTATAAGGAAGGAACAGTTTTACTAGCTTCTGAATTTATGTTTGCTCCCCGAATAAATAATTTTTTTGAACATTTTTGTGATATGGTGAAGAAATTTCTTTTGGATCTTACCCTTATTACAGTAGGCGATTTCTAAACCAACGAAGATATTATGGCATTACCGTGTCCCATAACCTTATTGGAATAATGGAAAATCTCTTTTTTTAACAAGAGGATTTAATTGTAAGAGTTATCTTGACCCCATGCCATTTTACATAGGAGAAAATAGACGACTACAATTTGATAATGGGGCAATCTCTACTGTTAATGATTTTTTGATAATAGCTTTTCCCGAATTTAATTAGAGTTCATAATGTGTCATAATATTTGGTTGCAATTTGTTTGATGATCTGCTGAAATATGCTGCTTGTTGGAAAATATTGTGTTCTGTTTGGGAAAGAAAGCATTTCTTTTTATTTTTGGGACAATGCATTTGTAAATTCTCTGTGTAAGTGAACTTGGTGCCTTTTATTTTGGAAGCACCTTTGCATTCCGAGCCAGATTTATGAAAAGTATCTAATGTTTTTGAGGCAATTCAGCAGCTTCCAATTTTGGCAATGGAAACAAGTGCAAGCCCTGAGCACAACTTGATGATCGATGGAAGTGCTTCGCCAACTCTGCAAATTGACCCTAGAAGAGCCCGGTTTCCATGCTGCATTGTGTGGACACCCCTTCCTGTTATTTCATGGTTGATTCCTTTCATTGGCCACATTGGCATATGCAGAGAAGATGGTGTGATTTTGGACTTTGCTGGGCCCAATTTTGTGTGCGTGGATAACTTTGCTTTCGGAGCAGCGACTCGCTACATCCAAATAAGCAAAGAAAAGGTATATGCAATCTTCATATCTGAACCCTGATTTTGGCTCCTATGTAGTTACCTTTTATAAACCTGTTGCCATTACTGGAGTGCAATTACTATAAACCTGCTTCATGAGCAGGGACATGCCTATATACCTTTATTTGGTGCAATGAGTAGATGGGAGCTGCTCCCTTAGTCCAACATTTTCGTTTATGTATTGACCTGCTATTCCTGTCTTAATTTGTGTTCATTAAAATTTTGACAAGCAGTGTCACTCTATTCCCAATCCATCTGTGTGTCAAAGCGAGGATCAATACGGGCAGGATGAACCCGGAAGAGACATAATGACATGGGATGATGCGCTTCGGAAGGGCACGCAGGAATTCCAACACCGATCTTATAATATTCTTACCTGCAATTGCCACTCCTTTGTAGCCAACAACCTAAACAGGTTAGGGTTTCGTTCTGGTGGGTGGAATGTGGTGAACCTTGCAGCTCTGATCTTCCTCAAGGGTAAATGGGTGAGCACGGCATCCATGGTGCGGTCCTTTTTACCCTTTTTAATAGCATTCGGTCTTGGAGTTGGATTTGCAGGTTCAACCTTCCTAACTTACTTAGGATTCTTCACCGCATTTCTTGTTGGATGGTTTCTTCTTGGTACTTACTGTTTCAAGAGTGTGATCCATTTGTAAGATTTCTGTTATTTGAAGTCAGTCATACAGAAACCTTGTTTTTAGAGACGTGTGATTCATGTGTATACAACAGTGGCATTTGCCAGCTACTTTGGACATTTTAAATAGCCCCTGATCTCTCCTGTTCATTTCTAAGTGTTTGTTTCCTCCTAAGAAGGCATGTGATCCAAGAATTGAGTGCTGTTCCAATTTTAAAGTTTATAGTTTGTTCTTTTATGTTGGTTTCTTGGATTTAAACTCTGCTTTGGTCTCTCCGACAGATCGAAAGGTTCTGTTACTATGTTTACGTTTATTGGCATTCTCATTATTTCTTAAATAATTAGTCAATTAGCAAGTCTCCAATGAATCAAACGTGCATTCGGACCTGACAACATTAAAACGTAATCATGGTTGGTGGGATAAACACTATTTACAAATTTAGATTTTGTGGGATTTACGTACCGTAAATAATACGGATTCTACTAATAAAACATAGCAATCTTAATGGTGTGGAACAAATCAAGATTGGATTTTAGACACAAACGATTAACCAATTAGCCCTTTACTACAAAATTAAATTATATGGGAGAATTTGATTCGATTGAACTAAACCATTACTTTGTTTGTTACTTTAAAAGGAATCCAACGATTAATTTATCCTAATCCAAGCTCATTACTCCATTCTTCACCGCTTGATTTCACCCCAAAGGCACTAAATCATAATTAGTTTGTCCTCCGACAACAATGATGGAGTCACACGTGGGCTTGAGGATTGCCCTACCCTACAATGCGACAATAAGAACATAACTTCTTCTTTTTTCCACGTTCAATCAAATGACTTTAGAGCAGTCCAAATTACATAGCAATGAAATGAAATGAATCTAGAGATATACCAACACAGCAAGCACAATCAAATCACATGATATATTAGGTGACCACCATACCTTGTTTGTCCGAGTATACCTAACCGGATGCCCTTGATTCTTGCAAGTCAACAGTCAAAGTCTACTCTATCAACGGTTATGATTTAAAGATCCACGGATCATATTGTGGGCTAGCGCACAATACGTCCACCTAACAGCAGCGCTACATTACGCTCGCATTAGCGGTACGTCCATTTACGTTGCATGGGAATCTCCTTTTATACATTGTCCTTATCGATCGTGGCACATTCGTAATTAATCCTAATACTAAGGCCAATTCGGCAGTGACAAACAACTGCGGTTTTTCCTTTTCTTATTTAAGCCAGTGAGAGAGTCCGAAACCAACATTAAAAAAAGCGGACGCGTTTATTCTGTGTGGTATTTTCTGTTTGTTTCTTAAGAAAATTTTAGAGAGCGAGAAAATAATGGCAGCAGAGGAGGGACAAGTTGTCAGTTGCCATACTCTCGATGCATGGACGGAGCAGCTCCAGAAGGGCAACGAATCCAAGAAGCTGGTATTTTATTCAATTGCTCACACCCAAAAAAAAACAATTTTTTTCATATATATATTTGGTTTGCTGTTTGTGGTTTTGGGGTGATTGGGTTAGTACTTTTAATGAATCTGATTAATGGGTTTTGTTTGGTTTTTTTTTTTTCGTATGGAAAAGAAAGAGATTTGGTTGGTTTTCGCTTGGTCTAGATTTATGTACAAAGCGTAAAGATTTGGTTTGGTATTCCTCATCATCCATGCATGAATGAATTAGCCTGATTGCTGCTGTACCGTAGGCAAAGAGGTTCTGTTTGTTTGAATTTGGAATTTTCTTTTGAATTTTGTGATTCTTCCATGGAAATTATGAAGCCCTTGGCTGGATTCGTTCTTGGAAAACATGTTGGTGAAAGCTGTTTAATAAATTGGCTTCGTTTATTTAGCATTTTGTTCAAATTCAAGCGTCTTTTGTTTCCTTTGTTAAAAGTAATATGGAACCTCTTGTTAAGTTTTGTTCGACTCCACTCCACCCTTCAGTGTGTCCTTTATTTGATATCATATAACTAGTTCTTAGGAGAAACACTTACATGAAAAAGGATAACTTTGCTATTCCCAGGTAATCACAGTATGTTATGCGTGATAACTTTTTTATTCTAAGTTAGTAGACGCACAACTTTTCTTTTAGCTTTTTTATTATCTGGAGGAAACAAACAGCCAAGGGGCATATGTGTTCATTCTTCAATCTTAAAAGAATATTCCAGCTCAAAGATAATATTTTCCTACCACGTTTATTGCGTTTGCTACGATTGTACATATAAGAATCCTAGGTTGACAACGACTTCTTTGTGCCCCTTATCTTGATAAGGGTATATTGGTGGAACTACATCATGTTGTCTCTCTGACTTAGTCGTTCTCTGTTTTTTATTTTGACCCTCCTGTTACTTTTTCATTTTGGTACCGTGAAATGTTCTTTGTACTGTCGAGGTTCTCTGTGAAGCACTTTTGCTTATAAGTGCTTTTATTATAAAAACGTTGAAATTTTCATAAGAAATTCAAGTGCTTCTTAAAAAAAAAAGCACTTCTATATTTTTCTACCAAACGCTGTTAAAAGTGTTTTTCGTTGTTAAAAAATACTTTAAGCCCTTACAAAAGCACTTCCAAAGTATTTTCCTTCTCAAAGCAGCAGATGTGTCACTGGGACTAGGCTTCAAGAGGCCATGGTGTAGTCATAAAAAATAGTCATGATAGGATGGGGGGATAAGGTTTTTGTTTTACTATTCACATTTTTCTCACAGTAAAATTGTATTGTATTCTTTTACTTCTCTTTCATGTTCTGAGATCATCAATCAAATGCAGATGGTCATTGATTTCACTGCTTCATGGTGTGGACCATGCCGCTTCATCGCACCATTCCTGTCAGAGTTGGCTAAGAAACTGCCAAATGTCATATTCGTAAAGGTTGATGTGGATGAGTTGAAGGTAACATACAAAAATAAAATGAAATCTCTCCTTCTAAAAGTAAAACTTATTTTAGAATAAACTCATTTGCAAGTGAATTTTGTTTTGTTGTTGTTGTTGGTAGTCTGTGGCTCAAGACTGGGCCGTGGAGGCAATGCCAACCTTCATGTTCCTGAAAGAAGGGAAGATAGTGGACAAAGTGGTGGGAGCAAAGAAAGACGAGCTGCAGCAGACTATAGCAAAGCACGTTGCTTCTGCTTCTGCTTCTGCCTGATAACTTATGATATAATTTGCATTATATGCCTATTTATCTTAGACTACATCTACATATATAGCAAAAGCACATGGCCACAGACCTTATGATGCGCTATCAATGTAGACTTTTATTATAAGTTATAACCCCTTTCACTTGTTCTAAGTCTTGTGTGGTATTTTTCATATGGGTATTGCTGCATAAATACAGTTCTATTTAGCTCATTTCATGGTTTATGTTTGCACTTTATGCAAATCTATGAAGTTAGCAGATGACATGCTAGTTTGGCATACTGTGAAAATTCCGTATAGTTGCGGTAGGTACGTCCATAACTTGAGAAGGACCTAGGATGCATGAGTACATGCTCTTAACCACTTGAGCTACAAACCCCTTGCCAGGAGTACATACTCTTAGTCATTTGAGCTACAAACCCCTTGCCAGTTTGCGAGTCTGGTGTGTTTTTACTTTTACTGTTGAAGGCACTATCATCAAATCGTAAATCATGGGAAATTATTTGCCTTTTTTACTTTCCCTTTGATAGAGGATTCAAAGGATATGCCATCAGAGACAAAGCCGAAGTAACACATTGAAATGGACAACACAAATCTCTCACTTTTCTTTTCATTCATGAACTGCACAGTAAACAAATGGTCATGCTAGGATCCATTCCCAACATGAACCTTAAATACTTAATTAGTTCTGGGGCATCCTTTTTCCCCAACAACAGATGAACAGTAAATCATTCAACAGAAAAACACATCACTTCCCAGTGCCCATATATCCCGTTAAAAGGCCGGGGACCGGGGCTTGACCCCTAGGGACCAAATTGTAGGACCCCAGGTTTCCTACCAACTCACCTAAGCAACAAGTTCACTACTTTACACAACTTCATTAAGCTCACTTAAATTAACAGCTAATTGCCTTTTGGCTCCAAACATAGCTACTACTACTCTTCATCAGAAAGAAAAAAACTATGGCACTCCACCTAACTACATTTCTATCTCGCTGTACTTGAACTCTTATTCTTCTTTGCTTGCCTCTCTTGCTGTGGTGTATAATTATGGGATTAGGTGCAACAATTATGGTATGTTATTTCACACTTTCACTAACCCCTCAAATTGGGTTCCCCGGTCGTTGAAGCTATGGGAGCACAAACAGCTTCAACTGACAGCCGCTTCAACACTTTCGGACATGGATCTCCGAAGTTGCTGTTGGATATGGTGACTGCACATCTCTGCTTCCCTATGCACTTCTGTGATCACAAAAGACAAAAAAGATAGAACACAGTTTTTAAAAAAAAGAGGGTAAGAGTACTAGTACATTATGAAAACTAGAAAGCACTGTTAAGTACCTTCTGTAATACAGAATATGACGTGGCGGCATGGCAAGTTCCTTCTTGGTAGCTCCCACAGGTTCCCAAGGGCGTGCCGAAGCTAGCAAATTTAATGGAAGAGATAGCCTGGCCTGGGTTACACCGTAAATGCACCTTGGGGCTGTGGAAGTCTTCAGCTTTTCCATAGCTTTCGATGTGCCAATTCTTTATTGTTGGGTGGTATTCAGCGACCTCAGCACAAACACTGCTCACCGATCTCTTTACTAGAGAAATTCTTGAGGGATCCCCTCCAAGTTCCTCAAAAATTACCAACAAATTTTGCATTGGTTTTAACCAAGACCGAGGCACATGGTACCTGAAAATGAAATCCACGTGAAATTGAAGGGAAGAATTTGTTTGCTGAGTAAAGCCACGAAATGTTTATGCCATACTTTCATACTACAATTCATGTAATAAATTTTCATCATAGGGTTACTTACACTCGTTGTGTGGGTTGGCCACAACCCATTTGACACTTTGGAGGCCTAAACCCTCCAGCATAACTGCAACCATTGCAATTACCATTAGCAAATGCAGTCCAGTATCTCCCAATACTCTGCCCATTGATCCATATTTGGCCCTTTCCCATTCCTTCCATGTCCAAAGCCAATGGCTCATCCCCTTCGGGTGCATTGAAAAGAGTCTGCAAAGTTAAGTGAGTGAGTTTTAATAATTCAATTCCCAATTTTCCATTACAACATTGAGTTCAATTTCCTTTGTTGCCTACCTTGTGCCAAGTCAATGGCTGCTGTTTTTGTGCAGCTAATGATCCTCGCATCCAATCAACAGAGGAAATAGCATTTGGAGATACAAGATTCATGGCTTCTCCTTTCAATCCAACCTGTCAAAGTATCAGGGATAAGGGAAAACGTTCCTTTGAATATAAATAAAAAAATTTGATTTCTAAAGTAAGATCACTTACCTGGTAGGTCCACTTCTGCCATGACAAGTCCCATTTTCCTTGGTCTAGTCCATGAAGTGCAACTGGGCCAAGGATTCCAGTATTCCATGCCTCAAAGTGGCCCCCCACATTCTTCAACAAAAAACAATAATTTTAAGTCAGGAAGCAAAGAAGGAAAACAAGAAGAAACCTCACTACCAAAAGTCAGGTTTGTGTAGAATAGTAATGAGGTTAACTGTTCATTCATTTCATGATTGCAAAACAGATTCCTCTTTCTTTTCTACTAGGTTCACTATTACTCAATATAGAATATGAAAAATTAATAATCAAGGGCAATGGAACTAACTGGTAATCCAACAGCAACACTCAGCAGTGCGATTCTGTTTGTTCCTGCATGTAGATTGACCTTGCCAGTATATGTGAACCTCCTACTCTGCCTTGTTCCGAAGGAAGAACCTGTAATAATACTTGTTAAAGTTTTTACTACTAATCAGCTAGGGGATATCCATGCAATAAAAAAATGTACCTGAAAGTTGTCCATTAATGAAGATGTGCACAGCATGGCCTGTTGATTGAACAATAAGGGTCGGGAGTTCCCCTCCACGCAGGAAGGACTCAGATGAGCCAATATCAATGCTGCAGGCACATTGAAACAAATACGATGCTTTAATATCTATCTTTAAGGTCTTTTTAAAGCTCTCATATCCTCACTTAATGTTTTTTTTTCCTCTCTGGTCAGAGTCGGGATATCACTGAAGGCATATGTAACACTGTCCTGAGCATATTTGCTTGTTGCTTATGTCGTATTTCAAATTGCATATTAGGTACTTCCCATAGACCAAGATGGTCAAATCGGAACATTCTTTTGAAAGGCTTTCTAAGAATTCATTGCTAGATCTTTCTTCTGTGAATTAGAAATACTTCTGAGAAAAACAGACCAACTGTGGAGAAATCATGAGATGGTGATAAAAAAAAGAGTTAGGTTTAGGAAATTCTCACCTCGTTATGTACCACAGGTAATCAGTACTATCCCTCGTGACATTTATCTGTTCCAAGAGACCAGGAGGAAAAAAAAGAGTTAGGCTTAGGAAATTCTCACCTCGTTATGTACCACAGGTAATCAGTACTATCCCTCGTGACATTTATCTGTTCCAAGAGACCAGGAGCGGTGATTGTTGAGCTGTCATCCAGAGAATTAATATCTTCATCATAACTCTCCCATGATAGCTTCTGAATATTTGTTGGTAACATTTCCATTTGTGATGTTTGAACTCCAACCTGGGGAGAAGGAACAAATGACTTCATCTTAAAAACTTTAAAACCCTTCAATGCTACAAGAAAATGAAACAAAGGAAATAAAGATTTGTGTTCCTGAAAGTGTGGTCACAGATTCTGTCGAATACACATATCACATTCCAGAATTAATACCTTTGCAGTGTTAAAGACTACATTTCTGCAATCAGGAAGGATACTGATGGACCAAGGAGGCAGGTTGTAGTGCATGTTATTAAACATCACTCTTGCAGCTGACTTGGAATCGTGGTTTGAAAGAAATGCTGCACAATCCCCTGATTCTGAAGTGTATACATGAGCCTGAATATGCAAAAAGATACCTAGAGTTTAGCAAACAATAACAACTTAAGCAAATACAAAAATCTAGTTTGAGAAAGAGATGAAAACCTGTTGAAAATTCCCCAGTGAAGTGATGATAGGATCGGCTGAAACTAAAGCACGTTCGCACATCTTAATAGCCCTATGAAGCTCCTTTAGATGACCGTACTTTGGTTGCCTGATTAAACCTATCAAGTTTAAGGGTGGAGCAGTTAGCTATATTATCAAAAGTTCAAAGCTTACATGCAGTGAACTGGTATATCATTACACACACAGATATCCAGCTTGCTTAAGCAATTACTAGCAAACTCATCATTTTGTGGCTGTAATATTTGAGATAAGACTGATGGATGCTGAACATCTGTGCATGTTCAGATCATCAGATACACCTGAAAGAATGCAACCCAGTAACCCATGTAACACATGGTTCAGTTCATTTTGTGGTTGACACCCGTCTCCCTCTCTCTCTCTCTCTCTCTCTCTCTCTCTCTCTCTCTACACACATAATAAATCAAACGGAACTCCTGTCACTCCTTGGAAAGAAAGCTGGTAAGTTTTGGTTCTCACCATATTCGTCTAATGGAGCGTCATAGTCATAGCTGGTAGTGATGAAAGGGCCGCCCGCTGTGCGTCCAAAATTAGTACCCCCGTGATACTGTTTCATAATGAAGCACAGGGATTCAGTTTTATATAGGTTTTAAAATTTCACATTCGTACCCTCAAAATAGAAAAAGGAAACTGACCATGTAATAATTAACAAATGATCCTCCTTTCTGTATGAATCTAGCAACTGCATATGCTAAATCCTGAACTGGTCGTTGGTGAATTGGACCGCCAAACTCCGAAAACCTTCACATTTTTGTTGAAGGAAAGAGTGAAAAGAATGTATTTTCATTTGTAGCAAATTAACAAACAAGCACAATAAACATACAAAGCAAACAAGCATAATAAACATACCAGCCACTCCAAGCCTCTGTCCAAATCGTAGGCTTGTAGGGTTTGTTGGGAGCGAAAGAATCACAGTAGAAACCGTTACATGTGTTTATCTGCCACCATCATGCACAAAACATTTCAGTGACCTCTTCGCAAAAGATAGAATGAAACTAGAAGAGATCTTTAATAAAGAATGAAGACACAAGTCACACAACTCTTTTTCTCTTTTATTCTTTTTTTGTTCAAACAAGTCACACAACTCTTTAAGAACTCCAGAATCGGTAACCCATTGCAGGAATGTTAACTAAAGGGAAAATGCAGAACAAGACAAGCTAAGATCTGCAGCACAAATAGTGTTAATTGCTCACCACTGGATCTGGAGCATCTTCTTCCTTGCACATCACCCACGGCACCCCAGTTCCCAACCCAACAGCCATATTTGCCGCCCAAGTCATGTAATTATGGCCAGCCGCTCCAAATAACTTACTCTGTGCTCCGTACTCATTCTCAATCTGAACCAAAGGGAAAAAATTAACAGATTTCCTTATAACTTGACTCAAAATAGTTTAATTTACTGCCAAAAATGAAATCATAGAGCAAAATGGAAAATCCAAAAGGCTCATATACCTGAGAGAGGATGATGGGGCCACCCTGGGATTCAAACAATTTTTCACTCTTCATCAGTCCCACAATCTTTTCGGTGAACCCTTGCATTGCCCTCTGCAACACCAGAAGTTGTACATCATAAAATTATACTGAATATATCCCAGCAAGCTCCCTAAATTCTTCTTAGACAGGTTATGCAACATAATTAAGAACATACAGTAAGGAAGATTAACCTTGAAAGGCTCATTGTCCGTTCTGAAGCTGATGCCCGGAACATACTTCAACCAAACGGGAAACCCCCTAAAAGTCAGAGAGTCAGAAAGGTTAGAAAATTTGTGTCTAAAAAGAAAAAGAAAAATGTAAAAATGGTAGTGAAAATCCTCAAATGCAAAACAAGAGCCAAGATAGTTAGATCGAGAAGCACAAAAAAGAGAGAGGGAGTACCCAAAATTCCATTCAGCACAAACATAAGGCCCAATGCGAAGGTGAGCATAGAGCCCTGCTTTCTGTATGGTCTTGAGGAATCTCACCAGATCGTACCTCCCTTCAAAATTGTACTGAAACCCAGCACAAACACAGCAACATGCATGATTAGAAGAGAAACTAAAAGGCAAACAGAGCAAAACAAAGTAGAAAACTTGGAATGTAAAATGAAAAGAGTAAGTGAAGAGTACATTGCCGGGAGAAGGCTCATGCACATTCCAGAATACATAGGTTTCAACCACATCAAGGCCTCCATCTTTTGCCTTCTGTATCAGATCTTCCCACATCTAAACAACCGACAAAAAGAACAGAGGGAAAGAACACAATTTTATGAAACAATTGTTAGAATGGAAGACAAGTGAAATGGCAAAATGGGAAAGATTTGGGTACCTCAGGAGTGCTTCTGGGATAATGTATTGAACCAGAAATGAGGATTCTTCTTTGCCCATTTATCACAATGGCCCTCCTATCATAGGTGACAGTACATTGGACAAGCTGAAACCCCAAGAAGCAAACCAAGCCCAGGAACAAGCACAACTTGGAAACTGAGTTGGTTTCCATGTTTTGCCTTTTCTCTCCGTCTCTCTATCAACTCAAATGGTAGACAGAACTCAAAGCAGAGAATGAATTGTGAAATGTACAGAGAGAGAAAGAGCAAGAGCAGCTAAGAGTGCGGTGAAGCAGCAAGACCAGCAGCAACAAGGTCCATTCACTTCTTTGGTGTCCCACACTCACAGGCCTGAGACTCTGAACTGAGCTATATAATATATGTATATATATAAATTTGGTCACAGAATAAGATAGGAAAATACAGAATTGTATTTATGATTTTTTGTGAATAAATAAGGTAGAGTTACACATGGACCTCTTTACCAACTTGGGGTTAAGCGTTTGGTTTGGAGTGAACCTGTATTTATTACGTGTGTAACAGATACAAACAGCTTGCACCCCTTCACAGTTCACAAATCACCACAAGTGTCAAGGCTCATCTCTGCGTGGCTTCAGGCTACACATGGAGTGGAATTATAACCTGTCAAACAAGCGCAAAAAGGAAAAAGGCAAAGGTAAATGTTTGCATATATGGGCTTAGCCAAATTCGATAGTTCACAAATCACCACAAGTGTCAAGGCTCATCTCTGCGTGGCTTCAGGCTACACATGGAGTGGAATTATAACCTGTCAAACAAGCGCAAAAAGGAAAAAGGCAAAGGTAAATGTTTGCATATATGGGCTTAGCCAAATTCGATAGAATGGATGTGTTTTTTACTCTGCATCTGAGTTCGAATCCTTCTTTCTGTAGTTTAAAAGTCGAATTCGGTAGAAACGATGTGTTTTCCACTCTGCACTCAAGTTCAAATCCCTCTTTCCGTAATTTAGATTTTGAGTTTAAGAAGAATGATAGTTGCCTATTTCATATGCGAAGCATCCAAATTATACAAGTACTGGATATAAAATTAAATTGTTAAATTGCTGATAAAAGTTGGTGGAGAATTATTCAGATGGAGAAAATTAAGGACAATTAACACTTGGTATAAACTAGAACAATAAAGCATCAATCTCTATTGTTATTTTTAATTAAGCAGCCAATTAGTTAGGCCATGTTTGGCAGTAAAAAGGTTTTGACCAGCCAATGTGACTATGAACAAAGGGCATTATTGTCATTTACCAAGCTGAAATGAGAGAGAAAAGGGACATGACCTACAGTAGTCTGTGGAATTTTCCATTGCCATGTGAACCCCAAAACCCTTTTGGTTTCTTTTGCGTCATGTGCGTACCAGAAACTCCCGTAGTCCCTCTCAAGCTCAACTCAAAACCACATCCTTCACATATTTTTGTCACTTTTCTTCCTTCATATTGACACCAACCCAAACCCCACCACCCTTTCTGTCCCAAATTTAATCTCTCTCTCTCTCCTCTCACAGCACAGAAGCACCCAGTAGATCTCTTATCTCTGTCGTCGAAGATCACAAAGACTATCTGTCATTCAAGCCAGAAACCAACCCTCCTTCCTTATTATATTTCTGTGATCTTATTTATTATAGTGGTATAGTTCCAATTTATTGTAGTTATATGATAATTCTCTTTTGACCCAAGCTTCTATGTTACTCATAATTTATTATAGACTTGTGATGAATTCTATTATTCCAGTACGTATTGGGAATATTATATTGTTATGCAACAGAGCTCACATCTAGTGACACCCTCTGGTCAAACTTACCATATCTTTACAATATTCCTTCTTGTATTTTTACATGCCACTGCCATTACAAAGCTTGTTGAGAGTATAAATCTCACGTTTGCAGGGCCGGAGCTAGAGATAGATCGAGAAGTTTAAATATTTGAAGTTCGGAGCAATTAGATGAAGGTAAATGATTTTCTCACTCCCCTTTTATCCATCTACACTTCTTTTTGTTTAGAAAAATGAAGTGTAAGTGGATAAAAAGGGAGTGGGAAAATCAATACCATGAATTGTCCAAAATGCTACAAATGGAGTACATAAAGTTACATGTAAGTTGGTGAACGGGGGTATATCAAGTATATCATTTTCTATGCTTACTGCTATGAATTCAATAGTGGGGAAACATTTTTGTAATTAGGGTAATTGTCATCAATTGACCCTTAGGGTTAAGGAGAAACACTTTCATAAAACGGGGATAACAGTGTTTCACGTGTCATATCATTATTAGCAGAGATAGCAAAATACTCCCGTTGAAACCAAGTTTTTCTGCTAGCTAAGAGAGAAACTCGATTTTGACAACTAGAGTTTGGCAGCGGAAGATTGCTACTTACTTGCCTAAAATGTCCAATCAATATTTGGCGCCAGTTCAAGCATATTGTTTCTTGATTAGCGGAAAATAGATTGGTGACCTGATTATTTTATAAATAAAATTCTTAATAAATATAAAGCCGTTGCAACTTTCTCTTTGTTAATAGGACGACATGTACTAGTATGGGATACCAAAATCATCAAAAGCGCCTGCTTTCGTTTTTAGATCATTATTAAAAATGGATTATGATTATAATAATCACATCCCTCATGTGCTCTTTAATTATAGTAAATTAAATCCGTTGTGTTGAGTTGAAAGTCAACAGGGTTGGTCATGATCTGAGTATTGATCTTCTGTCCCTCCCTTCGTATGGTCCCCATGTGCCATGCTTTGTTTAGTAGCCTAGCCTAATCAACCAACTAATTGACCAAAAATAAAATCAACCAATTAGCAGGAAGCTTCTCTGATCTTTCTTTAACTATGGTCCTTCCTTCTTTAGCTTTTTCTTCTCTCTCTCTCTCTCTCTCTCTCTCTCTCTCTCAACTAGCATTGCATTCATAGGCGTGAACAACGGAGAGAATTGAAATGAATTCAATGGAACCCTAAGACAGTGGGGCCTTCATCGCACTCACCTCCTATTAGGTCATCTAGATAATACAACTCTCAAGGCTTCAACTAATTACTTGTGGGGTGGGGGATCCGTTGTGTCGACACCCAAAGGGTGCAATACCAATATTCAATCCTAGTTGGCTTTGGGATCAATCCATGGCCATATGTGGTGGATCCCTAGCTATCCAAGCTGGTGCAAGATCCTATGTAATTAGGAGCTTCTCTATCCGAGCACAACTCAAACGGCATTTTGTTACTTTCAACAAAGCTAACTGTTTTTACTACATTTTTTTAAACCACATTCCAAATCGAATTATGAATAACACTTAGATCATAGATGTTAAAAATGAGGTTGAAAAATATGGTTATGTTATTATTAGTTAGAAGATAAACCGTCAATTAGGATATGCCACATGACTTGAAGATCTATCTTAGAAGTGTGTTGCTGCATAAAGTAGTTTTGCTCAACACTCTCCTAAGTAGCGTGTGTTCGGGATGGGATGTACACAACTAAGCATGTACATACTAAAACATGTATGAGATGAGTGCCTCAACCTTTTAGTCAAAAGCCAAAGGTGCATGCCTTAACCTTTCTGACAAAATAAAATTCGAGCTTATAGTAAGTAACCAGTGTGGACAGCTTTATTATGTTGTAATATTGTTTCATAATTGTTATATATAAGAATAAATTATTTCCTGAAAGAAAATAATTAATGAACTGCAAGTAAAGATATCAATATGGCTAGTAGCAAGGAATTATATGTATAAACTCTCCTATATTGGTGGGTCTTTTGTAAGTTGCCCTAGTAAAATGGGGAACACTACACAACTAACATCTTTCTCCCTATGACTCTGATTAAAGTAATAATTGAAAGACACTTGGGTGAGCACTTTTTCATGTCAAAGTATAAGGGCAGGCCGGCAGGGTTAGTGCCGAAGCCTACCGAAAAAAAGATAAAGTAGTGCATCCACTGAAGACGCAATTTCAGGTTATTTTCATATTAAAATTCACACAAAAAATACCAACCGACAATATTCCGGGTGTTTTTATTTGCATAATTTAGGTTTCCATAACCCAATAACACAAGAAAGCAGTCCAACATTCCCCTTATCACTATCTTCATTATTTTTTTATTTTTTAGTAAAAACGATAAAAATGATAGTCTAAATTATAGAAATAGGCATTTTTCACACACACACACTATGATGCTAAGGGATTCGAACCTAAAACTTCTGATATGCAAAACAATACCATTTTCCATTGGATTAAACTCCGTTAGCATCACTATTTTCATTATTAATTATATAGCATAACACCTTATGTATTACTTAATTTAATCTTGCACCGTACACATGTATTCAATCTCCTTTTTCTCTTCGTACCAAATATTTTTTATTTTTTATTTTTTCATACATACAGCTAATTATTTAACAAAAATCCCACCACTAATCACCTAAAGTATATACACATCGATCTCCCTCTCCTACAAGAAAAAATAATTATGGTATTTTAATTTTTATAAGTAGAAGAAAATGAAAGCACATTTGTCGTAAGCTCTTATGAAAAATCACATCAAATAATATTAATGGAAGGAAGCACGTGACACAGATTAAGGACAAGTGCAATGTTCTGATATATTAAGGACAGGTGCCTCCGTACAACAGCCGAGCGACGGCGGAGTGCATGGTGACGTGGCCGGTATATGGTCCATATATATGGAAGAAGGTGTGGGGTCCAAAGTGTAGTGCTTGGTGTGGGTCCATAGGACGTCGGTGCACGTGCCGTGCATTATTATTTGCCTTGGGGTTTCTCAGATTAACTGCGCGCCGTTTGTTGCACCCTTACCCATACCCTTACCCTTACCCGCCAATATTATTATTGAGAATTTGAGATTAATTAGACGGCGTGCGGGGATTGGCTAGAGACTCGTGATCCTCCTTCTGTTAACGTCGGTGGAAACGACGCCGTTATGGTTAAGCCTCGTTTGGGGAATATTCTCTCTGTTTTTGCTTTCCCTACGCGCCACCGGTTACATTCTGTGTGTTGTAAGGAATTGATTGGGTATGCAATGGAGAACATGAATGCTATTGGTTATTTAAGTAGAGGAATCACGTCACGGGAACTGAGATCGCGTCTTTGTGTGTATGTCCAAAGATAACGGGAGAGTAAGATGATATGGTAACATGAGAAGAAAATTTGGATGTCACCCTCTAACTATTCTTACTAATTCACGCGTTATAAGATGAATGAATGATAATATTGATTTATTATACGCTTTGATAACCTCACTAGGCAATATGATCGTTATGCCAATAAATTATTTGTAAGATAAGAGGATTTATGTTGGATGCAATTGCTAATTAAAATGCTATGTATGCCACCATGTGGTTGGATTAGGCATCTCTCAAGTGCATTATTAACTTCAAAATTATAAAAATTATATTAATGATCACCTCTCTAATATATTGTATAAGTAGACGTCTCTGATATAAGTAGGTACATATATACGTAGGATTCTTTAGAAGAGGGATCTCGTTTTTTATATGTGAAACATCCAAATGCATGCGCAATTGGCGGCCATTTCTCTATAATTCACTTTTGAATCTCATTATGCGTAATGTACTAGGTTTAATTTTTTTTTTTTGTGGTAAATATTATGAGGTGTCTGGGTCAGCTTGCACGCACCTCGACTAATCCCCACTAGCGTAACTGAGCTTGCCGCTGGCCACCAGGTGTTGTAACTACCGAGACTCGAACTGGGGAGCAAACCCAACCGAACCCCAGAGCCTTACCCAAATGACGGACAAACCACTGGGGCATACTTGGCGGTTAGGTTTACAATTTTAAGACTTAAAACCTAATAATACTTCTAAGATGTCACAAGTACGTCACAAAAACACACCAAAGCATTCGGTCAAGACATACATACAAGCTAATTATCAATAAAGAAAAGGTAATTAAGCCGTTGGAACAATGATTAGTAAGCACATGAGCTCCAATCACGGCAGTTAAGAGTAAATTAAGAGAGTGTGGGTGTGGCACACCAAACCCTAATTGCATGCACAAGTTCTGAAA
>NW_018921279.1:0-13306 GCF_002207925.1 Prunus avium
TTCCCTTCATTCATGAAAGACTTAGCAGTGGCATGCAATTCTTTCTTCACTAAATAATCATAAATGTACACATCAAGCCTACAGACAAAGAAAATTAACCAAATTTAGCAAAAACCCACTAACAAATACATAATACATAATCAAAGCATGTAACAGTGCACTAATAAATAAATCACAGTATGTACATCTTATCTGCTTCCCAATTACTCTGCGCCATTGTGTGGGTCAAATTATACAAGGCAAACTGCCAAAAACAAAGAAAACCCAATTCAGCTTTGCAATCAAAATCCAAAATTTGCATTACCAAGAACATAATCGCAATTTAAAAAAGAAAAATTAACTTCTGGTTTCAAAAAATAAAAAATAATTGGCGAGATTGTTGAATTGTAACTGCATTGCAGTGACAGGACCAACCTGAGAAGAAGAAATTGTTGGATCAGAGGCTATGAGAGAAGGACGATCGTCGTTGATCAAGCATGCGCTGCTGACTCCACGAGCAAGCACACAGTTTTGTAATAGCACACGAAAATTGAGGGAATTTAAAAACTCTTGTGTAATTGGGATTTGAGAATTTAAGCAAGAAGACGTGACACGACAAGTTAGGCTTTGTCAATTGTTTGTGATCACGAAGCACACGGAGTTCCTTCCAACACTTGGAAGTTTTACGCTGTAAATCAGAACAATTTGAACTTTAACCGAAGCTGATGAGCTCCTTTTCTCTCTGTTTTTTTTTTTGGTTTTTTTGGTGTCAGTGAAGTCAATGAAGCGAGCTTCTTTAGCTTTCTCCAAACCTCAGACTTGGAGCCCGAACCTGGGCCGCTTTGATTTTGGGCTCTGTACGGTACAGTTGTGTATAATTCTAGCTTTTTCTTTTCTCTTGTTTTTATTTTGACGTATCACAAGGTGGTCAGGTAAAGTAAAGAGTTAGGAAACGAAAGCGACCCAATCAAAGCCGTTTGGGAGCTGGAAATGGCAGTGACACATGTTGGATGGATCGGACATAAACGACTTTTGATTTCTTGTCTACCTAAAATGCTAGAATATAAATAGGAATTGTACCCCTTTCCCTAATTATTCCGGAATGGAATGACTTCGTATCTCCATCTGGATCAAGGATAAATATCTTTGTCCATGGGCGCTAAGAGAATGGGCCTTTCAGAAGTAAAGAAAGTTTGGGAAAGAACTTGTTGCGCTTTGAGGGATATTTGGGCTCACATGAGTGGCCTACTGCTATTGGAGATGCTCTTATAAAGAAGAAGAATAGGGAGGCGTGGGATGAGAATGATATTTTTTATTAAATTTTGTTGGGATGAAAAGCCTTCGTCAATTAATCGCCCAACTGTATCACAACAAGGCTTGTTACTCTAGTTGTGTGGTGTTGAAATCACAAGTTTGAGGTTAAGAGTTTGAGACTCCCCTTGGCACCAATTTTAGAATATTATGCATTTATGTTGATCGGTTCAATTCAAGTCGGACGGACGCCAATTCACCCATTCTGGAATTTTGAAACTATGAACCAAATCGGACGTGGATTTGCAAGTGAAATTTAAAAAAAATAAACCAAACCAAATCAAGCCAATTAGTTTGGTTTGGTCGATTTTGCGATTCAATTGCCAAGTAGAAACATTGGTTGCTTAATATGTGTCAAGGTGCCCCATTTTGCCATGAAAATCCAAAGAGTTGGTGACCCAAAAAAAACATCTATTAACTTTTTAAATGAATTTTCATCTTATTGTTTAAATAGTTTTAATCATCTTTAATATTATGCTTTTTGTTATAGCTGAATTTATATATGGACGGACGTGAATTCACCCATTCTAGAATTTTGAAACTATGAACCAAATTGGACGTCGATTTGCAAGTGAAATTTTAAATAAATAAACCAAACCAAATCAAGCCAATTAGTTTGGTTTGGTTGATTTTGCGATTCAATCGCCTAGTAGAAACATTGGTTGCTTAATATGTGTCAAGGTGCCCCATTTTGCCATGAAAATCCAAAGAGTTGGTGACCAAAAAAAAACATCTATTAACTTTTTAAATGAATTTTCATCTTATTGTTTAAATAGTTTTAATCATCTTTAATATTATGCTTTTTGTTATAGCTGAATTTATATAGATAAAAACATTATATTGGAATAAATAAACAACTAATACTATAAGTTCAAAAGTACATAAAAACGTAGAAATCGATTTGAGTTTTAATAAGACATAAGCAAAACATAATATACATCATGCGTAATCCCCCAATATCGCTTGAATGAGGAAAAAAACACACATCATGCAGAAGATTGATTACTTGAAGGACAAGGTGCACCCAAACTTTGTGGATAATCATTTCGCAGAATAAGGGAAATTCAAAGAATTTTACAAGGCTGAGCTGGGATCCCTACGAGAAATGTCTTCACTAGTTTTAGTTGAACGGAAAAGGTCATTCACCTCATCTCGATAGACGTACATGCTTATTCCTTTGTTAATACTAGTTTCTTGATGCGTGTGTGTTAATACTAGTTATTACTAGCCTATGGATGAGTACATGCACATTCTTCTCTAAATGGTTCTCTATATGGATATGAGTACGCACTATTATATTCAAGTTTCAAGCATAAACTAAAATGCAATTTTCTAACAGTTCTACAAGCGTCATCCTTCTCTGTATAAAATTAAGATAAACTGTTAACATGAACATTGAAAGACTACTTCAGTACAGTATTTACAAATAATATTGGACTTAAAAGGTATGTTGTTACGTACCTACCATCAACTTCATATTCTATGTTGCATCTGATCACCAACTCATGAAACATGCAACAAAAAGGTCTCTGTGCACGCATGAAGCATATATCAAAATGACTTCCTACTTTATTCATAAACAAAGAAGAAACTATTGTACTAGTTATATATGTATATATAATTGTTGATATATAAACTCGTCAAACTGATTAGAAATTTACTGAATTATTTGATGCGATCAATTTCATAACTATCACAAATTTGTTTTTAAAAATGATATATGAGAGAGACAGAGGATCAGGTATGAAGATGTATGTTTGTGTCGCGCGCGTGAGAGAGAGAGAGAGAGAGAGAGAGAGAGAGAGTATGAAGGTATAATGATGGCGGGACATTGTTTGGTTGGTCCATTAATGGCACCACAAAACCCCTTTGAATTGAATCACACACTAGACTAGGTGCTACCACCTAAGAAGAAAAGAAATTGAATCTCCCCAGATCCAGATCAAGACCAAGACCACGGCTTTTTCAACTTGTTGGTTTTGGTTAATTTGACTCTCTCATCAATATAATATTATTGTCAGAGCAGAAAAGAAAAACAAAGGCATGAGAGTCAAAACCCTAATAAAATTCAGAGGGAAAGAGAAGAGAGTGGGTTTTCATTTCACGTCTGACTGAGCGTGTTGGAGTTGGACATGGAGGTAGAGGACAGTTGGCCAAATAAATTACTTGCCCAAAGACAGGTGAGCCTCATTACTCCATCCAAGCGTGACAGTTGGGTGACTACATATCGACCGACCTCTCTCTTAGCCTATTAACCTTCACTTCTCTTCTTTCACTATATAACACAACACAGCATGCTTTCGTTTTACTTGTGCACTACGAGTGTAAGAGAGAGCTTCATTTTGATCAAGTAGCTTCATTTTGGGCTAAGCAAATTATCAAATATGAGGGTCATTTTATCAGCTGGTTGTGTTGTGGTTGCTATCTTATGTGTTTTTCTTGTGAGTGGTTTGGCTGTGGCGGATGATGATGCTAAGGTGGTTAAGGATGATAAGCACTTATTTCCACATCCCCACCCACCTCTTTTTAAGGGAGGAGGTCTTGGGCATGGGATTTACAGGAAGGGGTTTAGGCATGGAAGGTTTGGTAGAGGTGGAGTTGGTGGAGGCATTGGCGGTGGGGGTGGTCTTGGCGGAGGTGGAGGTCTAGGAGGTGGTGGTGGGCTTGGAGGTGGCGGAGGTGCAGGTGGTGGGTTAGGAGGTGGTGGTGGTCTAGGTGGGGGTGCAGGAGGTGGGTTAGGAGGTGGTGGTGGCCTTGGTGGGGGTGCAGGAGGTGGGTTAGGAGGTGGTGGTGGTCTAGGTGGGGGTGCAGGAGGTGGGTTAGGAGGTGGTGGTGGCCTTGGTGGGGGTGCAGGAGGTGGGTTAGGAGGTGGTGGTGGTCTAGGTGGGGGTGCAGGAGGTGGGTTAGGAGGTGGTGGTGGCCTTGGTGGGGGTGCAGGAGGTGGGTTAGGAGGTGGTGGTGGTCTAGGTGGGGGTGCAGGAGGTGGGTTAGGAGGTGGTGGTGGCCTTGGTGGGGGTGCAGGAGGTGGGTTAGGAGGTGGTGGTGGTCTAGGTGGGGGTGCAGGAGGTGGGTTAGGAGGTGGTGGTGGCCTTGGTGGGGGTGCAGGAGGTGGGTTAGGAGGTGGTGGTGGTCTAGGTGGGGGTGCAGGAGGTGGGTTAGGAGGTGGTGGTGGCCTTGGTGGGGGTGCAGGAGGTGGGTTAGGAGGTGGTGGTGGTCTAGGTGGAGGTGCAGGAGGTGGTGGTGGTGCTGGGGGTGGCTTAGGAGGAGGAGCTGGAGGTGGTTTAGGTGGAGGAGCTGGTGGAGGTTTAGGAGGAGGAGCTGGTGGTGGTGGCGGTTTAGGTGGTGGTGGTGGACTTGGTGGGGGTGGTGGAGCAGGTGGTGGACTTGGTGGCGGTGGTGGAGCAGGTGGTGGGTTTGGTGCTGGCGGTGGAGCCGGTGGAGGTGGTGGTCTTGGTGGAGGTGCTGGAGGAGGTGGCGGTCTTGGTGGTGGAGTGGGTGGTGGTGCAGGTGGAGGCTTTGGTGGAGGTGCAGGTGGTGGTGTTGGTGGGGGCGGAGGTCTTGGAGGAGGTGCTGGCGGTGGAGGTGGGTTTGGGGGTGGTGGTGGGGTAGGCAGTGGCGCTGGAGGAGGCTTTGGAGCTGGTGGAGGTGTTAGCAGTGGATTAGGCGGTGGTGGAGGAGGTGGATTTGGTGGAGGAGGTGGTTTTGGTGCTGGTGGTGGGGCTGGCTTTGGCGGTGGAGCTGGAATCGGAGCTGGCGGTGGCCACTAATTCAAGTGCAATCATGATATGAACATTAGTTTTCCGCTGCAACTTAATTTAGAGAAATGAATTAATTTCTAGCTATATATTATTTGCTTCGTATGTTCCTATCATGAATGTACGTAATGTGTTAATAGGAGGGGTACTATTAATTTGCAGCTTTAGTAATCAGTATTATTCTTTCATCTTATTATAATTAATTTCCTTCAATTTCTTAGTCCCAAAAAGCATAACCATGAAGCTTTTCAATGTGACTATGCTACTGCTTCTTCATGCTTATAAATATAGGATAAGAAATCCATCATTTTAAATTATAATTAAACTTTTGTTTGACTAATCTAAATTAATTTAAGAGTTCCATACTAAAATGTTTTTCTATAATAATTATCCAACACAACGTCGTCTCAATGATAGTGTCAATTGTGATTGTTTTCACATGCATAATTTAGTACTGCACCAGTCTAATACAGAAGAAGCAAAATTACCATTGATTGAAGAAATAAAATATTATGGCCAACCCCAACTCAACCAAGAAGTGTACTAATTAAATGCTTTATATATAAGTAGGATGATGCAGACGAAAAACTTATATTAAACAGAGAGATAGTATTGTTTTGCTATTTTCGGTCAATCACGCTATGTCAAGAGGAAAAATTATCACTTGTAGCATAATGTGATTGGTTGGGATAGCAAAACAATAATATTCTGGCTAATCATGCTATGACAAGTGAAAAAGTTATTATATGTGTCATTGGCCGGGATAGCAAAACAGTGTTATTCTGTTGCTCAAAAGTGTTTCTCGTGGGTCTGGCTGGGTGCATGTGGTGATCAATGTAAAAGGCCCCAGTTGAGAAATGACTACAGAATGCTATAGTTATTATCTACTGTGTGCATCAATGCATGTGGTGATCTATATTAATTTAAAATCATTTTGAACAAGCCCGGCATCTCTTTAACTCTATTTCATTTTCTGAGGTACTTAATGTTCCCAAAGCTTTTCTTTTGCCACCATGAGCTGGTTGAGCTAATTTATTAGCTTCACACAAATCAATAAAATATGCTAGTTGACACTTACTCAAATTCATGTTATCATCTGATCTCTCTAGGCAAGAAAATGAAAGATATGGGAGAGCCTTCTTCAAATAGGATAATATCAATCGATAACTAGATAAACTAGATCAAAGTAATTAGGAAAGTTTTGTGACAAGGAGAGAGCAGGCCCACTCTGTCCTATATGAATTCTCCCATGCATAAGTAATCATTTACTTGGAAGGGCGATTCGAACTCTGTACAAAGGAGTGGGTACACTACCCTGTCATTTTCACAAAGAACATATCTGTGTAGTGGTCATATTTATGTGAGGACTGTGTAAGAACATGATGCCCAATATATAGCTCACCTTCTGAATGAAAATAAGATTAAAGTATCCTAAGTAATTAGTACCGACCCTTAGCATATATTTCATAACCAATTATTTTATCAAAACTGAAAAAAATGCATACATATATAGTCTATAGAACTGACATATTGGGAGAAACTACGAAGTAAAAGAAGCGAGCATATCCCTGGCATCGTGTGGTTAATTAAGATTTAAGTGACTCAGAGTTAGCACTATAAATCATAAACGTTTTCATCGATGAGAGAACTAGAAATCTCTGTTGCATTGTGGCGGATCCAAGATTCTCGGTCCAAGGCCCTTATTCAAGGGGTCACAGTGTAAAAGTGTCGAAATTATTTTTATAGAAAAAATAACACTAAAAAGCATAAAGATAGTACATTTATTCAATTCTCCAAAAATTAAGATATCAGTACGACACATATACGAAAATTAAAATAATATATTTATTAATTTTTATAAATTATTATTGTACTTAGACTAAAAGGTTAAAAGGGTTTTATTAATAAACATTTGGGCTAGGGCCAAACTTATACATGGCCCATACTTTTTAAAAAAACCTACAACTAGTGAAACGGTGAGATTTTACTTAATAACATAAATTAAATTAAAGACGGTTGCCAAAAAACAAAAGTAAAAAAACTAATTTTATATTTTTAAAGAGTATAGCCGCGCGGCCATACTATTAGAATATTCTTTTTAATTACAGAAATTAAGAAGTTTAGTCGGCATAGGTATATGCCGGCAAATATATGTCGGATTAGACCTCTCCAGACGAAATTTCATTAGGACAGGTCTAATACAGAAAATTTCGCCGGGATAAATATGTGCCGACGAAATTTCGGCTGGAGAGGTGTTTTTGTTTTTGTTTTAAAATTTTAAAATATTAAATTAGTTTCTTTATTTTTGCTTTTTTGGCCAACTTCTTTAATTTATGAGAGTGAAACTTAAATCGTAAAGCACCAGGTCGAGTTACGTGGTTATCCAAGCCTAGTCGAGTCCTAAGTGCCCCACTGTAGTTTTACACTTAGGGTTCGAGGCTTGTGAATGGTTATGGAACAAGTTCAGAAGCTATGGTTTTTGGTTCGACACTTGGATTTAGGGTTTGGAGACTAAAATTCCATTTTTAGAATACTAAAATAATTTTCTAGAATTTTTAAATAATTGAAACTATTTTTAAAATAATTTTAAACTCCACAAAATTATTTAAGATAATTAAATATAATTAAATAGTATTTATTAAGTAATTTTTATGAAATTAACTGGCTATACTCCATAAACGGTATAGTACTCCAAAATAAAATATTTAGAATATTTTATAAGTACAGCCGTGCGGCTATACTCCGAAAATATAATATCTTAACAGTAGAGCCGAACGGCTATACCCCAAAAAAAGAATATTTTAAAGTATAGCCGCCCGGCTATACCCCAAAGTTTTGTTGGCATAGATCAGACATCTCCTGATGAAAGTTACCTCTGCCGACGAAATTTCGTTGGGAGAGGTTTTTTTTTTATTTATAAAAAATTTAAATTTTACAAATATAAAATTAGTTTCTTTACTTTTGTTTTTTGGCCAACTTCTTTAATTTAATATAGGTGATTAAGTAATATCTTAGCCTTTTTAAATCACTTTAATTAGTAATTATGTATTAATTATTATTAAGGAATTTATTAAATCAGTAAAATATTTAAATATTCACTAAAGAAACAATAATTAAAATATAATAACTAATTAAAGTAATTAAAAAAGACTAAGATTTTACTTAATTACATAAATTATATTAAAGAAGGTTGCCATAAAACAAAAGTAAAGAAACTAATTTTATACTTTTGAAGCAAAAATAAAAATATGGATTTATATAGTGTCATATTTCCTTAAATATATTCGAATATTTAAACAATATTGCTAAGATATTATGAAATCATTATTAAGTAATTTATGAAATCATTATAATATTTAAATATTAACTAAATAATAATAATTAAAATATAATTACTAATTAAAGTAATTAAAAAGGGCTAAGATCTTACTTAATTACATACTAGCCTCTCAGCACGCGCTTTCGCGCTTGTGAGGCTTTTTTTAAAAAAATTTAAATTTTATTTTAGAATTTAAAAAGATAATGGGTAGTTGTTTTCCATAAAAATAGGATCCATTATCCAATTTTTCTTTTAATTTTAATTTTTTTAAATAAGAAAAAGTGTGAATTTACCATATTATCCTCATTTAATTAGTAATTTCAATTCTTAAGGTTTGCATTAACCAAGGACATTTTATGGTATTTTGAATGTTTCACCATTCTCTGCGTTTTGCTTTATATATATAGATATTAAACAAAATAGTTGGCAAAAAAAGAGAGTAAAGAAACTAATTTTATATTTCAAATAAAATAAAAAATCCTCTCCCAACGAAAGATTTTGTCAGCACAGACCTACGCTAGCAAACATTGGCCAGCATAGGTCTATGATATTACTAATTAAAGTAATTAAAAAAATGCTAAGATATTACTTAATTACATATTATTAAACTAAAGAAGTTGGCAAAAAAAGAGAGTAAAGAAACTAATCCGGCAATATCAACTAAAGAAAGTACTGCCATATATAATTTTGATACAATCACAAAACTAACCAGGCTTTGAATCAAATATTTAGTTATAAACTTATTTGTTATAAATAAAACATATAGGGCACAGATTGTTTAGCATAACTATCACATATCCGTCAGTGGGGTATAACTCAGTTGGGTGAGCTTTTTCACCATCTATGTAGGCCGAAGTTCAAAACCCCCAGACACACCCAATAAATATTTTTGTAAACCCCCTCCCCCAATCGCTTGTACTAAAAAAAAAAACTATCACAAATATCCAAAAACAAGTTTGAACTAGAGGCAGTGCACCCCTATGATCATGATTGTCTTTTCACTGATGTGCTTCACGCGAGGATAGCTCAGGGTTGAAAGAAAACTTTCAGCTTAATCATCCCTCATTTAAAGATTTGCTCTCATTATGACATAGCACAGTACGAGGCAATTACTTACATCAATTAAGGACAAATGTGGAATTAATTTACTGAGTAATTAGTGGGATGACAAATTGTTTGGCTACTAGAAACTTTGAAAAGTCTCAAGCGTAAACAAGATAGTTCAAAAATTGTTGTGGTTGACTCGCTATTTGGTTTGAGGTGTTTTATGTGACCTGTAGCAACTTGGTCCAAGTTTTGGAGCACCTAACCGACTAGTTCAGATTTGACGCAGTTTAGCGATTGGTCGTTATAGCTAGCCAACCAGTCAGTTGTTCGGTTTCTTGTTTAATTTTGGATAGTGTTTTACCTATTTCTTTAATGTTTTAGTTTCCTACTTCGGATAGAATAGTAACATAAGTCCTATGTACTATAAATAGGATTTTAGGATGGTTGTGAAAACATAACAATGTACATGTATAGAGAATTTCTATGTTAATTAATGATGTACTTATTGTATGAAGAATGCACGCATCTTTTTTAGGGTTATTCGACAAAGTATTTCAACGATTGGAACCGTCTATGTTTCAAGTCATCCTTTAAGGATTATTCATGTAAAATCATTAGTTGCTTAGTCATCTAAAATGTGCAAAAAAATCCAATTCGTTAGACAAAATTAAAAGGAGGAAAATATGGATGATAAAATGGTTAAACAATTTCAAATTTATCTAATTTTTTACATGGATAATATCTTAAAAGAGAACTTAAAAACTGAAAGGTTATGATCATTAGATTAATTAGAGAGCCCATAAAAAAGATGTCCTTATTTTAATTACAATAAAGAACATTTTTAATGGAGAAAACCTATGTATATTTACATACATGTATATCTGAGCTCAAATTTCTGAGAAAAGAAAGAAGGAGATTAACTGCTTACTGTACAGAGCCAAAGAAAAAAGGACTGAAAGGAAAGGATAATCCATAATACATGTCTGACATATATAAGGGAATAGTGTTGCTGACCAAAAAGATAACATGAGAGGGAATAAATGAGGATGCATAATATATATAATGTATAGATCACCAGCTGCAGGGACCATGGAGGTTGTGATAAGTCTTCATTTTTGTTGTTTTTGGTTTCCTCTTTGTCTGAATTGCTTTCTTACTTGTTCGATTCAGGATTTGGACCACTTGGGACTTCATGTGCAGACGCTTCAAATTGTTGATTATTCTTGACACTCTTCTTAGCCTGTTTTGGATGCAAGTCCATGGAAGATTGGAGGAGCTGTGTAGCTGTTGAAGATGATGAGCCAGCCGCCATGGTTAACGACTTTGAATTATTAAACTCTGACGGTGTAGGACGAGCAAAGTGAGGAACAACAAGCAGCAAGAGAAGCCCAATATGAAATAGCAACAGAGATAATGGTGATCTTGTTAAGATTAAGAGTTGAGGAACTGATTTTCCAGATTTTGCCATAAAATTTGAACCGATACGATAGCAATTAATCCACCCCCCACCAATCAAGAGGAGATCAATATCCATGCATGAACAGCTGCACCACCAGGTATAGGAAGCAAATTAGGGAAGGAAACAGCAGGAAAAAATGGTGACTTTATATAGAAGTGATGAATAGGTCATTTGGGAATGGATAAAGCAAGCAAGCTTTGAATTTAGGGGTCACTTTGTCTACTTGACTTCATGCTATGAATGTATGTATATATACAATGAGGAAATTATATATGCTATATATTTTATGTTCTGAAATACCATTAGTGCCCCTTCTCATTGCAGCAAACTTCAATTAATTAGCGAAAACTCCAGCTCTATCCAATTAAACTTTTTTTTACTGTTGAAGGTCATGATAGTGCAATAATTTCAAAACTTCAACTGCTATTCAATCTAGCTAATCTGGTCGAAAAGGAAAAAAGAATCTGGAAAAGAAAGCAGGCCATAATTGAACAATCAAGGTCATGAGGATGAAAGTGCAACAGAGTCGTGGCTTTTCTTGAATGGCTGCTTGTGCAAGAAATCTCTCTTTATTCATTAAAGAATTTAATTTGGTAATCTGTGAATTGCCTTTTTTTAACTTCTGAAAGAAAAATGAAACAAGACAGAGAAAGCAAAGCAGGACGTCCTCAATCAGTATACTGCTTTTCTGTGCTTGTGAAAAAATCTGTAGGGCTTTGTCTCCATGATCCGATGCGTATAGGTCCCCACTTACCTTTAAACTTTGCTCTAGACTGAAAAGGGGTCATTCTTCGTACGTAAAGTTAACATTTATCTCTCTTTCTTTTTTCCTTCTTTTTCATCACCGCAAGCTTTTTGACTTGTGCATCGCAATTGAAAAGGACCTTACTTTCATTTTCATGCATGCGTGCTAGTAAATGCTTTATATATATTCATTGTCTATATGTGCATGGCCTAATGCCTGTTGGCAGCTTGTTATTCCTTTGAAACTTATAACTATGTTTACGTCTAATTAACACTTTCTTGTTTGTTACTGACCCAACTCACGTCTGCTTTTTTGTTAGTCAAATTAACTATGTATCTTATTGTTGTATCAAAACATGAATATTTTTTTTGCTTTGGGTTAAGCCAAAGTGTGATAATACTAGATATGGCTTCCTTACAATTCTTTGATAATGGCTCCTTTATGGAAGATGATTGCCCAAGAAATGACTTGATTTTCTTTGGTGTTCTTTTTTACTTTTATCGCTTTCTTCTTTTGTCTGCGGGATACAATGGCGTGCCAATGGAGGGGTCTTGTCTGTTTTGAAATCTAGAGAAAAGGTTATAAAGGCAATTGAATAATTAAGCGCTAAAGTACATGCATGGCGGAGCATTTTTATCTACCTTACTGAAATCGTTTCACACAATGAATGATGCCTTGCTACTACAATACAATCACAAAAATGAAGTCATGAAAATAATATTTTAGTCCACACAAATAATATTTAGTTCCAACTAGTTTGAACCATTAACGTAGATATGCATGGAAAAATGAACTAGCAAGGTATTTATAATATATGCGATTTGTTAAGTCGAGGCATGCCATGTGTTATCATGCTATGCCATGCACTATCATGCTATGTCACGTACAAGAGAGATGTGTGCAAATCTTGCTTAATAGAGGGGCCGACACACACACACACTGTTGAAAAACATAAAAGAAATGCTGGGTAAATTACTCAAATGGTCCCCAAATTTGTACGCGATTTACATTTTGGGGCCTGAATTAAATTTTTCGTTCAAATGGTCCATCAACTCTATATTAATTACTCAAATGGTCCCACCGTCTAATTTTCTGTTAGATTTAACCAAATTTTAGGGTAAATACGACTTTTCATAATTAACAAATAAAATAGGGTTAAAATAAATACAAAATTAGAAAATAATTGAAGAAAAAGAGAAAAAAAATCATGAGACCCAAACCCCCTCCCTTCGATTTCTTCTCCCCCATTCCTCAGACTTCTCCAATTGCTGCGTTTGTAAAAGATGGTTTGTCAATGGACTTCAACCATCCAGCCCAACAATTAATGTCCAAAATAATACTAACAAAGGTCTGAAGGAGGATGGAGAAGGTTGCTGAAGAGACGCAGAGACGCAGAGGAAGAGAAAAGCTCCTGAGGAGGTGAAGGTTGCTGAAGAAATTGCTCGCCTTTTTGGTGAAGTGAGTGGTGGGAGTGTTGGCTTTGGTATTGATGGCATAAATCCCCAAAACCCTCGCAGCAATTTCTGCGTCTTGGCCGAAGACCCGGTACTTGTACTTGGAGGGTGAGAAATTGACAGTGACAGTGATTTTGGGAGGTGGGGTTGGCGGGTGATGGGGTGGGGAGGAGGGTGGTGGGTGGTTGTCTCTCAACAACAAAGGGAAATCAAGAGGGAGGGGGAGAGGGTCTGGGT
>NW_018921279.1:15584-31131 GCF_002207925.1 Prunus avium
GTATAGCCGCGCGGCTATAATTGTTTTCACACATGGTGGCTATGGGCTAGGCGGGTTTTTTTGGGGATAAATAGTCGGGTTATTTTTTTAAAAATAGTATAGCCGACCGGCTATACTCAGGTTATTTTTTAAAAAAGATAGTATAGCCGCCCGGCTATACGTGTTTCACACCTGGGCACTTAACCGCTAGGCGGGTATTTTTTTTATTTTTTATTTTTTATTTTAAAAATAGTATAGCTGTACGCTATACGCGAGTTAATTTTTTTTAAAGCTGCGCAGCTATACTATTTTTGACATGTTGGTCCTTTTTTTTCCACTAAATAGTATAGCCGCGCGGCGATACTGGGATACTTTTTTATTTTTTAAAAATAGTATAGCAATGCGGCTTGACTATGGTTATTTTTATAAAAAAAATAGTATAGCTGCGTGTTTTCACAATTGGCAGATAATGCATGCCGTAGTGCATGACCATGTTGGTAAACTTAGTGTCACCTTAAAAGAACACACAATTTCACTATAATCATTTTCTCAAGATAATTTTTGGCGGCTTTTATTCCTCACACATCAAATAAGAAAACTTGATTTTATGGGATTTTAGTATGAAGTATATATTGACTTAATGAGCCATCATTTTTAGCCTAAATCGTATTTTGCACTAAAGCCGATTTTTCATATTTTGATTTGGTGAGAATTTGATTTTCTAGTATTTTTGTTTGAATCCAAATGGGGGGTACTTCTTTATTTACAATGGAGTAATATAAAAATAAATAAAAGTAAAATGACAAAGACATTTACTTAAATGTTGAAAATGGAAATAAGGTAATTTGTACACTGCCACTGATTGGGCTAATATTGAAAATAAGTTAAATATATAAGTTTTTTTTTTCCTTAAAAAACCATACTGGGCTACAGTTGTACACTGCCACTGACTGGGCTAATATTGAAAATAAGTTACTGCTCCCAAGTTCTACTTGTGCAAAATAAATCGAATCAAAACTTGAACATGAAAACTAATCAAATAAGTACATACAATATGAACACATACATACCATATCATGTGAAACCAGTCCAATTAGTAGCCTAGTTGAGTCGATGCTTGAATTCCAAGAAACTTCCTTTTGAATCCTAGAACAAAAATTAATAGAGGTTGAAGTTTGAAATTTAAAACTTATTCAAGTAACACTAAATACAGTTTAAGTAATTTACCTTGTTTCAATGCCATACAGGGCACAATCGAGAGGTAACATGTCTTCAGTGTTCCTTAGCCAACTTGTTGTTAAGGAACATGAATGACATGCTACCTCTCGATTGTGCATACAGCAGCATGGAGCCGTGCAATGCATAATGGCTCCAATGGTTCCAACGAACATGACATGGAATGGCTCCAATGGTTTCCATACAGACATGCACCCCCTCCAGCCAGTTATTTACTTAAACTCATTCAAGTAAATAACTGAATGAGTTTAAAATGAATAGAGGTTGAAGTTTGAAATTTAAAACTTATTCAAGTAACACTAAATAGAGTTTAAGTAATTTACCTTGCTTCAATGCCATACAGTGCACAATCGAAAGGTAGAATGTCTTTAGTGTTCCTTAGCCAACTTGTTGTTAAGGAACATGAAGGACATGCTACCTCTCGATTGTGCATACAATAGCATGGCATGGAGCCGAGCAATGCATAATGGGTCCAATGGTTCCAACGACGACATATGGCATGGTATGGCTCCAATGGTTTCCATACAGACATGCACCCCCTCCAGCCAGTTATTTACTTAAACTCATTCAAGTAAATAACTGAATGAGTTTAAAATGAATAGAGGTTGAAGTTTGAAATTTAAAACTTATTCAAGTAACACTAAATAGAGTTTAAGTAATTTACCTTGCTTCAATGCCATACAGTGCACAATCGAAAGGTAGAATGTCTTTAGTGTTCCTTAGCCAACTTGTTGTTAAGGAACATGAAGGACATGCTACCTCTCGATTGTGCATACAATAGCATGGCATGGAGCCGAGCAATGCATAATGGGTCCAATGGTTCCAACGACGACATATGGCATGGTATGGCTCCAATGGTTTCCATACAGACATGCACCCCCTCCAGCCAGTTATTTACTTAAACTCATTCAAGTAAATAACTGAATGAGTTTAAAATGAATAGAGGTTGAAGTTTGAAATTTAAAACTTATTCAAGTAACACTAAATAGAGTTTAAGTAATTTACCTTGTTTCAATGCCATACATGGCACAATCAAGAGGTAACATGTCTTCAGTGTTCCTTAGCCAACTTCTTGTTAAGGAACATGAATGACATGCTACCTCTCGATTGTGCATACAGCAGCATGGAGCCGTGCAATGCATAATGGCTCCAATGGTTCCAACGAACATGACATGGAATGGCTCCAATGGTTTCCATACAGACATGCACCCCCTCCAGCCAGTTATTTACTTAAACTCATTCAAGTAAATAACTGAATGAGTTTAAAATGAATAGAGGTTGAAGTTTGAAATTTAAAACTTATTCAAGTAACGCTAAATAGAGTTTAAGTAATTTACCTTGCTTCAATGCCATACAGTGCACAATCGAAAGGTAGAATGTCTTTAGTGTTCCTTAGCCAACTTGTTGTTAAGGAACATGAAGGACATGCTACCTCTCGATTGTGCATACAATAGCATGGCATGGAGCCGAGCAATGCATAATGGGTCCAATGGTTCCAACGACGACATATGGCATGGTATGGCTCCAATGGTTTCCATACAGACATGCACCCCTTCCAGTCAATTATTTACTTAAACTCATTCAAGTAAATAACTGAATGAGTTTAAAATTAATAGAGGTTGAAGTTTGAAATTTAAAACTTATTCAAGTAACACTAAATAGAGTTTAAGTAATTTACCTTGTTTCAATGCCATACAATGCACAATCGACAGATAGCATGTCTTTTGTGTTCCTTAGACAACTTCTTGTTAAGGAACATGAAGGACATGCTACCTCTCTATTGTGCATATAGCAACATGGCATGGAGCCGAGCAATGCGTAATGGATCCATTGGTTCCAATGACAGCATGGCATGGAATGGCTCCAATGGTTTCTATACAGATATGCACCCCCTCCAGCCAATTATTACATATCTCTGTCTTCACCATGCCATGCTTAGCCGTCTCTTTCTTTGTTTCAGGTTCATACTGCATTATATCACCACACCAATTATCAGAAATTGTTGAGTAAGATAGACTCTCTCTCTCTCTCTCTAGTGGCTAGCTGGTCTCTCTTTTGAGATAGAGGACAGGTCCACCTGGCGAATGTTTGTCGGGAAAGAACATAATTCGCCGGGACAGGTCTATCTCATCGAAAATTAGTTAGGAAAGAACAAGATTCGTTGGGAGGAATGTCCATCTCGGTGAAACTGTTTTTTTTTTCTTTATGTATGCAGATATCTTAGTGCCAATGAGGTATAGCTTAGTGGAAAATGGCCTTGACTTGCAGACCAGAGGTCTCAAATTTGAACCCTTATGACATCTTAGTAGTGTGTGTGTGTGAGAAACCCCTCTCCTGTGTACTAAAAAAGATATCTTCGTCAATTCATATATAATCTTGTTTATTGTTATTTCTCTTTCAATTTGAAAAGGTACATTCAAATCCTCTCACTTTTCTCATATCCATAAAAATTAGATTTTTATTTTAGGCCAAACGACGTCGCTCGCGGCTTCTCTATTGAAAATTTTCGGTTTTTGGGTAAAAATAAAATAATCCAAGGAAATTTCAGTTCGCCCCTCCGTCCTCTTCCCAACTCCAACAGCCACAGATCAGATCCTCTCTCTCTCTGTCCTCCCATGGATTTGCTTGCACGCAGTATCTGCTTCTACCTACTTACCATTTCTTTGTTTCTCTTCTCGCAAGCTAGGGTTTGCTCTCTCTCTCTCTCTCTCTCTCTCTCTCTCTCTATATATATATATATATTTTTTTTTGTAGCGATGACAAGTCGTCGATCTGATTATTGTGTTGTTCGATTTTGATCCAGGCCGAAGGTACTGCTTCCGTCTTCTTCATCGATAGCTCCACTCATCGATTTCTTCGCAGCCCGTCCTCAAACGATGTCGTCAAGGTAATTCCAGCAATTGCTTCTGCATTTCTGCATCGCAATTACCTATCTCTATTCTTCAATTTAATTCTGCCTATGAAATTCAGTAGAATCGAACTAAAATGGTCAGAAATGTGTCGATCTATTTATGATTTTACGGACTCTTGGGTTCTTCTTTGTACCGAATTTTAAGCATACCCACATGTAGTTTAACAGTATTCTTTTGTACATAAAGGATACTTAGATGTTGTTCGTCATTTGTTTGTTAATATTACATGCTTTTACCTTCGCAGCCTGACTCAATGTTGCTCCCAGAAGTCAGTGCAGCCGTGTCGGTCTTGCTTGGATTTGCACCACCTGCCACGCTCTCAGCTGCTGGTTCAGCTAAGGTGTTTGATAATAAGTGATGTGAAGTTATTTTATCTAGTTACTTCGCATTTCGTTACTCAAATGTCTAATTCATGATATATCCTTATTTCTTTTTGGTAGTTAAATGAGGTTCTCATGCCTAATCCATTCATTAGACCTCGTGCTGTTTTTGTGCTGGAAGTCGGAGGAATTGATGGTATATACACTTGGTTCCAAAATGCAAGCTAACCTGTGAATCTTTTATTTCGTCATTATTGTTTTATGTTGTGCACTGACTATCAACATGAATGTATTGTACACGCAGATCCTAGTCTTGTAGTCAAAGATAACGCCATGTTCAGCAGCGCCTATAGTGCCAAGATTGACTTTGGCTCAAACAAAGCTGACATTGAGCTTCCAGGTATATTACTTTTTCTAAATGTATAAGCAGCTAAACTAGTGCATGAACATTACTATTCATCATCTAGAAATACATGAATTTTATTCATTGTGTGTGTTGTTGCAGATCAAGGTGAAGTCTCTGTGTTTTCTTTGGATGAACAATTGGCAGATTATACTGTCAAAGAGATTGGCGATTTTGTGAGTCAGGCTTCAAGTTATTCTATATCATATTTTGTTTTCCATGTTGTTTATCTATTCCATATTCTTGGTTATTTTCCCTGTATACATGAAAAGGAATTTGAGTTCTCGTTTTAATCTTAATTTGAATTTTTTTTTTCCTTTAGGCATCTTCGATGGGTGGTTCATATGTTGTTGATACATTGGAACCACTAAATGGAGAGTTGAGCATCCCTTTGGCCAATGGTGACAACTTGAAGCTTCATATGTCAAAGGTTCTCTTAGATTGAGTCTTACATGGTCTTTTGTTTGATTATATATTATGCATATATGTTGTAAATTTGGCCACTTAAATCGCAAGGTTTGCATTGCATATCTTTGCAGGAGGCAGACAGGATATTCACAACTAGCCTTCTGTCTCTCATCCGCAACTTTAGAAGTGCAATGGAGATGCATCAAGATTTGTCTCACAGTATCCACAGCCCAGCTGAGTTATTAACAGGCCGTTTTGATCGAATCAAGGTGTTTTTTCCTTCCTTTTTATTCTTGGTAACTTCAAATTTTAGAATGGATGCTAGAAAATGTTATTGTCGATAGAAATGAAGCTTTATATAATGTATTTTTTAGTTAGTAATGTAACAGTTAAGATAAGGAAGACAGAGGTGTAGGTGTTCTGCATGGATTGTGTCAAAGTAATAACTAACTAGAGTATTCTTTGTGTGTGGATATGTTTATGTGTACGGTGGGAGGGGGAGGAAGAAGATCTAAGTTCTACGACGCTCCTACCTCTTTATTCCCCCCTCCAGGCCCAGTTCAGGGTGATACTTTCAAATGGATCATAAAAAATAGTAGACTACTTTCAGATATACCCTCTGACAAAGACTCCATGTATTTATCTGATCAGAGAGAAGGCATTCCAGGAAACCACTAAGTTTGGTATGATGACAAGCCACAGTTTCTCAGTTATTAAAAAAAAAAAAGAGAATGTACTCTTACCTGAATAGTTAAAAGAGCAATGTGTATTCTTTTTAATTATTTCGGATGAGGGGGAAGTGGAGGGTAGGTAGGGTGGAGTTCACTTTTGGGCATCGTGCTTTCACATCGTCTGGATTTCAGGATATACTATTATCTCTTATTTTTGTCGATTGGAAGGCTGCATTGTTAAGTTGATTTCAGTTAGCTTAGATGTTTTTGATATAATTTAAGATACTCCGAAACCCAGCCCACATCAAGAGCTGACATGCCCGAGTCGACTCGGCCGACTCTGCCATCGAGTTTTCCTTACTCAGCCTCGCATATTTAATATGTTGTTTGTAGCAGCTTGTTGGTTAGACGTCTTTCCTTTTTTAGTGGACAGCTTGTTTGTTTTGGTTGTATTGAGTATTGATATTTATATCATATTTAATAAAATCCTTTTGTTCCTCCTTAAAAAGAAAAGAGTACATCAAAACCCAATGCGTATGTTGCATATATTCAGTACATATAAACAAGCACACCCACACCCACACAGTCAAATAATGTGTTTGCACTTTCTTTTCTGTATGCGTCGTTGTTTATTCTTATTACGCAACTGTATTGAATTCCATAGCTTAATAATATTTGTTTTATAACACTATGACAGGTTTTGCAAGAGCAGTATGGAACTCAAGGTGCTGCTCATGGAGTGGAGATGCTACTCGCTACACTGTCCAAGATATTTGACTCACTCAATGATGCATACAAAGGTGATCTTGGTTTTAACTTTTTGGTAATTATTATCTGATCGCAGGCTGTAGCTTTACAACATTCCTATGCCTAGGGGAAGAAAATACCTGACGTTACATGACAATCTGCACATAGCTAATTCTTGTTCTTTTAAAGCAACTCCTGTTCCTTGAAAGATTGTAGCCAATTTTATGTATATATCTGCCATATCTTTGATATTGTTAAATAATTTTTGTTTTTCGTTTTTTAATAGTTTGGTTGAATAATCACTGTCTTTAAAGTTGACAGTTAATTAATAATTTGGCAGGTCAAATTGTTGGAGCTATCCTTTTCAATGGAGTTGCACCTGTGGAGTCAGGGAAGATGTTGAATGTGATGTTTACTTGTCAGCCATCTCCTCGTCGGTTGGCTGAAAAAGAAGTCCCGAAAGATACAAAGATTGTGCAAGTGCTTTTGGTTAGACGTACACTTGCTTGGATCACTGGAATTATTCTCATCATTTCAACTCTATTGGGGGTAAGATTCACTTGTCATTAAAGACCAAAAGTGAAACATGGAAAGGAGAAGAAAAAAAACCCAGTGGCCATGATCCAAATTTTATATGCTATTTGGACTTTGGTCAAGAAAATTGCAAGTTTAAGGATGAAATAATCAAACTAATTATAGTTGAAACATGCTCTGGCTTGACAGACTAAGGAATTTAAATAAATAAAAAAGGCTTTCTTGAATCATTTTGGTTAGGATGTCCAGTAGGTTATGAATCTCCTGTAGATTTTCAGATACATGTTTTTGAGTGATTGTACAAATGAGGCTATTTTATGTTTTGGCTGTGGAGGTTGTCCTGTGATACAGTTAGACAGTGGTTAAAAAGGATATTTCACATGTTTTGTTGTCCTTGTTTTGATGTAGGTATGCTTCCTTCTGAATATGCCAGTGACCAGGGATACCTTACTGTACTCTAATGTCAAGCTGGACTAAGCATGAACTGGAGGTACGTATTCAATGTTCCGAGTGCCGTGAAGAGGCCCAGGTTGCCACTAAACCTATTATGACGTGTCTTATGTAGATGCCTTGTTGTATGTATCCTCGATTAACATTGTTGTTGGGATACTGTTATCTGATGATACTGAACAGGTTTCTCTAGCTAATCAGATGCTCTCTATCACACTGATGGCATGAGTTGGGAATTGGCTTTAAGGAAACGTTAGTTATTAGACACAAGGGTTATTATTCATTTTTTATTATAAAAAATGTAAATCATGGTTTGGGCATCAGGGGTATGAACGAGAAATTTCTTGTATGTTGAATGAGGTTTATTCTCAGCATTAGGGTGACTTGAGGAGATTCTCTATGATATATGTATTTGGTGTATTTAAATCTAGAGTTTTACATTTTATGTATTGTATCTCCTGAGTTTTGAATAAAAAAACCATTCAGTTTTCTTTCATATTCAATTTCTTTTCATGGAGGCACGCTGCACGTGTACGTGCTCTTCCCGATTTTTCAAATTTGTAAAATACGGGCTTATTTTGCTTATCAACCTGGAAGCATCATGCTTTGTTCTTCTTTTTCCTTATTTTGTATATTCCACCAAGATGGTTAGATGCCTTGCCCTCAGTCTTGGTGAAGCCAGTAGCCCTCCAGTGTATTGGAACTCGCCTCCCAAACCTCATCAGTCCCTCTACCTCTCTTTCTCTCTTGGACTTTCGTTTAGTTTTTAGAAATTTTCATCAGTTATTTATTTACTGGCTATTCAAAATCTTGTTTTTTTTTATTACAACTGAGATACTGAATAGGTCGACTAAAAAAAGTATATCATTTCGTAATTGTAACATTTTGCGTTCAAAAAAACACCTAGCAATCACGTTCGCAGTCACAATATGATGGCAGGGCAATCACCGATGTCAAGAGTCCATGTTCACTCATGGCTAATAGCAAGAGAAACTTGCTCCTGTATATATATATATATATATATTTTTTTTGGTCTGAACCACGAGGTGGTCCTGGATGGGCCCCAACTATGGGTGGCACCTTTAAGCCTTAACCACAATCCAGACTAATCCCCGCTCACACCGGGTCGGCCCATAAGGGGTAAAGTGTTGGTCAAAGTGATGACTCCATACGAGAGCGGGGATCGAACCCCTGACCTCTCTTAAGGAATGAGAGTGCCGAACCACTCACACCAACCACCTTGGTTAACTTGATACTATATTTTTTGGATAGGAAAGAACGGACGTGTTGAGAAATATCCATTTTAACTCAATTTCTTCAGCTCATATCTCATTTATAGAAATTTTCATCAGTTATTTAATTACTGGCTATTCAAAGTCTTGTATTTTTTATTACATTTATTACAACAACTGAGATACTGAATCGGTCGACTGAAAAAAGTATATCATTTCGTAATTGTAATATTATTGCGTTCAAAAAAACACCTAGCAATCACGTTCGCGGTAACAATATGATGGCAGGGCAATCACCGATGTCAAGAGTCCATGTTCACTCATGGCCAATAGCAAGAGAAACTTGCTCCTATATTTTTTGGATAGGAAAGAACGGACGTGTTGAGAAATATCCATTTTAACTCAATTTCTTCAGCTCATATCTCATTTATTAATGAGAATTTATCAAAAATAGCCAAAACTTGACCTCTAATTTCAAAATTGTCAGTTTTTGTAAAATATTTCAAATATAGCAAAAAGCTCACCTAAATAGACACAAATGCCCTTAAATTTTATGGCATCACCCTTTGAGAAAAAATTTATTCATTTATCAATAAATAGGATGATATAAATCAAATTCTGTTCTTCTATACAAACGTGGGTTAAAATTATTCCAAAGTTTTATTTAATAAAGTTTCTTTTTAGGTTTATGTGGATTTTAAATTTGAGGGCATTTTTGTCTATTTAGGTGAGTTTTTGGCTATATTTGAAATATTTTACAAAAATTGACATTTTTGAAATTAGGAGTCAAGTTTTGGCTATTTTTATTCTCTTTATTAACATTGTTAATTACTCTAGGGTGTAGAATCACTTAGACATCATGATTCTAGCCTTGGATTGATCAATAGCTTTTATTCTAGATTTGAAGTCTGGTTATTCGAAAATCTATAACACATTGACAGTGTGTGAGAAAATCCCGTCCCCCAACCAATATAATTGTCTAAAAAAATGTTTAAAAAACCTAAAATCGAAACTTAAGGTCATTATATACCAAAAATAATCAACCATGTCAATAAATGAGATCAAAAGTCAAAACTTCAAGAAAGAACAAACGTCATGTGTAGATCCTGGATAAATTATTTTTTTCTTTTACTAATTTATACACGTTAGTTGTTGGAGTAGTATTATAAAAGTGAGCAGTTATAAATAATTTGTGTGTAATTTAAGGCCAAATTTTGACTAGTGGAGATGTTCTCCAAGAGATTGAGAGAGCAGGGGAGGGAAAGTGACCGTTGTAGTGGCGGTTGTGCAAACGGTGACAGTTGAGTGAGGCTTGTATTAACCAAACCCCAAAGCCCAAAAGCCCAAAGCCCAAACCCAAGCGTCTGGTTTCAAAGTAGAAAACTTCACCCTTCATAATTCATATCCACTCAACGCATATCTTCTTCATCTTCTTTCTTTCTTTAATTTCTCTCTTGCAAGTTACAGCTAAGTTTTCTTTTTCTTAGATGTCTTCTTGCTCTCTCACTCTCTTTCTTCACCCTCCTCTTCCTCCTCCTCCTCCTCCTCCTCCTCCTCCTCTTTCACTTCCATTTGCCCCCAAAAAACCCCACCAATGTTACTCTCTCTCTCCACTTTCCCGCACTTTCAAATCCTTCAAATCTCCCCGCATCATCTGCTTCTCTTCAAATTCTTCCTCTTCCCAAAACGACCGCGAGGAGTCCCGCTGGCTCCGCGAAGAGCAGCGATGGCTCCGCGAGGAGCAGCGCTGGCTCCGTGAAGAACAGCGCTGGGCCCGTGACCGCGACTCGCTCCTGCTAGAAATCGCCGAGCTCAAGCTCAAAATTCAGGCCCTAGAGCATCGCCAGGAAGGAGGAGGGGCTTCAGTGTCGGAGTCCGAGACCATCGCCAACATCTCCGGCTTGTTGCAGATTTTGACGGAGAAAAATCAGATAGCTGAGACAGCGTCGAGTTCCAGAGCCATAGAATTGGACCATATTCAGGAGGAGATTGAGGAGGTGTCTGCCGTTCCGGAAGTGAAGGAGAAGAAGAAGAGCAGAAATGCTTTGAGGAAGGGGTCGGAAGGTGAAGAGGTCCGAGCTATGCAGGTCTGCTTGCTTTTGAAAGGCGAGTTTTGATTTTTCGGAGTCTATCATTCATTTCTTGTGTTTTGTTTATGATTTAGTGTTGTCTTTGAATTATAAAATGGTACTTTTAAATTTGGCAAATTGAAAACTGAGCAGCATACAGTTTATTACAACTTACAAGGGGTATTAACTTTCCTTTTAGTATAGAAAGTTGTTAACTTTTGTTTCTTTTCTTTTTCTGTAACTGGGTTTGTGTGGTTCTTCTCTAGTGTTCGCTTCGTTTTTGGATGTAATATTTGTGATTTCGACTTCTCGTAATATAATGTCCCTGTTATTTGACAGGAAGCATTGCAAAAACTAGGATTTTACTCGGGTGAGGAAGACATGGAGTTTTCCAGCTTCTCAAGCGGCACCGAACGTGCTGTCAAGACTTGGCAAGTAAGTTTCAATTATCATTAGATGTTACTATGTATAATGCATGAAGAGTAAAATTTCAGAATCATCAAGTTGAACAAAAATTTCACAACGCAAAATATATATGTTAGTCAACTTGTAATATCTTGTTTGACAGGCCTCCTTAGACGCCCCTCAAGATGGCATAGTGACTGCAGAACTTCTTGAACAATTATATACGGTGGCACAAATTGAGGGTCTGGATAACAGAGGGAGTACTCTGACTGCTACACAAAAGGTATAGCCTTCTGATGACGTACCATTAGCCTTTATTAAGTGGAAGCCGTTGATGTTTTAAGTTTCAGTACCAATATATCATTCCTCACTTGGAACTGAACATAATGGTCAAATTGATTTTCTTCTCCTTGTTGGCCTTGAGCTAGCAACCTGATCATGTTCGTATAAGCTATAGCGAACCACTACATAGGCTGAAACATCGTAATTCTTCTAATGGTTGCATGGGTTCTGTTGTTTAGGAAGATACAAATGGAGCTGCAGTTACTTCTGTAACAGAAATTTCAGAGGTCCAGCAAACATTTGTGAAAGAAGGTGTTACAGAAGTAGAGGTATCTGAGCATCGTGTTTTTCTCCTAGGAGAGAACCGCTGGGAAGATTCTTCTAGACTTAGCAGGAACCGAAAAAATAGGAGGTGAAAGCAAGACAATGAATACCACAAGAAGGTGTCTTACTTGTCGAGGGGAGGGTCGCTTATTGTGCACAGGTACCTCCTATCTATCTCCCGTCTTAGTCACTATATTCAAGTTTATAAACCATTGCCTTGCTACGCTAAACTTTTGCGGAAGTACTCTAAATCCACCCATACTATGTATTTGTATATTTATTTTGTTTGATCTGATTTTTAAATATAATGTTGAACACCAATGGCTTTGATGATGATATCCATTAGTTTTATTTTTGCACTTTTGCATATTTTGTTTCAACTATCCTCAGTCCCCTTGGTAGCTTATCTGTATTTCTTTGTTGCAGAATGTGATGGAACAGGCGAGCCAAACATTGAAGAACAGGTTAGAGGTTTCAAACAGAGATATTAATATTCTATTTTCGAGCATTATCCATCCAGGATGAAGTTTTAATTATTTTGTTAAATGACAGCAGTTCTTGGATTGGGTGGAAGAGGGAGCAAAATGTCCATATTGTGAAGGTCATGGGTTTACAATTTGCGACGTATGTGAAGGGGCAACAGTAGTTTAGGTATGAAAATATCTTCCCATAAAGACATGTGCAGTTTTATGCTTTAGTACATGTGTGTGTTTAATGGTAGTTTGCATTTATAAACAAATGCAGAAAATCATATGTATATCTACTGTTTATTATACAAGTCAACGGGGTCTAGCTCAGTGGAAAAGGGCAATGCCTTGCAAACCAGAAGTCTCATGTTCGAACCACGATCTCATAGTTGTGTGTGTATGTGTGTGAGAAATCTCCCTTCCCTTTAGACTATTGCTTGTACTATAAAAAAAAATAATAAAAAAAACAAGTTGACGTTGTACTTTGAAATTAAAGAGAAAAATACAAAGGGAAGTTGCCAATCGGCAAATTTAATACTTGATCAATAATTCAACAGACCAATTGTTATTAATACACACTATCTCCTCGTGTAATGGAAGGCAAAGCAAGGCCAAGGTTTAACAATTTTTGGCATGGAGTTACTGAGCTTTTTTCCCATCTCTCTATGATTGTTTGCTGGGGTAACAATTTTTACCTTAATAAGATGAAAACCAAATCCAGCATGAAGTAAGTTACGTTAACCATTACTCTATAGGACGTGTTAATGCAAATAATAAACCGTGAGATTTAACATTTAACTATATATATATATTCTCATTCTTTTATATGGTATTCTAGGAATTCTTAAAAAATTATATGAAAAAGAAATTAATCTATTCGAGCATTTTGAGCACTAATATCGCTTGTATAAATAAAATAATTGAAGAAATAACTCTAGCCCAGTGGGCTAAAATGGTATTTTAGCCCTAAACCCTAAAACAGTATGACAAAATTGTTTATTTAAAGAGTATAGCCGGGCGGCTATACTCTTCAAATACATTCGCATATTTTAACAGCATAGCGCACGGCTATACGCCCTTTCAAACTATTCGAACACAGATATACTCTTCAAATACATTCGAATATTTTAAACGTATAGCCGCACGGCTATACTCTTTAAATATATTCGTGAGGAATGTGATGCGCGAGTGAAATGAAGGGACAGATAAACGAACATGAAGCTTGCACTCGCAGTCACAGCCATTTCGCTTCTCTATAAGCTCTTCCAAACTTCAAAGACTTGGTCTTGTGCCTCTCTCTCAACTCAAGCTTCAAATTTTTTTTTTTGGGTTTCAGCCGCTGCGTTGATTCCATTGGATTGTGCTTTCTCAATGTCTGCCGAGGCAGTGGCTTCTGTCCTCCGAGTCCTAGCGACCGCCTAGGCCGATTTTTTGAACACTACGATTGACTGAAAGTTTGAAACCCGAAATTGAAAAAATTTAGCTGCAAATTTGAGCTTGAGATTGGGAAGCCGAAGCAGTGAAGCACAAGTCATGTCCATAGAAGAAGAGATCATGAGACTCTTAATTCATCTAATTCCATTCCTCTCCTTGTTTACCACCTTATTCTCTTCTCTCTTGGCTCTCTCCCAAACGACATGTTCACCTCACCACACCAACGACAACGACGACAATTCCTCCCTCTGCAAACTCTGCCTTATTCTCTTCTCTCTTCGCATTGACGACATGGCACAGAAGAAAAAAATACAAAATTTGCTAACTTGGTGTCTGTCTTCAGTGGAAGGAAAATGATGAAGCTATCCTATCATGGAGTTTCTATGGTCTTGCCAATAACAAGGTTCGGTTTTTAGGCCCCAATCTCAAATTCTGACTAATTATTTCTGGTTTGGTTAAGCAATAGATTGATTGGTTTGGTTCTTCTTGTTTGAAGCTTGATAAATCTTTATGCATTCAATATTCATCGAGTGATGGTTCTTCTTGGTTGTACTGCTTTTCATTCTTTGGATATTGCATTTCTGTTATAGAATTTGACAGTTGATCATGGCCTCGTGTTTGCTGAGAGAAATAATAATAATAATAATAAGAGTTGTCCCCTCCTCCTCTTGCATAGGAACACAAAACCAACCCACCAAAGAACAAAAAAAAATAAAATAAAAATTTCACAACCTCAAGTGAAAAATCTAATTCATTTAAGCTTTTATATTAGTTCTTTTATTATCAGCACACTTAAAAGACCTATGTGATGTAGATAGAGGAGCCCCCAAGCAGTTCCTTTAATAATGTCGAAGCTCTTGGGTCAATCAATCAATCTTCTTAATCAACTGTTCAAACAAACTTTTGAATTAATCATAATTGGTAATTAAAAGGAAATGAAAGTCTTCGTGGGAATGACACTTCACTTATCTCTATATTACTTGTGTGGATTGTGCGCTTGCAATAATTTCACAACAGTTTCTATCCACCATGTAAACATTAAACATCATTATTGTTCTTTTTTTTATCTGCATGTTTCTGAGAAAATGTACTCTCTTAGAAGTTTGGAGAAAAGTCATCAACTCAGTTACCTAGTCTCTATGTGGTGGACTCGTATATATTCTCATTTTGTTGCTCAGTATGTTTCCCCTTTCACTTTATTTTGTATATTACAGGGGAAGGAACTGCGATTGAAGCAACAATATGTCTTTGTCTTGGCGTCCATACAAGACATAATTCAGAGATTTAAAGAGGCTCACAGTAACTTTGATGAATTTCCAGAGAAGGTCTAAGTCTTAATAATACGTGCTTTATCATATGTTGATTTCTAGGGAATAAACCATGTTATTACCTAATCTGGCAACTTGTTTTAGCCACAATGAACTTATATTTATTACTTTCCTCTGATAGTCATTCAGGTTTGCTTTTCTGTTTTTCCTTTTTTCCTCGTCTTAATTAGAGTGCTCTGCAGCTCAGTGATACTCACCCATCTCTAGAAAATAGCTGAGGTCATGAGAGTGCTTGTTGATGAAGAGCATTTGGGTTGGAATAAAGCGTGGGACATTGCTTGTAACTGGCTTGCGAGCATATGCAGCAGATCCTGACCTTCAACAAGAATGGATGATGGTACTCTCT
>NW_018921279.1:31765-165431 GCF_002207925.1 Prunus avium
GCCTAGCCGCCTAGCGCCCGCCTAGAAACCGCCTAGCGACCGCCTAGCAGCCTAGCGCCCGCCTAGCCGGTTGACTGAAAGTTTGAAACCCGAAATTGAAAAAATTTAGCTGCAAATTGGAGCTTGAGACTGGGAAGCCGAAGCAGTGAAGCACAAGTCAGGTCCATAGAAGAAGAGATCATGAGACTCTTAATTCATCTAATTCCATTCCTCCCCCTGTTTCCCGCCTTATTCTCTTCTCTCTTGGCTCTCTCCCAAACGACATGTTCACCTCACCACACCGACGACAACTCCTCCCAGAGTTTGCTTGGTTATTTTCTCATTTCTGTCACAACTGCTCTTGAAAGAGCCACCGAGGAAAAATCCTTACTACTAAATAAGGTAAAATTGGATTCAAACAACATTTCCTGTTGGATCACTTCACAAAAATATTTTAACATTAAATTACTATTACCTTTTTGTATATAATCTGTAGATTCGAGACATAAATGAAGTATCAAGACAGGAGGTGGATGAAATTATCAATATGTTTGCTCGGCAAGTTTGTGTTTCATCATCTGACAATATTCAGAAAAGGTACTCCTTGAGTTGTCTTTTCTTTTTCTTTTTCCTCATTGAAATGTTTAATCATTTCAACAATGTCTGTCAATTTGTTGTGTTAAGTGAGTTTGATAAAACTCCTTTAATTATAAGTTATAACTTAATGAGAAATTGTATATCTGCCCAATGCAAGTTATAGATGTCGCATATCCTTGAGATTGTCAGGCACTAGTGAGCAGAAAATACAGGTTATGTATATTTGAATGTATGTTGAAATATATACTGATGATAGTGATAAGCTATGGGTATCAACGAGTTAGAGTGATGGATTTGTTTTTCAATTTACTTGGAAATAGCGACAGTTTTTAATTAATCGGTTTATCATGTCTGCTATTGTCCTTTGCTCCAAAGAAGCTGCAATTACATATTCCCCATTAAGAAGTAAAATCGTTTTTTTTGTTCAATTGATTTGCCCAAGTAGTTCAACTTCATCAGAATTAGTTTGTTTGATTAACACATATCTTTTTTTCTTTTTCCCTGGGTACATGAAGCGTATAATTTTCTATTGCGATGGTCAAAATGTGCCCAGAGTACTTCTTAAAGATGTCTCCACTGCAATTCAGTTGGGTCTTTCTCACACAGCTATATGACCAATCCACCAAGTCCCAGTCTTGTTGAAACTTCGGTATAAATCCTTTCAAGCAGCTACATGCTGGGAACTTGTCAATACTACATGCACCATTTGGACCGCATATTCCATATTTGTCACAGATATCAGTCGGTGCTATTAGATAAACAACCCAACCTTGGTTTCCATCACTCCCGATGTAGCTCAGCCCAAATCCATCTTGAGTCAAAGCCAGCCTGAAAAGAGTTGAGCTGTTGAGAAGCTTATAACCATAATATACTTCATCATCATTATCCAACACAAAATCATATGTTGGATTTATATTATGCAACAATATATGTCTTTGTCTCAGAATCCATACAAGACATAATTCGGAGATATAAAGAGGCTCACAGCAACTTTGATGAATTTTCAGAGAAGGTGTAATAATATGTGTTTTATCATATGTTGATTTCTAGGGAATACCCAATCTGGCAGCTTGTTTAGCTACAATGAACTTATATTCATTACTTTCCTCTGATAGTCATTCAGGTTTGCTTTTCTGTTTTTCCTTTTTTCCTCGGCTCATTTTTCCTTGTCTTAATTAGGGTGCTCTTTAGTTCAGTGATACTCACCCATCTCTAAAAAATAGCTGAGGTCATGAGAGTGCTTGTTGATGAAGAGCATTTGGGTTGGAATAAAGTGTGGGACATTGCTTGCAACTGGCTCGCGAGCATATGCAGCAGATCCTGACCTTCAACAAGAATGGATGATGGTACTCTCTAGGCTTGATATCTGCTTAGGAACCAAAAATATATAAGCTTTTGGCTTCTTTTGTATTATTATTATTTAAGTCTGTTGTATATATGCTCGTGTTGTAGGTAAAGAAGGTTAACAAAATGAGGCTCGCTGAGTGCATTGAAGCAATGAGTGGTGTGAAGGTTTGGTCACAAGTTCTTAGAACTTCTATCCTGTTCATCTTTTCTCTTTTGTCTTGAAGGTATGTCTAATAGATTACACTGAAATTTATCACTTTCAACTGCAGGTTAGTTTAGATGCAATGTTTGATGTGCACACAAAGCGAATACACGAGTACAAAAGGCAGCTGCTTAATATACTTGGCATTATCCATCGATATGACTGTATCGAGGTAAATCTGATTTTATATGGTGAAGAACTTTGCATTCCATATTTTTTTAACTTATTAACAAAGAACTACCCTATACCTTCTAAAGGGGGCTATCACCATCCTCCAGCATTGTGCATACCTATTTCATCTTCTTGTCACGGTAATTTAAGAAGTTGTTGGACAGTAATTTGTTGATTTTTCAATGAGATATGATGTGGAGTTGGAGCTTTCTTCTCTTGTTTTTTCTTTTTTGGTAAGAACTTTCTTCCTTTTTGCCCCCTCTTATAAGATGAGCACTTTGCTGCAGAACGTGGAGAAAAGTCAATGGCGTAAGGTTGTACCTCATGTCTGCATTATTGGGGGAAAAGCTGCTCCCGGTTATGAGATTGCCAAGAAGATTATCAAACTTTGTCATGCTGTCGCAGAAAAAATAAATAGTGACACTGATGTCGGAGATCTTCTGAAGTTGGTAAGAGAAAGAATTTTGTATCCTTCCATGTGTTCTTCCTATCCGGTTTTGTACAAATATTGAGAGGAGCTAGCATGAGTTAAAATCTCTGGTTTTTCACTCTACATACGGATACAATCATCTTCTATTTGATGTAATTTCTCTGTTATTCCAGGTTTTTATTCCTGATTATAATGTATCTGTTGCTGAATTGGTAATACCTGGGGCTGACCTTTCACAGCATATAAGTAAACTTTGCAGCATCTAAATTTGATGGAACCCCAAAAAACACAATCTTTCAAAATACAAAATCCTGAGCGCTTCAGCTTTTGGGTAACTTTATATCTTGCTTCTTTATCAAACTGGCGTCCTCATGAAACGTTGGATGTCCTACGCTTTCGAGATACAAGAGAGGTATTGCACTTTTCTCCCCTCTTCACATTGGGAATTTCAGGCGCAAGTGGGTATGGTATATGTAAGAATGAGATGCTACTTCTCATCTAACACATGTTGTTTGAAATCTCATTTAGAATAGTTTGAATATCAATGCCATTTGACATCTGATACCTTCAATTTATTTCAAAACAGAGCTTCAAACTTCTCTTTGTTGTTTTGTTAGACTGTTTTGTATCCAATATCTCATCTGCGGAGAATACAACATGGACTAAGATATCCTAGAGCAGAAGAGCAGGGTTGTCAAGTGCAATGAGAAAAGGGCTGTAATTGGGTTTAGTTCATAATTAGGATGGATACATTTTAGAAAGTAAATTCTTATACAAGCAATTTTCTACTATGAAATTCAACATTCTTTGATCCACAAAATGTTGGCGGATCCCTATTTTTTGTTGTTGTATTTATGGGTTTAACCCGTATTATTTGTTATAAATAAAATTCATCTTTTATTCTTGCCCAATGTGCTAATAGCTGGAAATCATTAGAATGGGAGGTATCGGAAAGAATATAAATTTTCATTCCCCAATATCGCTTGTATAAATAAAATAAGTCTAGCCCAATGAGCTAAAGTGGTATTTTAGCCCTAAACCCTAAAATGACAAAAAATGTATATTTAAAGAGTATAGCCGAACGGCTATACTTTATACGTTCTTAATAGATTTGAATATTTTAAAAGTATAGCCGCGGCTATACTCTTTAAATACATTTGAAAAGAACATGAAGCTTGCACTTGCAGAGGACGGAGCTTGCCTAGGCCGATTTTTCGAACGCTGCGATTGATTGAAAGTCGTCAACAATAGCATGTGGTTAATACACAACATACAGTACATGCATATGTGGCCATATTTATAGTGTTCGATAATTGGTAATTAAGAGCTTTACATGTGCAAAATCCATGAATAATTGTTAGTTAATCGGGGTTCTAGTTTTTAATGGTTACCTTTTAATCGGGTCTTCAACAAATGAGTTTAATCGGCATATCCTTGATGGGAGGAATAAATTCCCCTCACTAGCATCCGTGCCGTTTTATGCTATCCCCATCATTCAGGACGTCTACTCCTTCACATGTTAAGTATTGCAATAATGCATGATTAGTACTCCAACCTCTCTTTCTCACTCTTCTCGCTCTCTTTCTTCGCTAAAACCGACTTGCAACGAAGCATTTGCTTGGTCATGAATCGACTATCGGTTTCAGTTTGGTAGGCAGTTCCAACCACTCGGTCCGGTTAATCAAATTGTGCTTAGCCCTAATTAGCCTCCGAAACCAATGCACTGCATTGAAATGTGCAAAGTCCTTTTGAATCTACAAAGCATGCACTGCATTGGAATGCGAGAAGTCCTTTTGAACATCCAAAGCATGCACTGCATTGGAATGCGGAAAGTCCTTGTTGAATGAACAATTTTCCAACACTCCATCAATTAATTCTCTTGTTGGTTTTTATTATAAATGATTACCATATGCATTCAGCCTTGCATTCTTCAACTTAAGGTGATTGTTTTCCCAAGTTTCTGTTTATTATTTAGTACTCTTTTTGTCTCAATGCTCGATCTTTTCTTTAATTCCTTGTCATACTCTTGCAGATAGACGACGGAAGATGGCAGGACTTATACAAACACATTGCAAACACATGAACCTAGATATGATTGGCAAGTGGAAAAATTTGGAGGTGTTATCATTAGGTCCATGCTTAAATTTGGCGAAAATACTTGCAATTATACCAACACATTGCAAGAAAGTCTCGTTTCTTTTTCCCTTAGTTTGGAAGAGAGACTCTGACGTTAGTTAGATACTTAACCTTTAGCCCCACAGCTAAAGCAACTTCACTTTGAACATAAGCAGAAAACTTAATTGTATTTTATAAAAAAGGAAGGAAGTAAATTACTCGTGCAATCAATTAAACAGTGTCTAAATTGACAGGTATCTGCACAGTATATAAAGCACGGCACCGTAGAGATCAATATTGTATCTCCATCAATCATTTAGAACTTATACTGCCCTACAAGCTCTTATTGTTACAGAATTCAACCAATTTAAATTTCCCAAAATATATCTATGTTTCCTCCTCTGGTGAATGTGAAATTACTACGTAAGCCTTGGGAGGACAGGACTAACTCCTCCAGACCTTGTATACAAATCTTTTCGTCCTATTGCTTGCATCCTTATAGATTTGTCTTTGGTTTGCTACCTGCAGCAATACGCCTCGTCACCGAACGCATTGTCACAAATTCCTCTGCTGCAGAAGGGTGTATTCCCACCTGCACAGGAACAAAAAATAACTTTCAGTATAAGTGAAGCCACAAGGTAAAAAAGCATTTAGAAAACAAAACAATTTACAGGGGAATATACTCTCAGAATAAAATCACCATTTACTTTCCCTTCCATCATCCATAACAAAAGTTAAAGGATGGTTACCACCTCTCCCCTTCCCCCCTATTGCACCCAACTCATCCTCTCCCTCCCAACCCATGTTTCTTTCTGTCCTTAAAGAGAAAATGTGTTTATCCTCTGCTTCTGTGCAAGTAGTTAGTGAATAAGCATTCTTTTTGTGCATTAATTCAACAGACTGTTTTCCTTAAGCTAAAAACAAGACATTAAAGTGGCAAGCACTTGAACTACTTAATAGCCATAACGAAAAGTTCAAGAATGATCAATGGTCCTAACAAGCCATAACGAAAAGTCCAAGTATGATCAATGGTCCTAACAAAATACACAAAGTAGGTGATTCGAAAGTAAAACTCAGAAATGAATCTTCGCCCAGAACTAATATCCAACTTACCGTACTGTCAAACTGTGCCTTGGTTGCCCCACACTTCAGTGCAATAGCAATGCCCTGTGTAAGACACCCAAAATAATGTAATTCTCTGAACAACAATAAGATGGTAAAACGAAAAGAAGATGAAGAGTACTATAAACAGCATTTAGAAGCAGTATAAGCTCAAATTACACAAAATCTAATTAACCTTTGTTTATTAGAAAATGATAACTCATGATTCTACAGGCTTCTATGAGCACATTTTCTTTAGCTTCTTCAACCTAATCTGCTCAAAATATCGACAACTAGTGAGAAAGAAAAAGTGACAGCGGGTCACACCTTGACCCAATGCCCTAGAGGCCCTGAACTTCCGCCTAGGCCTTCCATTGATCAGAACTGAAAAATTGGCCGATTTTATGTATCCATTAAGCAACTTCCCCCACCCTGCCCCCAAACCCTCTTTTTCTGTGACATTATCTGAGAAGATCCACTACACATGATATTACACCTTTCAAAATCGATCGTGAACACTCTTCCAAAGTTTCCATAATGTGAGTTATCAATTTAGTTTGTACAACTTTGAATATCCCCTTTATTCAGGTAGTACAATACTTTATCTCCTATCATCAAGCATACATGCCCTCATCTTCTAAACACTTCAAAACCTCAGTAAGAATATTGTTTGGTCCTAAACCCCTTCCTGTGCCTAATACTTTGTCAGATCACAAACTAAAGATGACTATTATCCAAAAGATTTTACTTAAGTATCACACGCAAGATTAAGCTTTCTATTTCTCTTCTTTAATACTCATAATATACCATCACTTAGGTAGTAAAACATAGGATCATGGGCAACAATATTGCAAGGTTCCTCTCAGGAATTACTGAAAAAATAGAGCAAGAAATACTTGATTCTTGAGGGACTCTCAACATGCAGACACTGCAATAACTATACATATCTAGGGATACAGACAAATTAAAACTAGAGAGAAGTCATGTTGTACTTGAGGGCAAATATGTACAGAAAAGAAGGAATTAGTTGACTTCAGTTATGCAAGCGCAGTTTTGTTGAGTCGAAAAGTTCTTTTACGTATCAAATTACAGCAATTGCAAACACAACATAGCATTTGAGATTTACGGAGTTGTACAAATAACAGAACATATACCTGCACAATCTCAGGTGAATCTGGCCCACACATGGATGCCCCAATAACTTTATCTGTCTCAGCATCAACAAGAAGCTTCATAATTGTCTTTTCTTGTCGTCTAGATGAAAAAGATTAAAAAAAACAAATACATTGAAGTCAGTGCTTAAAACACCAAGGGAACGGACTACAAATTTGCTCAAAGAGAATAAATAGAACTTCAAGCTTATAATTGTACGTTCATGATTTTGCTCATAAATTGAAGTCAAAATTTTTGCCTATAGTTCAACTGATAATTGAGCTCTCATGTTGATGACCTTATTTATGGAAAGCATGAAAGAATCCAAATTCAAACTTAATCATGGGGCATCGCAGTCCAAACCAATAAAGGAACAATTGTAATTTTCAGTCAGCGTCTGTATGGACATATGCAGTAATCCAAAGAGTAAGACCTCACAATGCCGTACGTACCCAGATACAGTGTTCTTCATTGGAGTGAAGGTCGATGTGAAAACCAATATATCACCTTTGGCTTGTTCTATTGCCTGTTCTTCACTAAGGCCCACAACAGAAAGAGGTGGAATGCTGCAAACATCAAACAGAAGTTCATTAGGAAAAAAAATTTATCCAAATGCAAGAAATCAGAAATGTTTGAGTATCATAAGATTGCCCTGACACAAATTTAAGTAACCACACAGCTACTAAAAAGCCAAATAAAATGGGTAGACTTAAAATGTCTAACATGACCAAAGGCAAAGGCTACAAACCACTTCTTAATTGTGGTCAACGTGGCAGATTTCAAATAAAAAACCACAGCAAGTGAATGACCCAAGGCCTAATCCAAAAGTGCCAGCTGAAGGTGACTTTTGAATTCCTAGGCCTTGCTTATGTAACATAGATCTTCCCAGCGCATTTTTGATGTGGGATTCGGGGTATCGCAACCTCCCCTACTTTAGGACTTGGCATCCTCGCCAAGACGGGAATCACCTTTATCAAACAGGCAGGCCTTTCGATGTGCAATGCAACCATTTAGCTGCCCACGGATCCACGTTATCCTGTAGCACAAGGGGGTTGGCGCTCTTTCCCTCCTCGGCAGGGAGACGTCGTCATAACAAAGGCCCACAAATCCCACATAGGCAACCAGCCGGGTTGGGGTGTGATACCATTTGTAACAACCCAAGGCCTTGTCCAACAGTGCTAGCTGAAGGTGACTCGGTTTCCTAGGGGCTGTTTATGTGGCAAAGATCTTCCCAGTGCATTCCCGATGTGGGATTCAAGGTATCACACCAAGCACCCAGTCTGGTGTTTGCACTTCTCAAGAAAAATCTCAACACTTAACTAATTCTATAAGTAATAAACCCAACGCTTCAAAAGGACAAAACACTTTTATAAAATCACAAAATAGTAATTCAAAATATAATTCAACTACCATGATGTTCCTATATTTACAAGAAGATTTCCCCTTCTTAAATGAAGTTAATTGGTCCCCAGAAAAACTAATGTTCTTCTTTCCAATCTTTTTCACCTAAAAGATTCTGCAAGGGAGCTCTGAAGTTTAAAGCATTCACATTCAGATCCATTTATAAAATCACAAAATAGTAATTCAAAATATAATTCAACTACTATGATGTTCCTATATTTACAAGAAGATTTCCCCTTCTTAAATGAAGTTAATTGGTCCCCAGAAAAACTAATGTTCTTCATTCCAATCTTTTTCACCTAAAAGATTCTGCAAGGGAGCTCTGAAGTTTAAAGCATTCACATTCAGATCCATAAGTATCTGTAATTAGATTTTCATTTGAGTTGATCATGCCATATTACAAACAAAATTCAAACCATAATGCATCTTTAAATCCTTCAGGGAAAGAGGGCTTCTTATGTTGATCCACAGGTGGTATTAAATCTTTAAGAAAGAACAAATATCTAACTTAAAATGCCAGTCCTCATACAATCTCTATATGCGGGGGAGTTTTCTGGAAAGAATCACTTATGAGTTAATGTATTCTAGAGATCTCATGAGATCATAAAGTGTATTTATTGTGACCAGCTCGACCGCACAAAAAAGTCACCTTTAAAGGGGGGTAAACATACAAACAACGGAAGGCCCTTTTTTTAAGGGAGAAACTATTACCAAAACACTGCACAGGGTATATCGCGGTGATCCGGTTTGCTAGGTTGGCCACCAAAAACAGTTTTCTGTTGGGAACATAAGATAAATTAATAATAACATCAAATCATCTATTTGTTGATAAAGCTAAGAATCCAGAGAAAAGGAAAATTAAGCAATCAATAAAAAGTTTAAGGAAAAGGTAGAAAGAAAATACATACTGCGAAGCAAGTTCCCTCCATTAAAGCCACAGGAGTAAGGTTTGCTCGGTTTGTAACATCACCGACAGCCCATATGCTAGGTATGTTGGTACGTGAATACTCATCTACCTGAAAGAGAAAAGAGCCAAGACCAATATGGTATAATTGCTTGCCACAGTAAAAATCTCTCTCTCTGGGAATGGCATCACTGATTATCGGATTAGGACAAAGCATCAGACAAAGAAAACAAAAAATAAATTACTAAAGGAAAAGAGAAAAGGAGAAACAAGGGAAGTTGCATTAAGATTATCAACTGTATAACTCTATATTGCTTGAAAAGACGAAACCATAAATCCCACTGGCTCCATCCACTAATTGGAGACCACCCTGAACTGGTCCTAATCCTCACATTACCATTGAACTTTGATTGTCACATTGATTGACAGCAGAACAAAAGAGGAGGTATTAGGGTTTTACAAAAATTAGGGGACCCAAACTGCGTAAGCACGATTATTTGCCTTCTCATACAGAAAAAGGGAAAATTAATTCAAAATAAATATTGAAGACTCAGATTTGCGAATACAGAAAACAAGAGATATACAAGATACTGACACCAGATTAGTGAATCAAGTTTGCAATAACTTCGAATGTCTAGAAAAAACCACTGCAGAACTAATACTAAAATCAAACACATACAAATTCAATTCAAAGTTGAAACACATGACAAAACGTCAAATGAAAATAACAAGATGCAAAAGTCAAAGCTAGTAACCTTCACAGCCCCTGTTTTATCAAGTTCCACACCTATGGCTTCCAAATTCAACCTCTTTGTATTGGGAGCTCGACCTGTCATTTGTAAATTAGACCGAGGCAATCATTTCCCCATGAGAGACTGAGCTAAACCATAATACAAATATCATTACTAAGTTCACCCCTAGTGCTCTAAGTTACGAAAAACAAACACAAGTTTATACTACTAGTGAACAGCCTATTAAATGTATGAATTACATGAATCCCAAAATGTCTGGATACAAGGATGATTAGAGATGATAATTCCACAAAGTAGGTGCAACTATCGAAACTATTATAATCATTTACTATGCAATATGGTGGAAGCCCATAATGAATCCAAAAACCAGAGACACATTAAGAAGCATGCATAAGATGCAAGAACCAGGATTGACTGCTAAACTTTAAAGGAAAAAGGTAGCGCTATTGCTGTCACGTAGGTTATGAGAACTTTGAAGAAAAGTAGCACATGAAATCAGGTGATGTCTAACAGCTAACATGAAAAGGAAAAGGTTTTCACTATTGTAACACTGGGTGACTTATACAATTATTTAGATAAAAGAAAAAAAAAGCTAAACAGGACAGCTCAATATCAAGCCATGACCAATGACATTGCTTTACCCAGCAAAGGAGGGAACCCTAGATGCTGTTCAAAACATTGGCAACAAGGGAGTCTTATCCAAGGCTTGTAAGATGCAATGTGAATTGCTAAAACCATAGCGGAATATATCCAACCAACAGAAGAGTAAATACATAATTAAAGTGTTCAAATGGGACAGGCTGACTATCACCGAGGGTTTAGCCGAGTGGTGAGGCCTGTGGTTTGCTCCCACGAGGCCTGGAGTTCAGTTCCTAAGGTACCTACCTAGCTATTTGCTACAGTTTCCTGCCTCCCAAGGATTGCAGTGTTCAGCAGAAGGTCCCAGTTCCGATTTCACAATTCAAATATTGAAAAAAACTGAAAGTAATTTCTTTTTGGCCTAGGCGTGGTTTTTAATTAATTTTTTTCTTTACTTAGTTACAATTTGTAACAAGTAGCATTAACTTCCAACCCCATTATCAGAAACACAACTAAATAGGTCTGTAGTTACCAGTGGCAAACAGTACAACATCTGCTATCAGTTCTTCACCATGATCCGTGATAACTTTTATGCCATCCTCTGTTTTTATCAACTGAATTTGCAGGAATAATCATTAGTACTAGGGCAAACAAAGATTAAACAAAAGTCAAAACATATACACTATAAAAGTGAGAGTAGCAACAAAGGTACGTCTACACTTCCTACAAGTCACAATACCTCTGTCAAATTTGTCTGTGGGTGTAGATCAATTCCCCTTCCTTCCAGATTCCGTGCGACCGCTGCCCTCATTTCATCATCAAAACCTCTGTAGTAGGATATGGACAAATCTAAGTGAGTCACAAATGCTACTGTGTCCTTCACAATAATTTGTAACATGGCATCGGAAACACATTTCAATAAAAAAAAAGGCCTTATTGGCATGGCGTGTACAGTTTTGAGCATCAATTTTCCTAACTTCTTAGTCATTCCCAATAAAAAAAGGCCTTACTGTGCAATAAATTTTTTTTCCAAAAAGCACAAAAAAGTTAAAATTAAACTCAACTCCCAATAAATACCTTAGTGCCTCAAACTTGCAACAAATATTTCATAATAGACAGACGAAAGCCCACATGGCAGCAACTCCACTATAAACATCAACAAGGCTAACAGTTCAAAAGGGAAAACGCAATAACATCAAAAATAACAACCTCAATGGAAGTTCCTTTCTGAAGAATAGATCCACTGAAACACCCATCCCACGCCATATTGAAGCAAACTCAACAGCAATGTACCTAATAACAAGAGAGGATAATGGGACTAACTTATGAGCATGCAAAGCAGATAAAATCAAACAAACAACATAAACAAAGAGATTAAGACAAACCCTCCGCCAAGCACCACAACACGTTTAGGTAACTCCTCCAAACTCAATGCTTCATCAGATGATATACCCAATTCCTAGAAAAGAAATTAAAATGAATTAGAAAGAAAACAGAATATGTGTAAACAACAATAATAGCACAAATAGAATCATATTTGAATGCGGCGACCATGTTATGTATCAAACTTAGGCAGTAGTTGCAAATGAAGGACAGTTGAATGCTATAAAAATCAGCTCTATTAATCCAACTGGGGTGATAAAGGGCTTCTTTGGCTGTATTTTTAATGACAAGGGACTTCTTTGTTTTAACAGAAAAATCAAGAAGAATTATAACTTTGATGACCAACAAATCTACCTTTTGTCAAATAAAACTGCATAATGTCATAAAGCACACTCAGGCCAAAAATAAAATGTCGATAACACAACCATACAAATTTAAATTCCAATGCAGAATTTTACCTGCCCAGGAATAGTAGGTCGTTGAGCCCGACTGCCAGTTGCAATCAATATGTGCTTGGCTGAATAGCTCAATTTAGTGCCATCTAGCTGTGTCACCTCAACTTCGTTGGGACCAACTATCTTCCCCTCTCCTTCAAACAATTTAACCCCAGCATTCGACAATAAACGCTTGTATATTCCATTTAATCGAATTATTTCCTCCGTCTGTGAAAGAAGACAGGTAAATATCAGTTTTGAGTTATTAAATAATTAATAAGTAATAAAGGCAATTAAAATGAAATGTGGAAAATTTATTTCTGGATTTCAAAACAACAATTCATTATATAAAGAAATCAAACCAATCAAAGATATCTACCTTCCAAATGGAGTTTCATTGTAGTAGTTCTTAAATATAATAGGAAAATAAAACCCCACAATAATATTTTTGGTGGTCTTCTTGTTGTACGTTAGTGAATTTTCTATCAAAAAAATCATCTTTGTTTCTTTAATTGAAAAAATTATAACAAATTCAACCGCAATTGAAATTTTCAAAACCAACAAAGTTATCGAAGGATCTTTTGTGATTTTGATAACAATTAGACGAACCAAGAAGTCCCCAATTGGTAACTTTGTAATAATTTTGCAAGGCAACACACATAATATTAAGGAGAGTGAAATTTAACACTCAAACTCTGCTAACCAACCTTCTTATGCAAAAGTTTCTTCCAGTTGAAATCAACTTTCTCATTCACTTCCCACCCATAATTCTTGGCATCCTGCAATAGCAAAACCAATAAATTCATCAGACCATTTCTTTTAATAAGAGACAAAATACTTTATCAAATATACAATATAAACATCTGTATAAACGTAGTGAACAAGCTATCCACTGGAAATGCATATGAAAAACTTCCTGGTTTATTTATAATAATCTATTCTTTTAATAATAGACAAAATACTTTATCAAATATACAATATAAACATCTGTATAAACGTAGTGAACAAGCTATCCACTGGAAATGCATATGAAAAACTTCCACAGTACAGCTGCTAGAAACCTCGCATTGTGCTAGATTATCCAGTAGATCAATTAGTTTGAGTGTCAACTAAATGGTGTGATGACTTCCTTTTTGTTAGTTTTGGCTAATTCACTTGAAAATAAGTTTGTGAGCTCCTGCTAGATGCATTAATTGGAGCAAGGGCAAGTACATTCATCAGACCAATTAACATCAACTATAAACAATATATGTCATATTCTCACCTCGATTTCACCACCAAAAGATGCTCCATACACCAAGATCTTTTTGGGAACACAACCACGAATGACACATCTGGAAAACCAAATGTGCAAAACATAAAACCATATAAGCAACATCAATCTTCAGAAGTCCTAATTTGTCACAACAACGTGACAGACCACTAACCACAGCATTGAATTTAAGAGTTTCAATGAACTTACGTTCCACCAACTCCTCCAACTACTTCTGAGCTGATAGGATGAAATGGAAGCTCACATATCCCAACCTATGAAATCAAATGAAATGAACCCATAATATGCTTCTGTCATAAAAGGGAATGGATGAACAAAGTTAATAGAAGTGTTTTCCGGTAATGTATATATTCGTACCTTAGCTCCAAAATTAGCGGAAAATCTGGAGGCACGGACACCACCGCTTCCAGCCCCAATAACGAACAAGTCGAAGTCATAGTGGACCTCTCCTTCATTAGGCTGGCTCACCTCACCATCAATAAGCATCTTCCTCGACATGATTATAGAGTAAATCCAACTGAATCTTCAGAAACCACAATATCATCATCATTAACATCAAGTATCTTTTTGGAAAAGTGCACAAAGCAGAAAGGCTACAATTCTATTTGGCTGCCGACCGAGAAAGTGGGTGAAGCGAAATAAAAAAGCAATATTTTTTTTCTTAATCCGAAAAACTTATTTGATTTTGTTCAAATCAAAACAGACATCAATTACCAATTGAGAGTACTAGAAATTAAAAAGTAAATTAAGAAAATCCCATCAAAGAAGGTGTTAAATGCATGAACTTTTTTTCGTAACCAAAAATGAGAATTTGAAAATTTGAAATACTGTATATAATTTGGTTTGGATTGTATGATTCGTACAAAACCATTAATGTTTTGCAGAAGGAACGATCTTGTGGGTAATTAAATCAAAAGGAAACGTGGATCGTACCTTGAAGTTGAAGATGGCGAAGCGACTGTTGTTGTGGCTTGTAGGGTTTTAGGATATAGAACAAAAACAATGGGAAAATAAAAATGCGAGTGCGTGTAATGTGAAAATAAATGGGAGGTAGCTGCAGAGGCAAAACAGACCGACGTAGAGAGAGTGAGAGAGAGTAGAGAGAGAGGGAAGAGAAATTTGTTATAGGCTGCTGCTGCTTCTTCTTAGCAGAGGTTTCGTCCAGTCAAATGCGTGGGGCATTATTTAGTTGTCGAATTTTGGATCGCGGACTTATTTGTCTGTCTGATTATTACTAATTAATTGTAGTTTGACACGTATCTCTTTTGAGAATATTTTTACTTTTTTTCAAATAAATAAAATTGACAAGGCACATGTGCATGTGGTGTGGATGGATGTGTCGTGGACCATACACAAAAGAAAGACCAATTGGATTTTGATTTTGCATCTCCTCAAATAAATAAATAAGCTTGGATTTGTATATTTTAATTTCGATGGTTCCATTTTTTGTGTGTAAAATAACTCGATTTACAAAAACACTAGAACTTAGATGAAAAGAGTGTTGTAAAATAGAATGTACAAAACACAGAATCGGTCTACATTCATCACTAATGAAGCAGGACATAGTTGCTTTCTTATACATCATATCCCTAACAAGTTTCATGAATTGCATTTACATGTGTTTTAAGTAAAAACGAAGAGGGGTATTCTCATACCAAATTCTCACCACTTGGAACTTGTACAAGTCTCCCTGGGAGACAAAGACAACCCGCACTACGGTTGTGAACTTTGTGATGTTCATGGACAATTTGCTAAAAGAGGTGAATAATTGAAAAGGAAAAGCAAAATAGGGACCGCCACAAGAGTGACAAGAAGAAGGTTTGCTATTGTTTTCCTTCTTGGAATTAACTCTTTTTGGTATATATAATGGGTGGGGGCAGTGATGAATTGTAACCTTGTCACATTTTAATATCACCCATCCAAATCCTTAATGGGTTGTTATTGTCAAGTTCAATAAAGAGTCAAAGACAGTTATCGTCCAAAGCAAAAGGATAATAAGAGGCTTGCGTACCACTTTCGAGTTACTCAATCAAATGGTGCCTCATGAACATGAAACGATATTGAAAATATAAATTATTTTTTCAAGAAAAGTTGAGCTTCATGATCATGTTTTGCTATCTACCCCCAAAAACAAACCCACATCATATTTCAGCATTGCATTCCAGTTTAGATCTCAGAATTCAGATACCAATACAAGGAAATCACTTGCCGTACTTTTGCTTTTGATTAGTCACAACAAAAAATTTCAATGACAAAAGGAAAACTGATGTACATATCATGTAAATGAAATACAACTCAATCTTTTATTACCTATTTGGCTATTTCGCCAAGGCTTCCCCAAACCTCTCCCAGCATATATTAATTCACAGCGACAGGGTTCGATGAAGCAAAGATTTGCTAGACACTTCTATACAATACAGTCCATGTTACAAGTTACAATCAGCATGCACAGTTGAACACAGAATTCCCAAAGCACTTTGCCTTGGTTGCTATCTTTCTCACACCTGACTCATTTTGAGAGGATCTTGAACTGAAAGATGACAAATGTATTCTATCCATTATATTAATAGTAGGAGCCTCAAGAATTGCCTTGGGCAGATTTAACGCCCATTGCATGGCCCAAATAGAGAGCGGCCTCATATATATTAGAGATCTGAAGTGGCCGTCCATCGTCCATCCCTCGGGAGTCTGGAACCCGTATCTATATGTAGCGGAAGATGAGAGTTATATTTGTCATGCCAAAAGAAATAAGTTTTTTGTGTTCACAATATGATAAAGAATTCAAGATATTATTTCACCGCCACAGAAGTTACATGATGCTAAAATGGTGATCTGGAGAAATGCACAAGTACTGATGTGAGAAACTTAAGACTAGCCAAATATTTTAGACCCTATTGTTAAGGTTTAAAGAGAAGTGAGTGCAGGTCCATACTACTATCCTCATTAAGGGGAAGCAAGTGTAAGCGGGGAAATATAGTGTATATAATAGGAGATAAAACTCTCAACCCTTATATTGATATGGAGAAAAAAGCTCCTTTCCGGAATTATAGAGGTTACAAGAGGTTCTTAAATTTGAGGGTCACATCTTCTGTACACCACAAATACAACAGCAGTTGAACATCAAGGCCTGGCAATTGAATACCATAAACCATACATCTTTATCCGACCTTGCATTTAATTAATGCATAACTTCCTAGAAGTGATTACTGCAAACATCCATAATCTTAATCTGGTATATAATGCTCGAACACATTACCCAGCTTTTAAGTTTAACCACAGAAAACTATCCAGAATGCATTTGAATCAAATTCATAAACAACTTCATTAAAGAACTTCGTGAACTATTGCATTTAACGACAGGCCCCTTCCTAGTATCTTATGCTTTTAGAAGAATTGATATCTGCCTTACTGGACAAATATGTTGACTACAGGGAAATAATCAACTTGAAATAAATAAATAAATACTAGGATTTTTTTTTTTTTTTTTAAAGTCCATCATTTTCACATCTAAAACACAACATGAATAGGTTTTTTTATGATAAAAAATTAAGAGTGATAATACATCAACTATACTGTACTGAAAATAATTGGCGTGTGTGTTGTACTTACCCGTAGCCCTCCTCAGACCAGCCGGCAATAAAAATACCTTCAGCAGTAGTGAATGCCTCTTTCTCCTTTCCAGCCAGGATCATTGTAGCAGCCACTCCATAGGTGACACCGGTCCATATTTCACGCGACTGCATGCAGGACTCATCCACCTTTCCACTGGGATGCATTCCATTTACAGCACCCATCCTGCCTCCTTTAACTTTCATGACATTGAAATCATAGATCTTCTGCAGAGCACTTTGGATTTTAAAATCATCAAAAAGGGAAGGTAAACCTGAGGATGCAGTATACCACTGCCCAGCCAGTTGATCTGCTTGTATAGATTTACTGTTACTACTTGATCCGCTATCGTAATTAAAATAAGAGCCATTCCACAATTTTTCCTCAAAAGCTGGTTTTGCCTTTAAATATTTAGTTTTACACCATTCAGCAAAGGCTTTGTCGCCTAGTTGAAAGGCCATCGCAGCTGCAGCTTGAAGTGCAGCAAGCCACAAGCAGCCACAGTAAGCACTAACCCCATGAACTGTCCAAGCATCGTAGGTCTGATCAGGGAAACCATCATTTTCAATGAGACCATCATTGTCCCTGTCAAATTGTTCCATGTACTCCATTGCAGCACGAACAGCAGGCCAGACATCAACTCCAAATGCCATATCCCCTGTTGCAGAAAAGTCTCTATACACCTGAAGTACAAACTTCGGGTTCAAATCCTTCCACTTACTAGTATCATGAATATTGTATGCATTCATTTCGTTCCACGGATCATGTGTTCCCAGATCATGAGGGACAGCTCCTCTAACCTTACGAATTCCCCAATTGCCTTCTGCCAGAAACTTTACTTTTCTTCCATCTTCAGATAAGACAGCTTTTGCAAAGTCCCTTTGAATATTGAGTTCGATTTTGGGAAACAGCTCAAGAAGGGCAAATGAAGCATAGAAGTGCACGTCATATGTGTTCCACATGATATATTCCACTCCTTCCAAATAAAGGAACCTCCCAACATCTTCGTTGTCATTTTGTGGATCCAACTTTACACTCCTATGATGACCAGTTGCAGTATTCTCAACAACTGTGCCTTGTTTATTGTTGGCTTCAGCTTCAGTAACCTTGACGTCTGTATATTCAACATTTGTTAATTGACGTTGATTTTCATTAATGTTTGTTACTGGTAAGGGAGAATCTGCAAGAAAAATCATTAGCTATTATAAGGGAAGGTAATAAGCAATTAAAAGTACATGTTAGGGCCAGTGCTAGTGCCCACACAACATCATTCTTAAAGCTAGGTCAAAATGTGAAATATCAAGAAAATCAGTATAGATGAATACCAATCCAAACTGTTCCTCCGGCCACCAGAAAGTAGAGCTCATTGAACAATGTGAACTTGTACCTGCAAACATTGTACACAGCATTAAGTACATAAACCAGCAACGAGAAATAGCTCGGTTATGTCCTAGATATCTAAAAGTTCCCGTAATCAATCAGTGACAAGTAAGCATTGCAAAGTAACTTAACAAAGTTCACTTGATGATTCCATTGTTGTGGGTCTTTCCATTTGTAATGGACCTGGTTATGGATTTGTGATGCTTTAATCACAACACTTGCAGAGAGTATTTACATGCTTCTGACAGGTTTTCATAAGGGTATCTGACAAGACAATCTCTTAAAAATTAACTGCAGTATAATACAAGGGACCAATCACTGGCATGTTTTTGTGTTTTTTTTTGTCAAACTTGAGCAAGCTCGAAACAGCTTTCAGTGGAGACCGTTGTGGACTGTTAGTTGGGTGTACACCCAAAACCATAAGAAATTTTTTTATTGTTTGATAGAACATTACGATTTAACTAAGAAAAACAAAAGATAAATACTGCTTGAACTAAGAATTACCATTCTGGTAATTTTTCATCCTTGAGGATAGGGTTTTGCCACTTTTCAATATCTTCTTCCCATCGCTTGTAATCTGTCCAAATTTCAAGACTAATCAGCATCCAAAAACAAAACACCAACTACCCTTGTTAAATTTGAAACAAATGCCAAAAAGTAAAACCTAGGAAACTTCTACAGATTAGTGTCTCAGTTAAATGTTGCTCAAAGAGGTCTCAATTGAAAAACAAAAGATACATACTTGTTAGAGCATGATGCACCAAGTCCTGAGCTGCCCTTTCAGATGTTCCATAGAATTTTGTGTACCTCCTGAAACAAAATTATAAACATGAACAACCAAATAACCAAATTACCATTCTTTTTATTAGCTGTCCAGATTACAACTCTCATTTGCATTCATTTGTAAAACAGTTAGCTCCTCTGGATACTACTAGCTATAGTACAAGTAATGAAACAGAGCATCCCAAAAGTCCCATAATTTTTAAATTACATGCACAAAGGAACAAGGGGAAAAATAATTTTCTAATTACATGCAAAAAGGAACAAGGGGAAAAAGAAGATTTGCAAGAAACTTACCTATGGTACGAGCTTCCTTTCAAAAATTTTACTTTTGGAGATGACCATGATAGACCAAATGCAATAGTGCATTTCCCATGAGGTTCCACCCAAGCAGAAGCTGAAACTGCAGCACAGAGTGTCTCTCCAGGTGATGAAGACATGCATGGCCCAGAATTGAAATTCTCCCGATTAAATTGTCCATCCTTGATAGATAAATGCACAAGTTTTTAAATAAATAACAAAAATTGTCTAGTATGCATAACGAAATCTAAGTAGAAGTAATTGTAAAATTTAAATTTAATCAACAAGATCACCGAATTGACATGTTCAAGTTAGGACAAGCAATTGAATTTCAGTTAAATGCCAGAGCAAGATGAGACACTTAACATAGCATTAGAACACCAAAGCACTGAAAATAATACCTGCACCATTTTATCCCACATTTCTTTAGCGGTAGGGCTACTTCCTTCAGATAACCCAAAACATGGCAAAACGGTCACACTCACGTTTTGAGTTTCGCATGCAGCTACCGCAAAAGTAACAGGAGGATTCCCTTTTGCAGTCCTGCAACATATGCATAGTTCATAGAAACAATTAAAACCTACTGTTAGGGAATAGTGACTGACAGAAAGAACTCAAGAAGAACTTGCAAGAATCATGCATCGTGATAACTCAAATTGTGTTGGTTGTTCAGGTTACTAAGATTTGAAGGGATAAAATAAAGCAGAATTTTTAAAAATTGCTACATGGAACAAAAACAAGCGTAGGCATTGAATAAGGTGCTCACCAGCAGACATTCCACTGTTAACACATGCAGTTGCATGACATGTTTCACCAACAAATAAAGAAGAAAGCGCTTAACATACTATACCATTCAACTAACAAAAAATTTCATAGCAACAAATAATAATGCATGAATAAGATTCCAAAGTATAAATAATTTGGCAATTATTTGTTGAAGTACAATTTCAATTTTTTTCATCATATACAATTTTGTATTAATTTGCCAACACTTTTACAAATGAATGACAATTAAAATAGGAGTAATAATAGAGAAGGAGTGAAATTGAATCTCATTTCAAGTTTGTTTATGGTTCAAACTACATAGAAAATTAACGTATTTGTTTAAGAATCCATCATTAACTTGATACAATAAAACATGACACAAATAGAGATTTTATTATTTATAAGAGGTATTCTTGTACCGTGAATGATTTAACAATATCAGTTATGTAGTAGACTATAGTTCAAATGGTATTCCCAAATTACAGTAGGCTTCCAGTATTACCAAAACAAGAACACAGCTATTTTATGAAATCCTATATATGGAGATACAAGTATGCTTTTTTTAAAATAAAATAAAAAAATTTACCACACCTATGATTAACATATTGGCATATGTAATGAAAACCCAATTCAGATTAAACCAAAATGCTTAATGAAAAGTATATGATTAATCATGCCAGTCAAAATTAAAACCAATCAGCCAATATCGTAAACAATGGTTGAATGTCTAAACGATATTAATATTTAATCTTAAGATTGCAATATATAAGCAACCATATTTTACTTTAGCATCAAACGACGATCAAACCCCCCTTAAGTATTTTTTGCTTGTGTGATTGTGCTGTTCCACCTAATACATCTTAAAGAGGTAGTTTTTCAAATCTTTAAATATTTATGCTTAAATGCTTCTATGATAGCTGTCATACTTTTGTTTTACTCTTTGATTCATTTCGTGATATTTTAAGAATGGATTTTAAGGTGGTAAGTTGATGCAGAAGCATTTTATTTTGCCTCATGGTCCCCACTTTCTTTCACTTTGTTTGGGGGTTTATATGCCTCAACAGACGGGCAGGGAGTTGTCATGGTCTTCACTTTGACCTATTAAAACACTGTATGGGCAGAAAAACCTGCAAACCAACCATCACAAAAGTGTAATAAGGTTTGATGACTTGCTTGTGATGTAGAAGTACACCAGAGACTCCATCTTCGCCTCTATCAAATGAGAGAAGTAAGTCAGAATATATTTGAAATATGTATGGTTCCGTAATAACATACAGCAAACACCAAATTTACTCACATAAATGGTTCATTCACATGATCTCCTGACAAGTGTGAGATTCCTCCAATTGAATTCTACAACAGGAAAAGCAATAGTTACTACATATCCAACAATCTTTGAATCGCTTGGAAACAACTCCAGAAGAAATATAATCTTACCGCCCATGTAAATAGAAGGCTGACTTTTGCTCTTTCTTTTCCACTGTTCACCAACTATATCAGAAACAAGAGTCTTAGAAACAAACGAACTAAAAGAAAATCATATTGAAAATCTTGTGCTAGGATTTCTAGATTTGCAGCTTGTCAAATACATCAAAGAGGTTATGGAACTAAAGATATTTTTCATTCAAATGTGTATGGCATCCGGTTGAATGAGCATACCGTGTAGACAAAAACAGCTGTAGGAAGACTGCTTTCTCTGTAATTATGAGGAATGAATGGTGAAATTTGCCGACAAGAAATTTTCAATTCTGGGTCAGGTTCACCTAAAATAAATATATTTGAAAAAAACATGTGAATTAAAACAGCAGCGCAATGGGGAAGTCATACATGAGCAATAAAAAGGAGGAACGAAGAAAGAATGGTACCATCGTATACGGTCCATGCCCTCGGAAATAAAGCATGGTATGTGGAATGCTGGCCACCCAGGTTCCAGCCCCATGATGATATACCCTGATCACCAACTTTTCTGTAAAAGAAATAAATTAAATTAGGATATTGAATGCACTATTCATCAAAATTCCAGGAAGCCATAAACAAAACTGAAAAGCCAGATGCATTTTATTCCAATAAAAATCAATAACCCTCTGAAAATACAAACCAGCTACTTTAGCATAACATGGATGAAACTGCCAATGGGCTTGAGCTCATGGTAAAGGGTGGGATAATCCAGGTCACATTCGAATCTTGCATTGCATAACAATACAGTTTTATGTTCATTGTTGCTTTAATGAGTTCTTAATTCTCCTTCTTTCCTGTGCTATGTCAAATCAGGATTTTTGTGTCAAATCAGGATTTTTGTGTGAAATCTTAAAGGTTTGCTGGTACATCTTTCCCTATTTCTGTACATAAGTTGCAAATCCTATTTGTGGAGTGGTTATTCCCTCTAAGTTGAAAGTCTGCCAAATGGTTATAAGAGCCAAGTATCTTTTTGATCTCCACATCATGTTAATAGCAAGAGTTGCCAATTTCCTACCTAAGTGTCAAAGCATTCCACCAAATTCCAAAGGGGCCAGGTTAACCAAGGAACATCTGCCAATGTAGCATTCACTTGCCAATTTAGAGAGACCTCTTAGACTTCCTTTTATGCTAAAAAGGAAGACGGAGACTCAATATGACATTTGGACCCAAAGCTTGGTCTTGACTTGCAGTCAAAGATTGTAAAGAAGCATGTAGAATTTTATAGGGTATTATCATATGATGGTTTTTCACAAATGGTTTCTAAACATAAAATTATCCTCTTACCCTAACCCTTCATGTTGACCAGGGGCCAAGACTGATGCATAATTTTTATTCCCACCATCCCTAGATATAAAAATCTGCAACATCACAAAATGAATCAAATTGTCAGAGTTAAATCATGATTTGAAGACAATAGGGCAAAACAATTTTCTTCTTCTCTAGAGATAACTAATAAAATATTGATATTCACTTTGCTTATATATTGTACAAAAGCAAACAACATTAACATTTCTGAGCTGAATACAGTGTCAGTAACAGCCTGAGGTACTAAGAGCAGCCAAGCTGGACTGTAAGCATTTAGACAACAATCCCAAGATTCTAAAGTTTTAAGATGCCATCAAGCCCTTATATACATATCCCTTCATAATTTTCAACCCCTCCCTCCCCGGAAAAAAAAAATCATTTTTTAAACTACTAATTTGCTAGGTAAATATTGGGCAATGAATTTCACGACACCATCTCTCACACCTAACCAAGACCACCTTATCAAATATCTGTATGAAACTACATTAAGTAACAACCATCTGCAGATAAACGACCGAAGTAAATAGATTGATTATTTGAAGCTTTGCCACATAAATCCTTGTCCATTGCCTTTTGAACGTATTACAAAGATGTCCTCTTTCTAGCCATATGGTAATATTGCCGTCTTTCTACCATGATTCTACACTACAACGTACAAAGTAAACCACAGGCATAAAACAAAACTCTGATGGTTTGAGTGGCAATACCAACAGCACTGCTGGAGCTGGCAGCAATTGTGATGGTGACATAGACACAATGTCAGTGCACATGTTAAAGGCATTAACAATGGTATGGCAGTGGCAAATCCATATCAATGGCAGAAATGATCATAGTAATGTATATCACTATATGTGACCATTTAGTCGCTAATGAAGGAAACAATGATGATAAAGGATTACATGTTTTCCTATTCAACATTCAGCACAATACAGATTGCATAACATTTTCAGTAATTTTTTCATACTCGGTGCTTAAATTTTTCATCAAACAAACTGAAATCTTTAATGCTATACCATTACCAGATGCATTGAGAAAAAAAATTTAAGAAGTTATCAAACACAATTAATCATCTGTTGAAACTTTCCGTTGTCAGTGTTGAATTGAGTTATCAAAGACACCTGACTTTAGTGTCAATGTAATTAGAAAGCAAAACGGCATATAGAACAAGAACTTTTAAGGAAGATCAACTTTGAACTGCTGTCGAAACAATTCTTGACAGCCTGCTCCAGGCTTATGACATAAGAATAGTAAAAACTATTTGTTACTTATATGGAAGAGTTTCCTAGGACTCTCAGGTTATCCTGATTTGACATCCAAACACAGAAGGTACTTAGCACCTGTTATCGTCTGGGTATTACGGAAGATATAATTAAGAAAAGGAATTAGATAACATTTTCTTGGATGCAAAATTGACATGGTTGTGTACTAATAAAAATACAGTAGGAACACTTAAAAGAAACAGATAATATCAACGCATGAGTAACACGCATTCCAAAGAAGCAAAAGAACAACAACAAACTACAATTAAATAGGATAAAGGGTAGAACTTTACAGAGAATTGATTGGCCATGACCGGAGAACCTTCACATGTACCAGGAATTATTTGCCATTGCCTGAACTCGCCTCTAAAACCTCTAGATATGCTGCCACTTCTGTAATACATTCAGATAAATGTCTGGTATCATATTAACAAAGATAACAGTTCAAAGAGTTGAGTCAACCTATTGATTCATAACATACCCCATCCCTCCAAGTGGAACCCCCTGAGCTGCAGATGGCTTGCAACTTTCTCGTGTAAAAGGATCAATAGGTGCTTTCTGCATGACACAAGAATTTTAACATCCTTTGTAAGGAGGTATCTTCACCCAATTGTTGGACAGGTATAACTCATAGAAATACCAGTTGTAAAGAAGGGCAAAATGGCATATAGGTCTAGAAGGTTGAGAGATTTTACCCTTCCATGAGAAGCCTCTTCCCTGATATATGACCACAAGCGTATACCTAACCTAACCTAGAAATTCAAAATTTTCACACGAGTTAAAAAAAATTTAACCAATGAAGTGGATGCTAGAAAATTGGTAAAAACTGAAAAAGCTCCAAACATCATAATGTACAGGATGAATTTATTAGTCGACAACATTGAAGAAAACAAATCACTGACCATCTTTATCGCTTCCCTGAATGTAACACTAAATTCTCTGAGAAGATTAGCATTGCAGTTTAACTTCCTCCTCCAGGCATGTTCTGGTGGGGCAGCGCTATCAAAATCAAACTATAGAAAAGAATGAAAAGAAAAATTAATCAGATTGAGTACAGCGTAAAGTTAACCTGACAGGCTAACCGCCTATCAAAAAGGCACAAAAAACACAAAATATAATAGCTCAGAATCAGTTTGCTTGCTAATACACACTACACAGTAAGAAATATGCTGAACAAAATTCACAAAGAACAAGAGAATTGTTTTATTTATTTTTTATTAAAAGTTCATTCATTAGATACAATAAATTGACAACTAATAACCCAAAATCTAACAGTGGTAGCAGACACAAATGTTGCATTACGATAGGACTTGAGATTCCAGGCATGATATGTTCCCACATTGTACACAACAACCAAAACAAATGTAAAAAAACTTCAAATTAAGCATGAGAAGTCCTTCAAATGAAGCATGTGTAGAATTAACATTTGATAAATTGCAGAATTTTGAGTTTAAACTTGGCACAGATTTTAATGAGTCAATCATGCAAGACAAGCTATTTGATGAAACTACGTTCAATAAATCAATATTTTAATTGCGATTCTTCTCCACTGGTTCAAGTTAATTGGAACTCCCCTCCACCACTCCAATTAAATTGTTCGAACACCTTAGAGAAGTAAACAAAGTGCATATGAAGACCAGACAATTAAAAGGCACTTCAATTTTATTTGGGCTTCAATAGTGAGAACAAGCGTATAGCTATGCCCTCTGGCTTTGTTGATCAAATTCTAGACTTGATCAGAACTGTAAGTTCTTTACTTTTCCTCCCATCTCTTACATTTTCTCGGCAACCAAGCATAGCCCAAACGAATAACACAAATGTTTTGAGAAAGATAGAGAGAGAATGAAGTAGAAGAAGAAGCATACCAACTGCAAAGTGTTTCTGTTGATATACTCCTCAGGCGGCCATGAATTCTTTCTACAATGGAACAAATTCCCACTGACCATGTCGACTAATTCTTAGCTATTCACTAGCCCAACAAACAAAAAAACTATCTGAATTTCCAGTTAAAATATATCTCCAAATTAAGCCGTCCAAATTCGATTACAAGGAAGACCCAGAGACCTTCCTTCCACCTCCAGAAAACGGCAAAGCCCGAATATAAGTGTACACGAAAGGGCAAGCAAGCAAGCAAATAGCTTTGAAGCTTTCTTTGAGCTTTCTTCACAGCCAAGATCTTAAATTTGAATAGGCAGAAGAAGCCGCAGGAGCTGGAGCTCCACCGAATCCAATTACTTTGGGGATTCGAAAAGCAAAGATTTTGAAATTGATATTTGATTTGATTGAATTTGATTGGATTGGATGGATTGGTGGCTTGGTGGGTCTGTTGAGTTGAGAGTCTTTTGTGTGTGTGAGGATGTAAGGCGATTGAGAGTTTGTCGTGGCGAGCAGAGAGTCGGCCGCCTGTGACACAAACAGTCTCCAAATGCCTGCTGCAATCAACTACGTGTCTCAGATCGCCAGGTGGAGCTTCTTTCTGCTCCGCTTTACTCGCTCTCTCTCTCTCCCCCTCTCCCTCTCTCTCCTGCCCTCCTGTTTATGACTTCTGTTTTGGTATTTGGGTATTTAACAAATTTGAATAAATTTGGGTTTTTTTATAATTAAAAGATAAAGAAAGGAAGAAGAGCGCGTGGGTGAAAAGTCAGAACCTTCGCTTGCTTTCGTAGCTTCTAATTCTAACCAAAAATGAGAGAAAATCAAAACAATGCAAGAAAAGTGAGAGTGAAAAGAAAGCGAAAGAGGGAAGATGAGGGAAGATGTTGCGCTTGCGTCGTCACTCTCTCTCCTGTTTGCTGTTGCGTCGTCAGGTTTGGGGGGAGGGAGAGGGGGCTCTTCCTGTTTGCTGTTGCGTCGTCACTCGTTGTGCGTACAACTTACAATCTGTGCCATTCCGCTCATTGTCCACCGTTAAATGAGGGAAGATGCCCACTATTAACTATCCCATATATATATATATATGTTATACTAAAGTTTAAAATTCAACAAGTACATTTGAATTTTCTGTTCCCCTAATATCACTTGTATATTTAAAAATAAAAATAAAATCTCTCAATATGTTTCAGCTCATATCGATATATTTCACCTCGTTTAGATTCCCCAATCATATTTTTGTATGAATCTGATACCATTATTTATGCAACAAATTTCGAAAGAACCGTCTACACTTATATTGTAGACTATTGTGTTATTTTTTTGATGTGAGATTATCACCCACAACATTTGTAACTGCTATCCACTATCGATTCACACAATTCCCAACAAAGTGACAATAGATTATAAAATATCAACAAAAATAAAAATCTAAGTGAAAACATTTATTTGCTGGGCCTGGAAATTTTGTCAGATATTGCATTTGTACATGAATAATAAAATCTATAGTTTGTTTTGATTAATACTAAAAATTTGCATTTGAAAGCCATCAATACTACACATTTATATTCTATAATTATGTAAAAGTGAAAATGAAAATGAAAAACAATAATAAATTTTCTTGACAAGCGGAGTCGTACAAGGTGGACTGTCTCGGTATGTCTTAGCAAAAGCACACGCACAAAAGAAGGGGGGGTGGGGAAGGGTAGGGAGAAGAGTCATGGAAGGTGTGCCAGTCATCAATGGGCATATCACGTTACATACATATTGGCATTTTAGTCAATCTAGAACCATCCATTCCCCACTAAGCTTCTAGAGGATGTAACAATCTATTTAAAAATCTAGTGCAACAAAGTCATTACTCATTATACATTTATTGCTTGACATTTCTCATTTATAAACCAAACTTATTAAAAGTATTTAAAAAAATTATTGATACATGTTCATTGACAAAAAAGTAAGAATTTCTACACCCAAACAAGTATATTTCATAAATTTCTTAGTGATAATATTTTATAATATTATAATTATATTATTCCTAAAACAACAGTAATAGTAGAGATGGGCTTAATTAAGTGGGCTAGAGCGAATGTGATGCTACTCTGCATCCAAATTTGAATCCCCCTCCTCATAATTTAGATTAGTTTAAAATAGAATATTGCTCGTATAAAAAAAATAGATTATTATAAATAAACCCAATCCTAGACATGTATTTATAAAAAAACCCACACACTATTTAAACATAGAAACACACCCAAAATCAACAATTGTATATTTTTTGGGTGTGTTTATAAATGGGTTTTGAGTGTGTGTAATGATGGATTTTGGGTGTGTTTATAAAGTGTTTTGGGTGTTGGGTGTTGGGTTTTTTTATAATTTCAGCCCCTATTTTGGGTGTTTTAGTGAAACTCCCTTAAAAAAAACAACAATAGTAAAATTTTATGTGTTTGTTTTCATTAACGGCGTGGGCCTTGGTGTCTACTTGTTCTTATTTGATTTTATTATTATTATTCTGCGCTAGTTACTCCTGCTTGTGAATCCATTTGTCCATTCTTATATGTTTGTTTTTGCCGATCGATCCCTATCATTAATATTGTTGTTGTTTGTAGCCCTAATTTTAACTCATAATTCAAAGATGCTTTTTTTTTTTGGTGAACTGGGGGGTAGAACCCCAAAGACAAACAGCAACTACTCACTACAGACTAGCCGAGTCCTAGTGACTCCAGTCAGATCATCAACAAGGCTAGCACCAACCCAACTAGGGGCCATATCAAAAAGGCAAACACCTAAGTCCATATTGTAGCTCCATTGCGCAATACAGTCAGCAACCACATTTCTTTCTCTATAAATGTGTTGGAGCGCACAAGTCTCAAACTTTCCCATAAGCTCCCAGCAACAAGAAGCCAGAGAAGCCACAGGATGTAAACCAAGAGTAGTAGAATTCTTCACTAACTTAACAGCCACTGCAGAGTCCATTTCCACCAACAGATTGCAAATGCCTCTGTCCTTAGCAAGCTTTAACCCAAAAAACAAGCCCCACATTTCAGCCTCAAGGATCTGACCTCTGCCCAAGTTAGCAGCAAACCCACAAGTCCAATCCCCAAAGGAATCACGAATAACTCCCCCCGCACCAATGCATCCAGAAGCACTTTTCCTGGTTCCATCCACATTCAGCTTATACTGCCCAGGACTAGGTGGCACCCAAGCTAGGGGAACCTGGATCTTAGCACTGGCTTTATGCAAATTTTTAGAGGCCATGAACCATTCATGGGCAGCAACCAAGATGTCGTGTCTGTGATTAACACGCACCTCCTCCTCAGGTTGAAAAATAAATTTGTTCCTCCACTTCCACAAATGCCAACAAGTAGCAACAAACACCAAAAACCAAGGGATATCAGCCTGCCACTTAATCTTTGACATTAAATTAGCCTTGAGCCAAGGTTTGAAGTCCATCTGAAAGAAAGAAGAGTTGGGAAGAGAGGTCAGCAGATCCTTCCAGACATCTCTGGCTCGGTTACAGTCACGAAAAATGTGCAAAATAGACTCAGCAGGATAGTCACAGACAGTACAGGCCGAATCCTCAGCAAGGTTTCTTTTAGCTCTCTGTTCATTAGTAAGGAGTTTTCCTTGGGCAGTCAACCACAAGAAAAAATGAAGTTTAGGAGGGATTCTGAGGCTCCATATAAATTTCCAATCGTAGTCAGGCCACCAAGGACCTTCAAAGAATAACCCATAGGCAGTTTTGACTGAGAAAATACCATTAGGAGAAGGCCTCCAAATATGAGAATCAGGGAGGGAACCCATGAAACCAACAGGCACATTAAGAATTTTCTGAACAAGATCATCATGGAGAACAGAACGTAATTTGTTGATATCCCACCAACCATTCTTAGAGAAATCAGAAACAACACAATTCAAATCAGTCAACTGCGGCACCCCCTCTTGTTGAGCCAAAGGCTCATCAGTGACCCACTTATCTGTCCAGAAATGAGTAGAATCCCCTTTTCCTATTCTCCAGGCTAATCCTTGGGATAGTAAAGTAGACCCATGGAGGATACTTCTCCAAGTGCTGGAGCAGCCTTGCTTAGATCTTAAAGAAGGGTCAAGAATAGTAGACCCCTGCATATACTTCGTTTCAAAAATTTTTGCCCACAAGCCCTTATCCTTGCTATGCAATCTCCATCCAATTTTCGCCAACATAGCTTGGTTCATGGCAGTAGTCTTCTTAAAACCCATACCCCCTTTGCATTTAAAGATTTCATTTTGGGACCGGAGTTTAATGGATAGGAAGGATTTCATTTTATAATTATTAATTAGAGGGGGCCAACGGCATGACGGTACAAGGAAAAATAATAATGGCGGTGGGGCGGTGGGATTATAAATAAATCCAATCCAATAAATAATCAGCTAAACATATGATCGACTGTATTTGATTATTATAATAAATAATTGTCACATGTGTGTTTTGGATTTTGCTTTGCATAATAATCCATTGAATTATTAACCACTCACTTCCACGGCCATCCAAGATGGACCCAACCGACTAAACAAAGTTGCCACCGCGCGCGCTTTGCCCGACCACTAGCCGTTGACTCACTCAACTCTCAACTCTCAACTCAAACTCAAACTCAAAGTAAGGAGCTGTTCAACTCTTGGTTACAAGCCCAAACCCATCATAGGCCCAAGCCTTAACAAAAGGCCTCCCCAAATGTCTTTAGACTTTTAGCTCAGCAAGCAAGCAGGGACCACGTTGAACGAAAAGGACCTTCAGACTTCCATCTCTTCTGCTCAGCCAAGTTCCTCCATTGTTTCACTTTGTTGTTCTGGTTCACTTGTTGTCCAAATTCCAAGAACCATCACCACTCCACCAGGTGCTTTTCTTTTAGTCTGACATTCAATATAGGTTCCGGAGCTTAAATTAGGGTTGGATTGTGATTATTGGGGATTTTGTTGAAATTAGTGCTTTAATGTTTATGATATTTTGCTGAAATTGTGGTTGTGATTGTATGATTTTGGGGATTTCGTTTAATTGAGGGTGCTGTGGTTGTTCTAAGTGTCATATCCTAATTTCTAGGTTGTGATTATTCATTATTGTGAGAATCATATCCTCCTTTATTGCTCAATTTCTCTCATACTATCTCAGTCAAATTAAAGCTCAAATGGGGGATCACAATGCGTTTAAAGATCAGATTTTTAAGAGAAACCAAACAAAATTTACAGAGCCTTTGAATATAAAAACGTTAACCCCAACTTAACTATGCATATGGATAAACAGTTTTGATTTGAGCATTCCATGTATACTTATACTCAAGTTCACTTACAAGTTTTTATGAACTGACTATTTTACCCTTCATTTGTTCTAAATGTTCATTTGAGCTTCCACCTGACACACCTAAAGAATAAACAATAAATGATCGAACTAATACGAAAAGCACTAATGGAAAAACACCATGAAAGATCCAATCAATTCTCGGCAAAACTCACAACTAGTTTGATTATGTTTTTATATTCAAAGGTTCTGATAATAGTATATATGCAGCTGTTTTATCTATGAAATTCAATCGTATTGTCGAGTTTTGTTTAGGATCATTTTATTTAGTTCATTTGTATGATTTTAACAGGATTTGCAGAAATTGGGAAATTCTAAAGAAATAGCGGAAGCTCTGCTAAAGTTTCGATAAATCTTTTTCACTTGGGAAAAAACTTGGTATGTAAGCTGAGCCCAGCCCATTTTCAATCCTGCTTCCAGCAATGTCTATGAAATAGTGGAAAAGATTAAAACAAAAAAGAAAGGCATAGAAAAGAAAAGGACATGGATCCGGAGCAGACCTTCATACGAGTACAAGAGCGGTTCTCGCAGATCCTTACTCCTAAAGTCAGAGCTGCTTTGGAGTACATATACCTCTTCATAGCCATCACGTTGTTCTGTATTCTCGTTGTTATGCATGCCAATTATGTTCAACAGGTTTTTCTTCCACTTTCTTTTCAATTTATGATTTTTTGTGTTTTTTTTATAGCATGTCACAGAGGGACATGAGCGTGGATAAAACTTGTATTTTGTGAATCAATTCCATGTAAACTATCTCCCATCAAACCTATTTTGATGCTTTTACTTGCGGAGGACATATATGCAATTATTGACTATTTATGCTTTCCCCTTTTCTCAGTTATCATAATTTTAAATTGCATGGAAATGCTTAGATAATTGGTTTATTTTGATACTGTTAGATAATTTTTTCAGTGTGCTCCACACACATGCATGCTTTGTATTTTTCGTCGTTGATTTTTTACCTTCCTCGATATCTTGCGATCCCTTGATTAACTTTGATTCCCTTGCACTGGAAGCCTGGCTGTTCAAGTGAGCTTTCTGGGGTTGAAACAACAGAAGCACAAATTATTCAAATTAAGGTATATCATGTCTTCTATTTCTTGAGCTTTTTGATTACTTATTCACTTATTCATTTTTGTATTGTCTCACAAATCTGGTAGAAGATCATCATGATGCTTTTGATTCAAGTTTATAGGTTAATAACAATAAATGGTAAGCTTGCATATTCTTTTAAACATAATAATACTGTTTTTGAATATAGTGCAAACGCTTAACTTATAGTTTCATTGCTGGATTTGTGTTCAAATTTTATAACCAAAGTTGTTTTTTTTTTCTTTCGAAAATTCAGATGTACTTGATTTTTAATTTCTTTTTTTGCTTTAAAAGTCTGTTTTCTTTCCTGGATTTGGGTTGCGCATTACAGGCAACTTGAGTTTGTTTGTTATCTTGGTCTGGTCATGTCTAAAATGCTGACTTTATCCCTTTCACTTAGATAACCAGTGCAGGATTGTGGTCGCAGAATGAGTCAGAGTTCACCAACGCGATAGATGATGTCCCAGACACAAAATTTGTAATGTATAAATTAGAATTTGCTAACATAGATGTAGATGGATTGACATCTTATGCTGCAAAAATTTGGTTGAATTAAATTGGTTCTGGTGCTAGGAGGGGGAAATTGGCATTGAAGTCTGATTCTGAAGTTCTGGATCATCCGGCAGATAGCTCTACCAATAGCCCCAACACTATGCCAACAGTTGATGATGCAGTTAGCAAAAATGAAATCAAGGAGGCCCGTAGTAATTTTCATTTGTCTGTGAAAGAGACAGTTAAAGCAGCACTTATTAACTTTATCAAACTATGGCAAATGCGTCCCCGCCTCTTGTCAGTGTTTCGGAAACATGGAACACATATCATCGGAAATTTGTGGGTGAGCAAATTTCATTGGCATCCTTTAATATTGAAATTACTGCTGACATTGCTCCTGGATATGCAATAAGTTGTGTTTCAAGGTCCATTTACCTGCATTTCATCTGGTCCATTTCGAAAATCATCATTGCTGAAAATGTCATGTGCATGTCTCTTTCTGCCTTGGTTTTACTGCCCCCTAAGGATTTCAAATCAGCCCCTCTCTCTCTCTCTCTCTCTCTCTCTCTCTCTCTCAAATGGAAAGTACATGCTTGCCATGAACATTCTTTTATTTGCTGATTTTTATTTTTGAATTGCAGAGCATTGCAGGTATACATTTAGATCTTGATATTCCCAAGTGGTTGCGCATACTTCATTTGGACAGGGTTAACTTGTATGCAGGTTGCTGACTATCCTTTTAATTGTTCTTTGCTTATCATCATTTTGGTTTTCAAAGCAACATGTCATTTTTTTAATTACTTTTTTAATCCGGGAAAAAAAAAAGGTAAGATTGTGAAACTGAATTTATTGTTTGGTGATTAAAGGAGCACATAACATTTTTCCACTTTGTTTGTTTTTTCCTCCTTTTATTTGGCCTCTTTGTCAATAGTAAGAAAAAAAAATCTCTTTGCTTTTGTTGGATTGAATTTTAATGACATTTCCTGATATGAAATATTTAATTCTAATGTTTTTTCAATTACTTGTTTGCAAATGCTTAATTTGATACAAAGAAAAGGCAGGAAATAATCATTGATAGCGAGTTCTCTGGATATTATGACCCATGAGCATGTAATTGTTGTACTATATTGAGGATGTCGTTTTTGATATTGAAAGACAAACCTTTGGAGGAGCTTCTAGTTGCCATAGTACCAAATCTTATTATATCTTATAGATGTCATGAAAATTTCTTATGTGCATATTTATGTAAAAGTACAGAGTCCTAAAGCTAAATAGTGAACAACATAATTACCCTTCTCGGGTTGAAAATATAGGTTATGGAAATAAAATTTGAAAAAGGTTTTTAATAAAAAAAAAAACTCTTTATGAAATGATCACAATGATACTCATCTCCTGTTGTATTTCTATATGCTTTTCTATGAGCTTATTTTTTTCTATCCCAAAAACAAAGAAAAAGAAACACGGTAGCCGAACAGATGTTTCTATTTATTGTTACTTTATATCCGTTGTAACCAAGTTACTGTAAACATACGTTATCAAAATTCCGCAGTTAAGATTGTACTGGATCTTTTGTTCAGTATAATCAGTTTTTCAACAGCCTTTCTTGAACTTGTGAGAACTGAATGCAACTGTTATTGACAATTTGTTTTGAATGTGTCTCAGTGCAGTGGCTTGAGAACAGAAGCAAAACTTTTGAACCAACTTATTTATACACTATGGAAAAGGTAATTTCTGAACGTGGTACTTCCACTATCTCCTGAGCTTTCTCTGAGTCAGACTGCACAGGTTTTGGCTGCAAAAGCTTGTGATGAATAATAGTGCCATGGTTTTGGAGCTTGTTTTGTATTATTTTGGTAATTTATTTATCAAAATTTTGTTTGCAGGGTTATTTCTTATTACCTGAAAGTGCAAGGGCTCAGCATAATATTCGTGCTGTAAACATTAGCATATCAGCTCGACATTCTTGTTTTGGGAACAGGTACCAATAATATCTCCTGAAAAATTACTAATCTACAGTTAATACTCATGATGCAATTTTTCTTTTCAGTATTTGTTTTTATTATGAAAGGACATTATTTATGCAAGAAATATCATGGCTTATTTGGATTCATAGTTTTGAGTAGTTAAGATGCGTATGGGAGTTGTTGCATACTAGCAGGTGTTCTAATTGTTGTGTATTTACATGAAATTACCAGGTGGCAGCAACTGCTTATTAACAGATTTGTTGGATATGATACTATTTTAATTAATAGTTTATTGAGTTCTCCTGGACAAGGTAAATTACCAGGTTTTTGCCCCTTTATTTTTCCCTATATCTTGTATTCCTAATGTCGCATTAATGAAAAAGGACCCCTGTGCAACAACCAAATGAAATTGACTGTTGCTTAAACCAACTCTCTTAAAACTGTTGGTTTATAATAATAATAATTATTTTTATCATTGAAATAAATAAAATAATTAGTTTTTGGTGATGTTGCTGATTTGATATCGTGTGTTTTGTCTTCATTACTCAATTCTTGAAACAAAACAACCCAATTATTGTTCACCTTAATAGTTAATGTCCAAGTTTGACTAAGCAAAAATAAACAACATGAAAAAAAGTAAAGCCCCCACATGGGCCCATGTCAAATCACGGACACGTGCAATTAAGGCACGATTAAAGACTCATGCTTTGCCAGGGCATGATTGGGCTAATTCCAACACAGTCAATTCTAAACTTACCTGTTTCATTCTAACTTTGATTGTTCAGAATCTGTTATTTTGAGTTTGGTTTAGCTCATGGTTTACTTTCATAGTTTGATTTTTATTAATTATCCTGTTGTGGCTAAGCTTGTTATGCCACCCATTCCAGGTTATCTTTATAATTTTCAGACAAAGGAGTTCTTTAATCTTAGTTATGCACAAGAACCCCCAAAAGGTCCTGCAAGGTTTGGAGGTTTGTTGACTTATGCCTTCGATTTCCATTCTTGTGCTGCCTCTAATGCAATGTGGTTTCAATATCTACTTGTGCAATTTCATTACGCATCTCACTTGTAAACTTGATATTGAGGTAGAAGCATGAGGTCCCCCCCATATTTGTCTACCAACAACTTTAAGATGAAAAGTTGCATGGTTAGAGTATTAAGCAAACAGGCTAATTTCTGGCGTTACTGTTTATTTATTTATTTATCTTTTCCACTGGTTGATGATAATTGATCAACCACTGCTGTGGAAGATAATTGCTTTAAGGTTCTAGCATTCTATCACCTCCCCTCAGCCCTTTCCTCAAAGATTCTAGCGTTGGCTGTGTTAAATCAACTTTTAACTTTTGGCCCAGGCTGTGAATACTTAAGGAGCCATTTGTAAATGAACTTATAAATTAATAATTTTTTTCTTGAGATACTCTACATAAATTTTCATCTTGGACCAATCTTGGGTCAAGTAACGTTGTAGAATTTTGACTTTTTGTTGATAAATTAAATGAAATTGAGAACTTGGTCCCTGGAAATCAAATTGTATTAGTTAAAGAGAGTATGACACCCAAACGTTTAAATGCAGTCAAAATAGAAAAATAGAACATTGTGTGTTAATACCCAAAAAACAACAGTATTACTAACATGCCGTTCACTTTTCACAAACAATCATAAAGTTGCCACATCTTTCCTTCTACATGTCCCTTTTTTGTGAAATTTGTATTTTTGAAAAGCAGTTGGTGAGGTCATTTGTCTATAAAACAAAATACATGATGAATATAAACTTGTGTAAAAAAGTGCATCTGTTCTTTCATAAATAAAAAAAATGCATCTGTTCCACAAATATATAAAGGAAGAATACATAACAAGCAGGTTCCATTAATATACTACACAAGCCTACTTATTTTACTGTTTGCGCCTATGGGAACATTGGAACAATACTTTATTTTATTTTTTATTTTTTATTAATCAGGGACAGGGAATTGAACTTTTTACTTCTTCCAATTTTGGGAAGAAAAGTACCACTAGACCACGAGCTAGTTGGTACAACAGTACTCAATGTGTATATTCATCTATCTGTAACTAAAATGCTTGTAGTTTAATGTACTTGTGAGTCTGACATAGTGGAGAATAAGTCTGTAAATATCTTCTGGAATAATGACTTTGAGATTAATTGGTGCAATGGGGTTAGGTTTGTGAGCCATAGGAGAGTTGCGAAAAGGGTTTGGACTTTGTGGAAAATGGAAATGAGATGGCATAGATTTGCTGTGTGGCGACGGGACTTTGGGTGGTTTGGTTAAGGCAGCTGTATAACAGTCACATTATTTTCTTTTTCATAATTGATTGGGTGGTTGGGTTTTAGGACTTTAGATATTGACTTCTGCTTTCCGAAAAGACAAATTTTGTAAAAGGTGAACATGTGGAATGTGTGTTATGTATTTTAAACTGTGATGCTTTCAGTTTTACAAAAAAATGTTCAATTTGGGTATCTAAAATAATGACATGTGCACCATAAAGAATAAGGATCTTATAACATGTTTTATGGATTAAGACTTATTTTAATTATTTATGAACAAAGGGTCTTAAGACTTATTTCACCCTTGCAATTTATGTGCATTATGCTCAGAAAAATTCTGGTTTCATTTGGTTTCATTTGGTTTCCATGCAGACTACCTCGTGACAAAGTGTGGTGTGCTTATGATGTCACTCTTTGTGTTCTTTACAACCACCATGTCTGTGTCATTCACATTGAGAGAAACACAGACTCGCATGCTGAAGTTCACAGGTTTGTGTTATTTTATTATGTATATTCTGGATAAAGCAGCTCTGTCATGGTACATGCCTCCATTAATGTGTTCTTGAGTCCTTAAGCCAATGAAATGATGTATGTGAACTCTTAACTATTTTTTATTATTTTAACTTGAGAAATAGCATTTATCCTTGTGGAACTATGAAATTTAGAGTTTGGTACCCAAAACATTATCCATTTTGTTTGCCTGGTTTGATGAGTATCATTTGGTATGAATGGAGTGAGGTGGCAGCATATTTGGGTTTCCCCGTTTGTCATGTGTCCTCCTTATCCCCCCTCTATATTTGGGTGCTTACTTTTGTCAAATTATTGCAGTGCAGCTTCAACACCATGCTCGTCATCAGCTTCCGACATTCCAGTTGATTTTTGTGCATGTAATTGAATCACTTGTCTTTGTGCCGGTAAGAACACATCTTTTTGGTTCACCATCAATACAATATACATACTGAATCAAGGATTATTGGAATTTTTAGTTATTTATTGGTACTTCCAATTTTTCATGCCAAAACCCTTTTTGGTTCTGCAGATTATGATCGGTATATTATTTTTTCTGTTTGAGTTTTATGACGATCAGCTATTGGCTTTCATGGTCCTAATACTTGTCTGGTTGAGTGAACTATTTACGCTAATCAGGTTTCTCTCTCTCTCCCACTTTGATTTTAAATATGTGGCAAATGATTGGGTGCCGGTGTACATACTCTTTCATAATGGCTACTTTTCATGTAAAAAGTCATTCACTCTGTTTAGAATCTGGTTTGGGCATAGAGTTTATGTAGCTCCAGGCTTAAAATGGATATAGTTTTGAGGCTGGGTTGGGTACTAATTGACAGTCAGTGGTAAGCTGATATGGAGCTAGTCCAGTGATCTCTGCGGTAGGGTGCCTGGATCACAGGCTTTGATATTTTGAGTTGGCTGATTAATTGGCTTAAGATATGCTCTTAGCAAAGGATTATGGCTCAATTCATAGATTTTGGCACCTGGTATAACAATGAGAGGCAAATTTTCCCTGCATTAGGTGTACCCTATTTTGCCACATTTCTAGTTTGTGTCATGCTCTTTTCATTTGATTGTCTTTCTTGCAGTGTCCGCACACCCATATCGATGAAGTTCTTTCCCCGCTTCTTTTTGCTCTACTTTCTGGTTTTCCACATCTATTTCTTTTCCTATGCTTATGGTATGTCACTACTTCTTACTTTACTGGTATAGGGAAACTTTTTTTGTTTTTGTTTCTGAAAACCTACCTTCAAACCGTTGCAGGTTTTTCTTATTTGGCTCTTTCTACAGCCGCAGCGTTTATGCAGCATCTCATTCTATACTTCTGGAACCGTTTTGAGGTAACCCTGCTGTGTAGTTTTTTCCCTTTTGGGCCTGGTTTATTGTATAGATGATTATATTAGTTTTTAATGGCACCTTTTCTTTTGCAAAGTTTGGTTGCTTATGATAAAACAGTGGTAGTTTCATTTGGCTTTCAATTTCACGCCGGTGGAAGATGTTCAGATTTCATGTTCTTTTCTCTATTGGTTGTTTTAGGCAATAAGTAATTATATCTTGTGAACATGTTTCCCACTATAAGAACATATTGAAACAAATTTATAGAAAGAAAAAAGGGTAAAAAGGTCTAAATAGCTATGTTTACATTCTTGTTATTCATTGATAAAAAAACCACAAGATTTCATTATGTAAAACTAAAATTTGGCAATAAAAGCTTATCTGAAAGCAATGAAAAAAAACGCTGTGGATAGAGAAATTAGTTATTGGAAATAAATTTTTGGAAAGAAAAAGAGGTCCTCCATCTTGAAGCTGGGAGCAACTAAAAAACCCTGTATATTTTATTAGGGGAAGTCATTCACTGCTTGATGTTGTATGCTGTACCGCTGTCATCAAACTTTTACTGTTGAGACTGTTGAAACTACTAGCCTTTTTGTATTTTCCTAGTTTGGTAGGAGACCATAGGAGCTGCTACAGATATAGAATAAGATGATTTATGGCATGTTCGAGTGTCTTTATGTTATTGCAGTGATCTGTAATTACCTTAATGAATCGATGTTTGAACAGTTATGTTCTTGGTACAGGTGCCAACTCTACAAAGGTTTATCCAAAATCGACGATCACAGCTCCAGCAACACCCAGATTTCCACATTACTTCATCAACATTCCTTGCCTCAACTTTACATATTACAAGATTGAACACAAGAAATCCTGGCCTGGTTAATTCTGACTTGGCCTCTGGACCTGGGCTGAGATCTGGACCCAATCCAGCAGTGCCATCAAATGGAGCAGAAGTTCCTGGGCTGCAAGAACAGTCAGGTAATGACAACCCAGACCGGGTGGGAAACCCTCAGGTTCCAGGCCAAGCTGACCTGAGTGAAGCAGAGAATGGTCCTAACCCCGGTGCTATGAATCCATTCAGTTCACTTTTGTTATGGATCTTAGGAGGGGCTTCATCTGAAGGCCTCAACTCTTTTCTTTCTATGTTCAGAGATGTGAGAGACCAAAGACAAGTTTATGCTGAACCCTCTAGGCAAGAAAATCAGGATATACAAAGATAGTACTACCGGAAGGCCGGAGGAGATGTTAGTTTGCCTTCCTTCAGTTGTTCATGTATGTGTAGTATAGAAAGGTTATGCTGGATATACATGTCTGTATAGAAATCATATATGTGGATATATGTTGTCACAAACTTTTAGTTCATCTAAGAAAACGAAAGAAAAGAAATGTTGGGTTCGGAGATATCCAATTTCTCCATGTCAAGATTCTCATTTGCAGGACATGTGTGGGTTGCTTTGGGAATGATGATCACTTCTCTTGCAACTGAACCTCCATCAATTTATTTTCCCGTCTTAATCTTTCCAGGGTCCAGATTCATGTAGCAAGTAATTGCCTAATTTGTGTGGAAGGGGCAAAAGTTAAAAGGTTTCGAATTATATAGATTTTGGATAATGTGAACTTAGCTGTCTTAGCAATGTATTTCATAACTAGAACCTTTCATTAGATCATCCTCGCAAAATTTCAGTCAAATAGAAATGCATCTAGTTATCTACCTTTGATCGAATAACTAGACGTACACACAATATTTTCAGTAAGCAATGAAATGTTAAAAATAATAATTTACAACCAGTGGTTAGTGTCATCTTAAATTACTAAGATACACAATAAAATTCAGAAAGCAATTTACAAGAAACATGGTTCAAAGTTTTAATCCCAGAATATGAAAAACCTATAGATCCATAGAAAGAAATAGATGGAGCGGCAGTCTCTGGAGAGGAAGAGTTTCAGGAGATAGGCAGTAGGGAAAGTAGTCATCAATTAACAGAGACTATTATATCGAAGAAAAGTAAAGACTCCCTTGGTGTACTAACAACATAAAAATGAAGAAAAAGAAACAAAATACAAGACCATATCACCCGATTCTGTAATGGCAAAAAAATGTAATATAGAACTTGATACAAAAACTACCAGAATAAGCTTGAAAAGAAAAGAATATGCTCAAACATATTCAAACGCAAAAAACTAAAAAATAAAAAATGAAAATTCAATTTCCTAATCTAATTTATCTCTTCCAGCAACCGTACATGAAGTACAATTACTTTCTTTTCTTCTCTTTTTAACGCCCAATCAAAAGCAGTTCTTAAATTGTTCCCGCTTCTCATAGCTATCAAATATCAGAACTCTCTGTGAACTTGTGATTCCCAATCTCCCAAAAACATCATCAACAATTTCACTGCTCCACCGGTCCAGGTCCACAAATTGTCATTCCTGAGAAGGTTGAACTGATGCTGCCAATTCTTCTAACTGTTTCCTCCCAAGATTGGATATAAGCTCCATGGAGATGAAGTGCTTTGGTAGACTCTCAACCTCTTCCAACTTGAGATCGTATATCGGTTGAAGCTTTTTTGCTTCAGAATCTGCTGCTTCAGCCTCTGCAAGCAGAAGGTTTGCTTCTTCAAGGTCGCCCAACTCCAGAGCAGCTTCTCGTTCTGCTTTAGCAATACCAGATATCAGAAGCAACCTCTCAAACCTAGCCGTTGCTACCTCTTTTTCCTTGGATTGAATATGCCCCTCAGTCTCCTGCAATCTGTTAACAGTCTCTTTTATCTCTTGCTCGAGCTTCTCAAGCTCTAAGATGGCTCTTTCCATGTCAATCTGTATGCCATCCTTTTCAACATTCAGTGACTTGGCCTCGGCAGCTAGCCGTGCAGCTTCCTTAAAGTTTCTTGCAGTGGCTGCGACTTTCTTTTCTGCTTCGAGCTCTGGGACTCTTTTGTCTATGAAAAGAATTTTCTGCTTAGAGGTTGCTATATCTTGCTGAATGCTTGACTTTTTGGAAGACAGTTCCTGTAATGTAGCTCTTGAGGCAGATACATCTTGTTGGAGCGTTTGAACATCCTTGGAAAGATCCTCCTCAGTCTTTGCAAGCCTGACCTTATCTTCCCTGGACTTCAAAATAGAGGACATGAGAGTTTTTCTAAGGGTAGCAACTTGCTGATATGTCTCTGCTTCCTCTGCAGAAGCCCTAGCCAGTTCCCTCAACTTTGCTTCCCTCTCTTGTTCCTGAGTGAGGAAGGCATTGATTTCCGTCTTTTTTGTTGAGAGAGCCTCGCTCTCTGCATGTATCTGAGAAAGGCCTGCTTGCAAGTCGCTAGACTTGGCCTGAATGCTGGATTGCATGTCCTGGAAGTCAGAGAGAGCACGATCAATCCTTTCCTCAACTTGTTTTATGTCATGATCATTTTGTGCAATCTCCTGTTCCTTGCGTTTGACCAAAGCAAGTAGCTTGTCCAGTTCGTCCATGAGAATGTCCTTTTTCTTACAGAGACATTCTTTCTCTAGCTTGTCATCTTCCACTAAAGTGTCAATGGAAGTGTTCAAGGAAAGCCCAGCATCATGGATAATATGGGATTCAATCTCCAATTCCATTTTCTTGGCTTGCAAGGCTTCAGTTGACGAAAGCCATTCGTCGGTTTCTTTTGAAGAGCGTGCTTCTGCTGTTTGCAAGACCAAATCTGCATCATTCGAAGCATCCTGTGATATTGAACCAACCAACAATCATATTACTCATTAAGGATTACTTGCAGCTACTCATGTCATAATTGTCACTCATTCCATTTATCTCCATTTTCAGTACTCTGTCTATAAAGTTATAGTGAATGCTATATATGAAACAATAGTAGTAATTAAAATGTGGAGGTGGGGGTACTCACGGTTGCAAAGCGTTGAAGCAGGGAGGCGCATTCTTCCTCGGCGGCGATCTGGGATTGGAGAAGGTGGTGCATTTTGGAGTCAAGAGCATCGCAATTGGCCTCAGCATCTCTGAGTGCATCAAGGAGAGCCTGTTTCTGGTTTTGAGCAGCAGCAAGGCTGTCACTAAGCCTTTGGGCAGTGTCGAAATCCTCCGCCTCGCAGGCCTCTTCGAGCTGCTTCTCGAGATTGGCGTATTCTAGGGAAGCCAAATTGAGATGATCAGCGGCAGCCCTTCTCCTAGCAATGGCGTCCTTCCTAGAAACAGAGACGGATGCGGCTGATTGGCGAGTACGGTTGAGCTTGTCGGCGATCAGGGCCTTGCTCTGATCCAACCGGAGCTCGGGAGGGGCTTCTACTTGGTCATTTACTACCACTACTTGTTCTTCTACTGATACTGATGGTAGAGTGGTGGGACCCACTGGGGTGCTGCTGATGGAGGTTGTGGTGGGGGGCAAGGGAAGGGAATTGTCATCATCTACATAGACATCATCGACATCATCGTCGACCTTGGAATTGGAATTGGATCGGGCGTATCCGATGCGGAGGCCAGCAGCTCTCTTTTTTCGTCTGGAAGTGGAGTTGTGTCTGGATATTGTTGGTGCTGGTTTTGAGATTGGGATTTGGACAACATCTTCTTCTTGGGTTTGGGTTGGGGTTTGGACTTGGAGTGTGAGGTCGGAGAAGAGGTTTTCGTCGAGGGGCTCAGAGGAGGATGAAGATGGTGGTTGGTGAGATTCAACGGCGGCCGGATCTTGAGCATAATCATGTTGTTGTTGCAGAGGTAGTTGTTGAGGCTGATTATTAACAAGATCATGGCGATTGTGTGTCTCCAAATCCAATTCGGATTTATTGGTACTGTTGTTGGGGGTAAACAATACCATCCCCTCAAACAGCGAATCCATCTCATCTTCCTCCATATCACTTGGATTGGATCACCCTAAACCCAAAACTAAAATCTTCCAAATCCAATAAGGAATTGCTTGCTGCTCTTACCCAAATCCAAAGCTTGCGTTTTCTGTTTAAATTTTTGGTGGGTTTGGCTGGCTGGTTGGTTGGTTGGTTGGTTGGTTTCTACTACTAGTGCGCTGCAGAAGAAGAGATTCTGAAATGGATGATGAGGCAAGGCAGGCAGGCAGGCAGGCACCTTCAACTAACAACAGAATTGCTCGTCAAACTGTGGGGGAGATGGATCATCGATATTGGGATTTTTACCCTTTATTGATTGGGTTGGTTTTTCATCGACCCAATTTTTCGTTGGTTACTTGTGTGACTTTTATTTTAAAACAGTATTTTCTTTTTTCTGTTCTGTGAGAGCAACTGTCTTTTTTTTCTTTTTCTGTTTTTTTTTTGGGGTCTGAACAATTGTCTTTCTTTCTTTTATGAGTTTGCTGCCCCTCGATTGACAGGAATTGCCCACATTTTGTTCCCTTGTTTCTTTTCTTTTCTTTTTTTCTGAAAATGAAACTTCTCTTTTGGCCTCAAAACATTTTTCTTTTAAAATACAAAGAAATTATTGTAGTAAAAACTAAATTGGAAACTCATTACTACCTTAGAGCATCCATAGTGGGGGGTGTAAATTCGGGGGTGTAAAGCCACTTTTACATCCCTTTTACACCTCCGGGGGTGTAAATATGTTTTTTGCTCCAATGAGGGGGTGTAAATTCGGGGGTGTAGCCGTGAGTTCCAGCCTTTTATGTTGACTTTTCTTCATTTTTCTTCTCTTTTCTCGGGTGGGTCCCTCCTACAAGGGATGTAAAAATGAATGTAAATACACATTTTATTTTACATCCCCATGATGGTGATATATATTTACATCCATTTACATCTCACCATTGGAGACCATTCTGGTGACTCGGAGTGTATATTTAACATACACCCCCCACTGTGGATGCTCTTACAACTCAATTACACAGTTGCAGCAAATCTTGATGGTAGTGATGCAAATTGCAATGCAACATTAGTGCTTGGGCCTGGTTTTCGCACAGCCGAGATTAATGACATATTGGGCCAATTTATGACCAAAAAAAAAAAATTGCAATGCAACATTAGTGCTTGGGCCTGGTTTTCGCACAGCCGAGATTAATGACATATTGGGCCAATTCATGACTTGGGCTTTTAACATTGACTAAATATTCTGGCCAATTTATGGTAAATATTCAAGGAATCATTATTATATGATGATTTCCTAGATTTAACGGGTTTTTTATGAGGGTTACTTGGCGTAGAAGACAATCAAGTGATTAGATTGACTTTGATTTGATTTCGCCGTGGTACAGTTGAAAAATGCGAGTCCTTATTTAGTTAGAATTTTGGTTATGTTAGGATTTTGATTACTTACCTTTATTTAGTCATATTGTAATTGAAATTTATTTCCTATTGTAATTTAGATTTATATTCTATGTTATTAGAGTTAACACATCTTTGTATTTCTTTAGATTGCATACATATTTGAAAATTTGCCCCACTTTATTCGACTGTGTTGATATCCTGAACTTAACTGGAATCCTAATCCCACAAGAACACTATAAGAGAATTAAAGGTCACAGGGCAACATTAGCTACAAGATACGCATTTCTGAATTGGATCTGTTCGCTCGAATTACAGTCTTCTGGGACAGTTAAGTTATTTTATTTTTATAACCTTTTTTTCATCTGCAAGTCTGGACATAATTTTATTTGCTACAATTATAATTTCTAGTTTGGATTTGAACCATGAATTATGTAATTTTTAAAATTGATTTTATATATGTGTGTTGTTTCCTGGCTTGAAAATGTTTGGGGTGAGCCTTATGATTAATTCTTGGCATAACTTGTTCTCCTAAATTCTATTAGATATGCTACTTGTATTGATTGGATTATGAAGCCCAAGTTGATTAGGTAGTGTGTGTCTACGGCCAAATTATATGAAGCACTTACTTGGGTAGGAATCAGGTTTCAGAAACTTGTTCCTTGAGTTCAGTAAATACATAATATGTTTAAATAAAGACATCATGAATTTTGGTAATTTGATGATTTTGATTGATTTTTGTTTTAATTCTGGTATAAGCAGAATCCGCAACAGCAGCATCAATAGGAAGAAATGGGTGATACGCAGAAAATTATTAGGAAGAAATGGGTGACACTGACAGACAGCAGCAATAGCAACAGCAACAGCAGCAAACATGAGGTCACTGCTCCTTCATCAGTAAAGTTGTAGCCTCCTCGGTACCAACCACAACATGTCCATCATCTCTTTTTGTGGCTTGCCTTTCCACGAATGTTGAAAGAACGAATCTGTCGGTCTGTAGACCCACTGATAAATCATGGACCCGAATTGATGAGGGCCTCAGCTTTGAAGATATAGAGTTCATCGATGGGAAGCTATATGCTGCAACCAACAACCCGTCGGAGTCTTTAATAGTATTTCAGTTTGACACACATAATCTTGATGATCAGCAGCAGCAAATCCAATACAGGGCTGAAAGGTTGGTTGTGCTTGACGACTCCGGGCCAGATCGTGTGAGGTTCGAGCATATATTTAGGATAAACAAGAGTCGTCTTTTCCTTGCAAAAGATGTCTTTGCATCAACGGAGTTGCTTATGATTACTTTTCCAGACAACTTTCTAGAGGAGAAGCTGTTGCTATGTCCACATGATTATGCTGAAGAATTTCAAGTTTTCAAGCTGGCATTCAATAATAATGCTGCTGCTAATAATGGTCGTCCTCCACCTCCTCCTCGATGGGTAGAGATTGTCGGATTTCGTGATCGGATATTGTTTCTATTCCAGAAATGCATGGAATTCAGTGACACCATCAACGTTGACACTAATGATCTGTTTAATAGGGATCTAATATACAGCATCTATACATGTATAAATTTATTAAGGCAACGAGCCATATGGCTCACCCCAAATCCTTGGTAGCATCCATTACATCCTAATGAAAATGGACTCATATTTAAGCACCGCTTTATCTTCTTCTATTTCAAGGTTTCGCTTGCTTTGTTTTTGTTAACACTAGTATAGCTGCATCGTTGCTCATTGTTCTAAGACACTCTTTTTTTTTTCCTTCAAGTGTCGCAGTCAATTTGTATGGTTAATGGCCTTGGGTGATTTAGCAGATTATGTTTGTTGTCTTTAGCAGTAGTGGATTGGTTAATGGAAATGTTTTTCTTCCTAGGATTTGGTTTCAATTCCTTCAAGTCATGCCTCATGAAGTGTCAAGTTGTGTTTCTAATTTCTTTCTCAATTAACGATAATTTACAGCTACAATAAAATATGATTTGCGAGAAAATCATACATTGTGCATTCCCCCTATAATTTTGGACTCCCCCACTTGCCCTCGATGTCTTCAGCAGGTTGAATCAGCCGAGCACTTGTTGTTCCTATGCCCGTGGACAAATGGCACACTGGTTTGGTGCCCCTTTTTCCTAATAAAGTTTATCCTAAACCAAACTCTAAAACTAAAACTATAATTTCTTTCTCATCTTCCTCCATATCACTTGGCTGACCCTAAACCAAACCTAAAACTAAAACCAAACTCTTCCAAATCCAATACACCAGAAATGATGAATCTATCAAAATCTGGCAAAAGAAAATAAGAAATTGCTTGCTCCTAGTCTTACTCCCAAATTCAAAGCTCGCCTGGTTTGTTACTAGTACTAGTGCGTTGCAGAACAAGAGATTGTGGGATGGATGAGGCAGGAAGGCAGGCAGGCACCTTCAACTAACTTCAAGAATGTATGAACAAGGCTAGGCTTCTCAAGCTGGGTTTCTTGAGATTTGTAAGGTATTGAGAAAAGAGATTCTGAGCATAAAAAAACAAAAAAGCTATCAGAGTAAAAACTAAATTGGAAACTCATTATTATTACCCTACGTCTCAATTACACTACTGTTTTAAAAAAATTTGATGTCTCTGTACGCATTAATGGTGATGCAACATCAGGTTGTCTTGCCATTAAATTCAACAAATTTTGATAACTTAAGATCTAATTTCCTTTATACTAAAAGATTCATTAGTCATATGTCCATATTTAAGGGGATTTTGATGGTCTTGAAGATGTTCAGTCAATAACAACAGCCAGCCAGCTTGCTAAAAAGATATCCTCATGCTAAAAGTTAAAACAATACAATATATAAACCTTAAATTACACAAGACATCACTAAATGGGGTGGGAACTGGGATGGGAAAGAAATGACAAAGTATTATACACAAGTTTTCTATTATCATTAAGATATGATATCTAGAGCCAAATATCAATGCCATTCTATTCCTCCCAATGTGGTACAGCCCACTACTTCCCATACCTCATTAAGGCCTACTTCTTCATTGTCAATGCCTTCCCTGTCGCAGTCCCACCAGCCACACCCATTTGCATCTGCTATCACAAATCAGGAACCAAAATTACTAAACAACAATAACAACCTTACACACCTCAACCTCAAGAGACAAAACATAAAAGGAGAAAAACTGTGCTTCACAGAGAAACATGAAAAGATAACTTCTGATTCAAGATCTAGCATACTAACAGTGATTATAAGCAGGTCCTGCTTTCTCCTTGCTCACAAAACTCTCATTCCTTTTCCTTTTCTGGTAGTCTTGTGGTTTTGGTTTTGGATCACCTCCAAGCACTGTGAAATGTTTTCTTACAGAGTGTTTGCCACCGCCGCCTATTTGAAAGAGAAAGGCGGGTTGGTAGGTCAGATTTAGAAACCAAAGACATAAGTTGGTTGCGTAGGAAAACTAGAAAGTTTTAGCTGGAACATAAAGGTGGCTACACATGATCTTCCTAGACAAACTTTTAACATCTCAAATCTTGCTTCTAAATCAAACAACCAAATTCGATGTATATTCTACATTTGTGGTGTATATGCTAAATAAGTAGAAAGCAACTAGAACATGATATGTATAGTTGTGGTGTATGGCAAATAACAATGAAAACTACACATCTCAAGACATAATACAAAGGAAAAAGAAAACTGTGCTTCACAGAGAAACATGAAATAATAACTGTTAACACCATTTCTGAGTCAAGATATAGCATACTAAAACTGTAGTTATAAACAGGTCCTGGTTTCTCCTTGCTTATAAAACTCTCATTCCTTCTTGTCTGGCTGGGTTCTGAATCACCTCCAAGCATTGTGAAATGCTTTCTTGCAATGCGCTTGTCAACCCCAGCTAATTAAAAAGAGAAGGGCAAGGTGTGGTCGGTTAGAAACCAAGGACATAGGTTGATCGAGTAAGAAAAAAAGTTTTAACTGGAATATAAAGGTGGCTTCAGTTGATTTTACTCAATAAAAAATTTATACCTCGAGTCTTACTGATGGAAAATAAAAAATCAAATGTAATATATTGTGGTGTATATGCTAAAGCATGATGTCTTCAGCCCATTTGTCCATCTTTTATGTTTCTACTTCACTTAAAAACTTTTCTCATTAATCTTGAATCTTCCTAGAAATTTTTGTCACCAATTTATGACAGTCCATTATTTATATATATATATATATATAATTACTGTTAGAGAAAACTCTGCACTGCAATATTTGTTCTTCACAATATCAAAGTTCTAATTTCTGCTGATAATGAGATGATTACAAATATCAAGCACAGACCCAACTCTTCCAGTATCTCCATCCAATTTCTTATAGTTCTTTTAAAGTTACAATTTTTCCTTAAACTATTGATTCACATGTGTAAATGTAGGCAACAAGTTTCAATTAATAGAAAGAAATCGCCCCTTCGGTTTTTTTATTTATTTATACAATTTAACAGACACCATAAAACCCAATATTTGATGGTCTTCTTTTCCCCTCACCATTTTCTCAACAACCAATAAACGTAAGGGTACCTTTACTGCCGTGGGTTTTCCAGAAGTCTGGTGAGGCTTCCGTTCCGAGAGGGGCACATGCGAGCCACCATCTGGATATTCTTCTACAGCCTTGACACTGATTTCACGCGCAAAAAAAAAAAAAAACACGACAGATAGAAGATTTATTACAAAAAATATAATATGGGTTTTTGTTTTTTTTCCGCTTACTACTTTTTTGAGCAAGACGAGAATAATGAAGGAAGTGACCGCTGCCCTACAGCCCTAAACCTTGGCGGAGTTTTCTTTGAGCTCATTTCAATGCTCCAATCTCTGATAAGCAAACTTTCTGTTTTCTGCTGTGTTCGCGCTTTGAAGTTTTGGAAGGTTTTGCCAATGGGGTTTAGCTGCGGTGGTTTGGCAGCATCTTTCCTCCCTCCCCCCAACTGGCACCCGGGTTCGAAACCCCCCTATGTAACCAAAAAGTTTGGGAAGGTTTTAACAAATTAATAAACAAATAAAAACAACCACTTTGAAGTTTTCGCGCCAATGATATGGAAAAACCAAACTTCCTGGTCAGGGCCTTTTGGTCAATGTGCCCCGTCACCTTCCCTTTTCTTCCCTTGAAGTGCTGGCCTCAAATTCTGAAAAAATAGTCAAATTTTGGCCCTTTAAAAAACGTTCAGCTTCTTTTTAAAGCAATTTCAGTTGTGAGGTTCGAGTATTATTTGAGTGGCCTTTGAATCATTATATTTTCAAATTAGAAGAGAAGTATGCCAAATCTTTAATGTGTTAAAAATAGCTTAAATTTTTTATTCTTCTATGTCAACTCTTTTAAAAAGGGTCACATAGCCTAAATCGACTCTAAAATGGGCACTTTGTTAAAGCAATTAGTGACATAGCAAAGTGGATGCCTTGACATGGTAGTTGAGTTAAAGCAACCTCAATGAGTGAGGTATCTTCTTCAATGAATGAGGTGGGAAGTAAGGCAAAATTGCCTTCCCTAGTGATAAGTAAAGAGGAAAATGTGAGGAATTTTGGACTCACTTGAATTTTATATTAGTAAAGGGCCTTTTATTCTTTGTGTCGTATACATATAATTCCTCTAACTATTTGACTCATATATAGGTTATCAAAAGATACATTTTCATCAAACATTTGCCTCATTCTTGGAGCGACAAGCTTTTGATGAGGCAAATATTTGAGGTAAAGTGTCACATAGGTTATCAATAACACACATTTACCTCATACTTTGGTTTGGAGATGCTCCCACATGTACACACATACAAACATCTTCATGTAAAGTTAGGTTTAGTAGAATTGTGTCACATTTTGAGCTATTCTAATTTACAAACAAGGGAATCCGAACTTGGGAATATAAAGGAATATTCTAAATTTTTTAATACATAAATTATTTTGGATGCCCAATAAAATCTTGGTTTATATTGCTTTGATGTAGTTAATTTGGACTTCTATTATGCTTTACGTATGTTTGTGTGTGTGTGTGTGTTTTTTTCACAAGTGAGTGAGATAGGAGTTCTGTAATAAGATAAATGGTAGTGTTATATATAATAAGAAAATTTCGAATCCGTAATACAAACTCAAATAAAAAGTCTAAATAATGCATGTCAGAACATGCAAGAATTCTCACCCATTTTTCAAAGGAAGATTTTATTGCAAAAATGTAAATCATGTTTTTAATCTCATTAACGAGCAAGTGGCCCAACTCCTCATAAGTCAGGGTGACATGGATATGTGTTGTCTTTGGCTTTCACGCATGTTCAAACTAATTTGCAATGGAAGGGATGACCCAACTCCTTATAAACCCTTACAAGATTTCTTAACTTTCAACGAGGGACATTTCTTCACATCCTCACACAATTGCCGCCCTACCCTATTTTTGTTTTTTAGTATACAACAAGAAAAAAGGAAAATATATATATATAAATCCACGATGATAAGAGAAAAAGAAAGAGAGTAAGAAAATCGATCACCCATCTTAATCTCAACTACAGCAAGATTTTATATTTAAAAATAAATACATGATAATTATGATCCATGCCCATGTGTGTAACAGTGTAACACGAACCTACAATAATAAGACAAGCAATGAGCCGTTGCTGGTGACGTGGAGCCTTAGCCCTATTAGGCTGCAACGTCACCTGGAATTCAACATACCACGCTCTCAAACTCTAAATTGCAGATAATTCGATTAATTTAGTTAATTATAAACTAATATAGTGCTAATTAAATTAAGTATCTGATAATTTCTAGTTATCAGAATAGCAGTCCTTTTCTAGTTAGCCCCTCTCCACTAATATCATCACTATTGTTTTGATCACTAAATAAGTAAATACCGTCTTGTTTCTTTTTCGGATTTTTGTTTCTACTAATGTGCACTAGATTCTCGAAAGGGGAAATTTTTGTTTTCTAATAAATTATTGTAGGAATTTTGGCAAATCTTGCAAGAATCTGGAAACATGGATTTTTGGGGTCTTTGCTCAAATCATGCACGTATTTTGGCAGTTTTTAGTTTATTTGATTTGATTTCCTCCAAAGCTGCTGCTTGTTACATTAGAGGGGGTACATACTTACTGTTAATAGTTACTACCAGAGGAACAATCAACTTGATGTAGCTTGCAAATTTCCAAACCTTTTGATGATCACCAAAACAAACCCATCAGTTGGATCTTGCAGATTTGAGATAATGATCGAACCATATTACGGCGGTGCAGAAAGGAGATTCAGGTGTCTCCAAAAGCCTCAAAGCCTGGTTGCACTTTTCATTTTCTTTTCGCTAACCCGTTGTGTGAATTCCGAGGCTTCGGAGTCATGTGGAACCACATTACCTGGACCATTCCATTTCATGTAGGATAACCTGGTGCAAGGTAAACAGCAATTGACCATGGCATAGTTGCAGTTCATGCGTTTGAAATTTGGAAGGTAAACCTTCAAGTTGTCAGCAATTTGCATATTTGAAACTAGATTTGCCTTGAATTATTTTAACCATGAAGAAAATTTTGTCTTCTTTAGGAGTCTTTTGGGTGATAACAATGTAACTGCTCGCTTCAGCTGGGATTATATATTAATGGGATTGTGTGTTTTTCGTGACCTAGTAATTGTAATTCCTTCAAAGAATTTCAAGTGTTTTTGCTCTGTATTTGCAAAAAAGGGTACGTACTTGACAAGGAGAAATAACAATCTGTTATCTAATCCAACAAATGTGTACACCCCAAAGCAAATGATCCCAAATTTTAAATAAGAAAATGCTTATTTTAGAACCGAATGTGGATTGGGAGATAAAGACTGGAGTCCGGGTTTCGAATACCCTTGGCTCCTTGTTTGGCAAGACATATGTAGAGCGACCAAAGTAAAACAATATTGTATATAAATCTTGACGAAAGCCTCGGCCTCTTTCAGATTTTCTTAAGTTTTCGTTTTTCCTGTGGACTTGTTTTGTACTTTTTTTCTCTTCTTAATGAATTCTATTGCAGACATGGACTTAGTTAAGTTGGCTAGAGCTGATGTACTCCCCATTTTGCACCTGAGTTTGAATCACTTTCCCCGTAATTTAAGTTAATTTAAAGTAGAATATCGCTTGTATTAAAAAAAAAATTATATTGTCTATAAAATAATAATAATAAACTGAGAGAGACCAATAATTACTAATCTCTACTTCCTATATGTAGTTTATTATTGTAAGTCATGTTTGGACATTGAATATTAGTTTCCAGACTTTTCAATCAACCTAGATTAGCAGATTTGACCAAAAAAAAACCTAGATTAGCAGATAAGTTAACAGCTTGAAAAACACGTTCCTGCTAGTCCTCTCCTTTGTGCTATTACAAGCTTGAAACTCTAGCTTCCACTGATCCATCTCAAGTCAACATACTCAAAACACACTTATTTTTCAAACATAATATTACATATTAAAATACCCTAATTTAATTTGTGACTTATAGCATAAACAGCATTGGAGAATCGGTTAATTAATAGGCTTGATTTCATTTGAGCAAGCATTTAGCTGGTTACAAATCCCAAAATCATGTTTCTTCCACTCTAAAATTGAAAAAGAAAAATCTTATAATGAGTTAAGTTGAAACAAGCCGCTTCTATCTAGTCACACTTTTTTCATAAAACAAGCCAATCAATTGGGTCACTTGAAAAGTCCAATCCAAACTATTTTATTTCTAAGAGTAAAAATCTTATAAAGACCTCCAAGGAACTCTAGTTTTTCAATAGGATTAATTTCAACTCAAACATGTTTGTAATGCCTTACAAAAACCAACAAAATTCCTATTAATATACCTTTATTTTAAGTCGAACGCAATCCGCAGTTCAAGTTCCTTGCAAATATCAATCAATCGTTCTTCCAATCCAATATAGAAATAGTTCATGTGCAATCACATAAAAGAACCAAACCCACTTAAACTTGCCAGTTCAATTTAAAAAAAAATTATATTATCAAATTCAAAGCAGATGAATTGCACAAAGTAAAGTGTAAACATTGAAATGACCGAGTGTGAGTGAATGAATGCTCTTACAAAAATTGTGTTGTCATGTGCACCAACAATGTGTGTGGAGAAAAGAAAAGTAACTTCAAGGACTTTGAGAGTTTAGCACAAGGAAGGTTGGTTAAAATGACATTGTTTTTTTAACGATGTCAGCGCCTCACGGTCCAATAACATGTCGCCACGTCAATAAATTTCATTTCACCACTAATTTGAGCCCAAAATTTTGTTTTCTTAATGATGGCTTCAATTAAAATTTCAAATATTCCCCGAGACTCACAATTCTTCCAATAACTTATTAAGTGAGACTGAACATGAAAATATTTTAAAGAAGGACCAATATAACCATCAAACTTTAAAACAAATTAATACAATCTTCAATAAATGATATGAGGGGAAATAGAAAAAGACAAAAAAACAAGAATAGACGTTCTCTACCAAAGAAGAAGAAATCCCATGAAAAATAAAAAAGAAAGAAATAACCGGAAATAAAAAGCAAAACTTCCTCAACACACCTTAATAAATAAAAAAAGAGAGTAAAAGACAACCATGCCCTTCTCTCTCTTGCATTCGTAATTGGGAGGGAAACATTTAGTTAGTTCTGTTACAGCTCTCTAGCCAAAAGCAGAGTATTCACTGCCATATTCTTTCACAAGCTCTCATTTGTCTCTGTAATTTCATTTTTCTCTAGCACAATTTCTCTCCATAAGTTCGAACATGGCTTCCAGGGCACAGCAAATTGTCGATGACCTTAATACTACAATCACCAACTTGGTTTTTGAGAGTTTTGATCCACCTGTACTCCTGGCACCCACCACAATACAGATACATTCCTCAAATGTTCTACAAGTTTCTTAGCGTTTCTTTCTTTTTTCTGTAGGATGAGTTCAATCTAGTACTTGTACATCCTCTACTCTGGTTACAAAGGTGAGTTAAAAACTTATGTTTGAATATAAAGATAAATTATTTTCCAGCTTTTGATGAAATAGGTTTCTTTATACTTCAAGTGTACAAAATGAGTTTCTTTATACTTCAGGAAATATATTCAATGCATATACAATGAAACCAAGATTAATATTTTAATTTCTCCCAATATCTCAAATCTATCCGCAGTTGCAGAATTCTTGAAGCATTTGTTTTCTTAAATGCTCAAGTGATGTTACTCAAAGTTTATTCTCATTTCTCATCTTAGAAATGTGCTAATAGTCATCACATTTTTACCTATATATGTTCACCATATACATGTGACAATAACATCATCAAAGAATGTCTCATATAATCCTTGTTTTGATGTTTAATGAATGAACATGATAGATAGCTATTAGAAAAATTGGTTACTAGTAACCAACTCACAATATAAGACATGGATAGTTTCAGTCATTAAATATATTTCAATCAAGTTTAAAGAGTAAATTTAGACAGATTGAATTTTATTTTATTTTATTTACCAATTATATCTTATTTAAACTGGCTGAAACATTCAAAAAAGAAAAAAGAAAAAAGAGTTTATTTAGTTTGATTTTAACAAGTGTTAAGTCACTAAACATTGCATAAATAAAGAAAGTTGTAGAAAATCCAACATGGGCTGAATGGATTGGAAGCATATTAATTTTGTCTAAAGCCCATACAGAGAAGCTCAAAAAGGCACTGAAATACAAGACACGACTCAAGTCAGAAAAAGATTTCTTAAACTTTTGTTTCGTTGGAATGGAAACTTGGTTGTGTTGTGTTTGTTGGTTATTTAATTGGGTTTATGCTGATAAAACTAATAGATCATGGATCATACATTTGTTGGATTAGAGAACAGATTCTTATTTACCTAAACCATCCTCTCTTTGTCAAGTACGTACCCTTGTTTACAAATACAGAGCAAAAACACTTGAAATTCTTTCAGCTTTTGGAAAATTGAACTTCAATTCAAGAAAGAACATACTGCACACCAGACCAATAGAAAAAGAAGAAAAGAAAAATATAGTCCACAGCACTATCACCTTTTTTTGATATAAAAAATCTCTTGAGATGCTACAAGGATAGTTTCAGTCATAGGAAAATAGCAGTGTTATTACCATAGATTGGAATATTTCAGCAATTAATCAACATGACAGTAAACTAACAGTGTTATTACCCTAAACAGTAAAGTTGTGGAACACTACAGTCATTAATTAACATGACACGTTAATTAAGCTATGGTTTTTAAGACTAATGATCTGTTTAATAGGGATCTAATAGGCGGCATCTATACATGTATAAATTTATTAAGGCAACGAGCCATATGGCTCACCCCAAATCCTTGGTATCATCCATTACATCCTAATGAAAATGGACTCATATTTAAGCACCGCTTTATCTTCTTCTATTTCAAGGTTTCGCTTGCATTCGCTTGCTTTGTTTTTGTTAACACTAGTATAGCTGCATCGTTGCTCGTTGTTCTAAGACACTTTTTTTTTTCCTTGTGCATTCCACCTATTACTGTAATAAAAACCAACGATAATTTTGGACTCCCCCACTTGCCCTCGATGTCTTCAGCAGGTTGAATCAGCCGAGCACTTGTTGTTCCTATGCCCGTGGACAATAGCAGACTGGTTTGGTGCCCCTTTTTCCTAATAAAGTTTATCCTAAACCAAACTCTAAAACTAAAACTATAATTTCTTTCTCATCTTCCTCCATATCACTTGGCTGACCCTAAACCAAGCCCAAAACTAAATCCAAACTATTCCAAATCCAATACACCAGAAATTATGAATCTATCAAAATCTGGCAAAAGAAAATAAGAAATTGCTTGCACCTAGTCCTACTCCCAAATTCAAAGCTCGCCTGGTTTGTTACTAGTACTAGTGCGCGTTGCAGAACAAGAAATTCTGAGATGGATGAGGCAGGAAGGCAGGAAGGCAGGCAGGCACCTTCTTCAGCTAACTTCAAGAATGTATGAACAAGGCTAGGCTTCTCAAGCTAGGTTTCTTGAGATTTGTAGGCTATTGAGAAAAGAGATTCTGAGCATAAAAAACAAAAAAGCTATCATAGTAAAAACCAAATTGGAAACTCATTATTATTACCCTACAACTCAATTACACTACTGTTCTAACAAATTTTGATGTCTCTGTATGTACTAACGGTGATGCAACGTCAAGTTTTGTCTTGCCATTAAATTCAACAAATTTTGATAACGTAAGATCTAATTTCCTTTATACTAAAAGATTAATTATTCATATGTCCATCTTTTAGGGGATTGTGATGGCCTTGAAGTTGTTCAGTCAATAAAACCCACAGCCAGCCAGCATGCTAAAAAGATATCTTCATGTTAAAAGTTAGAACAACACAATATATAAACCTTAAATTACACAGGACATCACTAAATGTGGTGGGATCTGGGATGGGAGAGAAATGACAGAGTATTCTACACAAGTTTTCTATTATCATTAAGACATGATATCTATAGCCAAAGATCAATGCCATTCTATTCCTCCCAATGTGGTAGAGCCCACTCCTTCCCATACCTCATTGAGGCCTACTTCTTCATTGTCAATGCCTTCCCTGTCGCAGTCCCACCAGCCACACCCATTTGCATCTGCTACCACAAATCAGGAACCAAAATTACTAAACAACAATAACAACCTTACACACCTCAACCTCAAGAGACAAAACATAAAAGGAGAAAAACTGTGCTTCACAGAGAAACATGAAAAGATAACTTCTGATTCAAGATATAGCATACTAACAGTGATTATAAACAGGTCCTGCTTTCTCCTTGCTTACAAAACTCTCATTCCTTCTCCTTTTCTGGTAGGCTTGTGGTTTTGGTTTTGGATCACCTCCAAGCACTGCGAAATGTTTTCTTATAGTGTGTTTGCCACCGCCGCCTATTTGAAAGAGAAAGGTGGGTTGGTAGGTCAGATTTAGAAACCAAAGACATAAGTTGGTTGAGTAGGAAAACTAGAAAGTTTTAGCTGGAACATAAAGGTGCTACAGATGATTTTCCTAGACAAACTTTTAACATCTCAAATCTTGCTTCTAAATCAAACCACATGCGATGTATATTCTGCTTTTGTGGTGTATGTGCTAAATAAGTAGAAACCAACTAGAACATCATGTGTATAGTTGTGGTGTATGGAAAATAACAATGAAAATGACACACCTCAAGACATAATACAAAGGAAAAAGAAAACTGTGCTTCACAGAGAAACATGAAATAATAACTGTTTACACCATTTCTGAGTCAAGATATAGCATACTAACTGTAGTTATAAACAGGTCCTGGTTTCTCCTTGCTTATAAAACTCTCATTCCTTCTTGTCTGGCTGGGTTCTGAATCACCTCCAAGCATTGTGAAATGCTTTCTTGCAATGTGCTTGTCAACCCCAGCTAATTAAAAAGAGAAGGGCAAGGTGTGGTCGGTTAGAAACCAAGGACATAAGTTGATCGAGTAAGAAAAAAAGTTTTAGCTGGAATATAAAGGTGGCTTCAGTTGATTTTACTCAATAAAAAATTTATACCTCGAGTCTTACTGCTGGAAACTAAAAAATCAAATGTAACATATTGTGGTGTATATGCTAAAGCATGATGTCTTCAGCTCATTTGTCCATCTTTTATGTTTCTACTTCACTTACCAACTTTTCTCATTAATCTTGAATCTTCCCAGAAATTTTTGTCACCAATTTATGACAGTCCATTATATATATATATATATATATATAATTACTGTTAGAGAAAACTCTGCACTGCAATATTTGTTCTTCACAATATCAAAGTTCTAATTTCTGCTGATAATGAGATGATTACAAATATCAAGCACAGACCCAACTCATATAAATTTCTAGTTTTAGTTATAGAGATGATAAGAAGTACTATGAATTTCAGAGCCTAGGACCTTTACCACCGAAAGAACTGCTGATAATGAGATGATCACAAATATTAAGCACAGACCCAACTCATATAAATTTCTAGTTTTAGTTATAGAGATGATAAGAAGTACTATGAATTTCAGAGCCTAGGACCTTTACCACCGAAAGAAAAAACTGGTAGACATGGAAATCCATGAACCATGTTTGGTGTAACACATGTTGGCAGATACATACAAAGATGTCCATCCATGAACCATGTTTGATGTCTACGCATGTTCCTCAGATGTTTCCCAGGGTTTACATTATTACATGCATGTTCATGAACTGACGAAGCATTCACATTGGATGTTCTTTCAGATTGCTACTCAATCTTATACCAACATAGAGAAACTTGAGCATTTCTGCAATTTAATTTTATCCCTGTCTAAAATTCAGGCCTATTAAGGAATCTAGCACCTAGAGTCAGACCTGCATCCAATGGACGTACATCCTGCACCACGTGGGAGGAAAAGTTCAATACATACCTAAAACAACTCAGATATATGCATCCCCTGTTAATACATATAGACAAAGAAGTACTTCACTTAACACCTTGGTGGGACCTCATTTCAATTCTCACACCACATTCCTCCAACCAAAACTCTGTTGCAATCTATTCTATATTTGTACTTATTTTAGAATTAATAAGCGCACGTACATAGCACAACTGTTAATCATATTACTTGAGAGTCAATGCACTATAAGGATTAGCATGTAAGGACATGGAAAACTGATTAACTCTACTCCCTGTTGTGGAGCTCATTGATACTACTGATGAACTGAACAACCAAATTCTTGACAGCACAGGGGCCGTTGAATTATTCAAAGAAAAGAAACTAATCTTAATTTTATAGAGAATAATAATATAAACGAAACAGAATTGTGATCATTGACTTCTATACATATAATATCCAGTAAACAATACCCCAGTCCTGAGCATGCAATATTCTATGGAATTGATTGAGTTGCAACATAAAGAAAATATTCAGTTTTCAATAATATTTTATATTCCTCTAGTTTCCCTGAAGACCAACCAAATACAAATCAGCAAGCAAGAGAAGATTTAGTTTCTTCTAAGAACGTCTTTGCACAAGAGAAATTGAGATAGGAAGGCAAACCTTCAAAAGGGTTCCTCCTTTTTCTTGATTCTTTTACAACATCTCCGTTAGAACTTTCTACTCCACCATCAGTGGATGGACCTAAAGAATGTCCTTTTCCTACATCAGTATGCTTGAATTGTTCAAAAGCCAATAAAGCAGCAACATGATTCTTCTCTGCTTCCCCGCCTTTCTTGGCCTCAATTTGCTCATCATGAACAGTGCACTCACTTAAATCTCTCAGGCCAAAAATTGACGAGAAGGGCCTCAACCTTGCCTGAGAATTTAAACCAATTTCAGTTCAACCCCAACTTTTAAATTAAAGCCCCAAATGCTCCATCCATTTCAAGTTTCAACTTTTAAATCGAAGACCCAAATGCTCCATCCAATTGCAAATTTCAAGCTTAACTTTTAAATCACAGACCCAAATGCTCCATCAATTTGCAAATTTCAAGTTACAACTTCTAAATCAAAGACCCAAATGCTTCTAAAAGGAAAATACAAATTTCAAGTTCCAAAATTTCCATCTTTTTAAATTTCAAGTCCCAAATTTTCCAGTATCTCCATCCAATTTCTTATAGTTCTTTTAAAGTTACAATTTTTCCTTAAACTATTGATTCACATATGTAAAGGTAGGCAACAATAGAGAGGAATCGCCCCTTTGGTTTCCATTTATCAATGAAAATATAAGTAAAATTTAACAGACAACATAAAACCCAATATTTGATAGTCTTTCCTTTCCCCTCACCAATTTCTCAACAGCCAATAAACGTAAGGGTACCTTTACTGTCGTGGGTTTTCCAGCAGTCTGGTGCGGCTTCCGTTCCGAGACCGGCACATGCGAGCCCCCATCGGGATCTTCTTCTACAGCCTTGACACTAATTTCACGCGCAAACATTATATATTGGAACAAAAAAATAATCAATAGAAGATATATTACAAAAAAAAAAAAAAAGGGTTTGTGTTTCTTTTCGCTTACGACTTTTTTGAGCAAGACGAGAATAATGAAGGAAGTGAGCGCTGCCCTACAGCCCTAAACCTTGGCGGAGTTTTCTTTGAGCTCATTTCAATGCTCCAATCTCTGATAAGCAAAGTTTCTGTTCTTGCTGCGTTCGCGCTTTGAAGTTTTGGAAGGTTTTATAATATGCTTTAAAAACACCCACTCTGAAGTTTTCGCGCCAATGATTTGAAATTTTTATTATTAAAAAACCAAACTTCCCGGTGAGGGTCTTTTGCTCAATGTGCCCTGTGTGTGTCCCCCTTCTCTTCCCTTCAAGTGTTGGCCTCAAATTCCGAAAAAATAGTCAAATTTGGGCAAATTTAAAAACATTTAGCCTCTGTTTTTTTTACAATGTGTGACATTTTGAGTCATGCTCTAATTTATGAAGAAGGGGATCCGAACTTGGATATAAAGAAATATTCTAAAATCTCTCCCAAAAAATAAAAATAAATTATTCTAAAATAATTTTATACATATTTTCTTTTGGCATGCCCACTAAACCTTATTATTCCATATTTGATAAGTCTGGATTCATATTCTTTCAAATTATTTTATAATCCATTATAACGACTAGACGTGATTAATTCTCATAATTACTATGTGCTTTTCATTTGAATTATAATACCGGACCGGAGCTGCCCTTAAACACATATGTAATATTTGTAAAAGATAACTATATCAAATTGGGTTGGATTATCTCTAATTTATTTTTTATTTGTTGGGTTGATGGGTAGTCAAATTTCAAGCACAATTCAAATAGAAAAAAATTGAATCACAATCTATAACCTATTAAATCATATTCATATTAAAATCTGAATTTTTAATAGGGCTACAATATTTAAAAATAATAATAACTAAACAAGTTGAGGACCTAATTTATTTATATGATAAGGTCTGCAATAAATAGAGATTTATGGTGCAAAACTGGTTTTTTTCTCTCCCAATAACGCAATCAATTGAAATAAATTAAATTTTCTGTTATATTTACATTATTTTTTCTTAGGCTAAAAGTCATTTTTAATTTCTATAGTTGACATCTTTTTCACTTTTCGTCCCTATAGTTTCAATTTGGTCAATTATGCCCTTATAGTTTCATAATTGTAGCAATTCAAGGACAAATTGTGAATTTTATCAAATTCTTTAACGGGATCGGGGAATTTCCACCAACTATTGATTTTGACATTTGGGTTTGTTGATCAATTAATTTAGAGCTAGATTGGGAATGCTTTTATTATTATTTGCTAATTTGGTCACTTTGGAATTTCATTTCAATGACAAATCAATTGCTTGTTTCTTGTTTGTGATTGAAAAAAAATTTTAATTTAAGTTTCTAATTTTTTAAAACTAGAAATGGACGAAAAAACCTTTGACATCATGAAAGAAATTGACAAAATTCGTGACCTATCCTTAAATTGCTATAATTATGAGACTACAGGAGCATAATTGACCAATTAAAACTATAAAGACGAAAAGTGAAAAAGAGAGAAACTATTAGCCTTTTTCTTAAGAAGAAGAAAAATATTAAACCTTGCATAGGGTAGTTTTGAGTGCAGAGCTCCTCCTTATAGCCTTCCATTTTCGCTCTGGTTCTTAGCTTCCTTGTGGCTCAAGTCTCATAATCCAAACCCATGTTTACATCAGCAAAAATGAACCGTCAATGCCCAACTTGTAGCCGATTCTGCTTTTCTGATTGATTTCTCAGCCAAACCCACATTTGATATGACGATTTTTGAAAACCCAAAAAAGTGAAGAACGATGGACTCCGAATTTTCGGTGCAATTGCAAACACAAGCCTACGGCGTTCTAAGTTCCAAAGATGCGCATCCCATGGAGACCCTCTTCTCTCATCTCTTCAGCCCCCAGGAACCCCAACGATCTCAAGCCTATAGTCTTCTCCATTGTTGCAGAAAGCACTTCCCAGATTTGTTATTCATAAAGCTCTTCTATGTGATCAGGCAAGGCCCTTCTGCTGACATTCGTGCCAGGTCAGCCCTGGTTCTTCGTTTTGTGCTTTGTGACCTTTGGCCTAAGTTGTCTTTGAATGCTCAAATTAACATGAAGAACAACTTTCTTGTTTCTCTTCAAGAAGAGGGTTCATTGCCCACTTTGAGGATACTCTGTGCCATTGCATCTGAAATGGCATCAGAGATTTCTGGGGTTGGCAATGAATGGCCAGAATTCATTGAGTATTTGTTGAAGTCTTTTCAGTCGGATTCTGAAAGGTTTCAACTTTCTGCTTTGTGGGTGCTTGCTTTTCTGCCAAAAGTGTACCGCCCCGTTGCTTGTAAAGCTTTAGCTCCCAGCATTGAACCTATACACTTGGCTTTTTTAAGTGCGTTGAATTCGGAAAATGCTGATATTCAGGTCGCCACATTTAGTGCTGTGGTTAGTTTGATTCATTTGTTTTCGAATTCATCAGGGCGGAATTGGTTTCATGACCTTTTGAGAGGGATGATGGTTGGACTGTTTAATTTGTTAAGTCGCTTGAAAGAAGACTATGCCCGAGGGGCTCTCAAAGAGTTAATAATGTTGGTAATGGAAGAGCCACAACTCTTGAAGCCATACCTTAATGAACTAGTACTTGACATGCTTAAGATAGCAGAGAGTGAACAAGTGACAGAGGGAACCAAAGTGTTTGTTCACAAATTCTTGCTAACCATAGCAGAAGCAAGCGATTTGGCACTTACGATGAGGGGGTTACCGCATCAGACTTTGGTTAGGCTGCTCACAGTCCCAATGAAACTGCTTCTCTGTATAAATGATGACAATGAATGTTACAACAAGGAAAGTGACCAGGGTGCGAATGTCGGGAAGACAGATCTTGGAATTGCATACCTGACAAAAATTTCAACTGCCTTAGGTGAAAAGACAATGACCCCCATTGCTTTTGAGTTGTTCTTGGAGTACATGGATGCTTGCGATTGGAAGAAGCGTCACGCAGGAATTTCTATGCTTGCAGTGATTGCAAAGGAGTGCTCCGGTGAAATGGTAATAGCTTTGTGCCTGGTTTATTGCATGAATTTTGTTTACATACTATTAACTGATATTCGGGAATATTTATATGATACTGAATTGCACCTTCTCTAAGTATAATGATTAAGGAAAATGGTAGTTGGTTTACCAAGTATAACCTGTTTATTTTCGATATGGTTCAATCAATCAATAAATATTTTGTGTAGGTATCAATAAAAAATAAAGGAATGTTGTATACACCACATACATTTTCTGTTTTACTTGTATCTCTTGTATCCTTTTTGCACATCTGGCCTGAGACTCTGGGGTTTAAGGTTTGTTAATGATAAAGCTAGATTACCTCCTGACAGTCTGAACTATTCATAGTGAGCAAATTTGTGTTGACTTAGTATTTAATTAGTATCCAGTACCTATTATTTCATGATTGTATATGATCCTTAAATCTTCAGTGTCTCTCAAACCATTCCTTTACTGCAGGTACTGATGAAAAATTGTTTGGAACAAGTTACGAGCATTATTTTGAAATCATTCCAAGATCCCCATTCTCGAGTTTGTTGTGCAGCTTTTAATTTTATGCAACTGCCTATAACCCTAATAGAGGCAATGCAAATCCTCCATCATTTGAGGATTGTGCCTGCACTAGTTACTGCACTTGACCAACATTCAATTCCAAGAGTAAAGGTCTGGGTTATGAATTTACTATGTGTTATGCTATTTGGTAATTAATTACATTCTCAGTTATTTTTTTTATCAAATATGTTTTCCATACAGTCATCATGATTGTGTAACCTCATTGCCATATCTCTCTAATAATTTTTTATAGGCAAAGTTCCTCTGTGATTTTTTATTTTTTATTTTCTGCTAAGCTCCCATCCTGGTAATTTTTTTTTTCTGAGCTTAAAACCTTTAAAGATGACGGTTTAGAAGTTATGGTGACAGGGGATGGATTAATGATGGTTTCCTTTTTCTTAGATGGCTATATTTTAGGCACTTGGTGATTGATTTTTTCAGGGGTAGACATGCTTTTATGCATCGTTAGGATTGCAGTTTAAGTAGGATTAATTTGTGTTTGAGAAAGGATCCTTTGATCTATATATTCTTTTCCAGTAACACTCCTCTCTCTCTCTCTCTCTCCCTCTCTCTTATTCTTTGCCAGTAACACGCTTCTCTTTTTCATTATGAATTTTGACATGTTATACTTATCTTTATAGTACAGTTATATTAGTCCAAAGTATTTGCAAATATGATACTATATCTTTGCACTTTTGTTCATCATACTAAGCAAAGTATGCATCTTTTCGTTTCTGTCTCAACATTATCCATTCAGAGCAGTGCAGGTTTATTTGTTGTAAGAGATAGTTTAATAGAAAAAAAAATTTTAAAATTGTTGATTCTTTTACTCATATTACTCTATATATTTCTTTCCTTTGCGAATTGCTGCCTAATTTGATCAAGTATTTCTTTTTTAAAATCTTCCTGCAATCTGCCTTTTTTTAACCCTCTGTTACTCATTTGGTTCTTGAACATTGAAATCCATCCACACCTTCTTTCTCCTTTTTATATTTTGAAATGCCCCATTAGTTATTTGCTGGCAGGCAAACAGCTAGAGCTGACTGAATTTAATCCCTTTGTTTGCATTCAGGAACAAGCTGCCTCAGCAATACTACACTTGATAAAGAAACTACCTTCAGATGGCTTAAGAATGCACACAGACTTGGATACTATATTGAGCAAACTGCAGAAAGAACCACAGGTATAATTATATGTATATGTTATTTTCTAAAATTAATCTCATCAACAAGACCACTGTTCAAGTGTGGACTGAAGACATCTGCTCCTGATCCAGTCTGTATATGGTATATACGTGTGTGTGTGTCGGGAGGCATTCGAATGAGAACATAAGTCTTCACCTTAAGTCCTCATTAGATAATGTCCATTACTTTTGTTTAGATGCAAAAAAATCCTCCCCCACACCCCCAAACCAAGAGGAATCACTTTCTACAATTTTAACAACCAGAATTTGGATGGTCAGTTGGAAACTTTTCAGATTCTCTCTTAGTGATATTAAGCATTTGAAAAGAAATCTAAAAAGCCATGCTGACTAAGTATATAGAGTAGACAGATCTAAAGGTTACTCCTTCATGTGAGTGTCACTTGACATGCCATAAAGTTTTGTATTGTCTGCACAAAAGTATACTGAATCTGTTATCTCAATGGAATCTTCGCCAAATGAATTTGTTAGCTAAGACAGTCAGGATGAAGTCAACACATAGTCAGGTTATTGGAGTTCTTTAGGTAGTCACCGTGTACTAGGGTAGGGTTAGGAGACTGAAATAGCATAATTTTCTTAACTTAAAAGGATATTTTGGAGATCAACCATTTTGGGTGGGGTTTCTGAACTTAAGTGAATGAAGATGCCCTTAGGTTGGGTAGGTAGCAAATCATAAAGAAGAAAAAAGAAACAATCAGACCACCCTTCGGTGTGTCTATTTTGAGGTGAGCAACCACACACTATTTGGTTGACTGCGATGTGGCAGCGGTAGACCAAAAATGCCAAAATTTGAATGACTTACGTATAGAGCTCCTATAGAAGGCAATGGATAACAGCATTGAGGTATGCTCAGTTCTCTTCTCTTCTGTTCTTTGTTCTGTTTCGACTGTTTGTGCTTGATTGGACATTAACTACGTAAATGAGACAGTTTGCACACATAATGACTTACTCATATCATATGGCTTATTTTTTAGTTCGGTTTTGGAGAAGTTGTAAATCTTAAAACCATAGCGTGTATTAGAATGAATGACTTGTTAAAAGTGAGATTATAGTAGGCTGGCAATGAAGCCATGAGTAAAACTGGCTGTTGGGGTTGTATTTTAATGGATTTGTTTAGGTCCGTCTGGTCAATGGGTGCGCTTGTGGATGTAGGCAAATAGCTGAACTCATGAAAATCTCAGTGTTGGTATTTGTAAGTGGCTTGAATTGATTGAAAACAAATGTTGTTTGCACATTAAATTTCTGAAAATTTCATTATCCAGTCGAATATCGGTCTTTCAGAAGTAGATTTGATTCACATCTAAATTTTTGCTCATCAACCTAATGTACCTAATTTCTTCTTTCAGAGCTCTCCTGTCTTGCCTTGAGTTAATTTTAAATTTTAAATTTATTTTAAACTTCAAAAACAAAAAAAGAATCACTTATGGCCTCTCTTATCCAATTTACTCTTTCATCCTTTTCACATCAAGGATAAATATTGTAGAAGAGATTACTTGTACACCCTGTGATGTGTGATCTGTTTTTTATTATTTCATCAGTTCTTCGATGTTGTGAGCAAGGTGCAGTATTGAGAGTCACTGAATTGGAAACACATTATTGTATTCTTCTAGTTATTGATAACTGTAATATACTTTAGGATGAAAAGTTTGATAAGAAAACATAACTTCTTATGGTTTTGATTTTTCATTTTTATTTTCTTTTCCATCCTTTTCCAGGGGCACGCAGCGGTAAATACAACGTAGTGTTCATAAGGCTCGAAATCAACACTTTTTTTTCTCTCTGTTCTGAAAGAAGAGGGGGCACTAAGTCATTTTCTTCCATTTCGTTCTAGGAAAATGAGTTTTTTTTTAAGGACACTGAAGAGTATTTTGAAGAGATTCTCTACCGTGGCATGTCCTCTGCAATCTGCATGCTATAAGCTGGGATATTGGCATCTGCAGGACTTTTCCACTTCTTCTGATAGCCCAGATTAAAATGTGCTTATAGCATCCCTAGAGATTTTTTTTATTAAAAAAAAGTGATTAAGTTGTGGACTATATTCTTATTTTCTTCTTTTTCTATTGGTCTCTGATGTGCAGTATGCCAGTATGTTCTTTCTTGAACAGAAGTTCAATTTTCGAAAAGCTCTAGGGTTTGAAAGCTTTTGTAATGGGGTGGCGTCATGAAGCAGGGGATTTATAGTATAGCACAACGCAAAAATTCCTAAACATTATACACTTTTGAATTTTAAATAGTATAGCCTAGGGGTGGAATCGATTCAGTGGGCCAGTACCAATGACCGACCAAGGGTAGTCAGTTTACCCAAAATTGAAACGGCCGCTGACCAATTTGCAGTCAGTTCTCTGACTGTCGGTAATATCGCAAGTAGCGGTCGGGCCGGTTTGGTGGTAGGCCTACCGAAACAAACATATTGGGCTTTTTTGACCAATTTTTTTTAGCCCACTTGACATTTTCTGGGCTACAATTTGAGATTTGAATGCAGTTTTTAAGCCCAGTTTTGCTGGGCAATGTTTTAGGGACTGTTTTTGGACAATTGTACTTGGGCAAACATGATAAAATGAGAAATTAAAGCCTAAAAGCTAAAACTACAATTAAACATGCTCAAAGCAAAAATTGAAGCCTAAAGTTAAACATCCAAATCCAAAGTACGACATAGTTAAACTTAAGTTACAACTCAACAAAAGAAGAAGTTTGAATTAGTTTACAACTCAAAAAAAAAAAATTATAAGTTTGAATTAGTTTACAACCCAAAAAAGAAGAAGTTTTAATTAGTTTACAACCCAAACAAAAGCAAGCACTTGACTTGAGCATTATAAATGTGATGGAGTTGGAGGAGGCAAAATGCTTGTTGAAGTAGAAACTTGAGCATTACCACCTTGAGCCTTAGCGGCCACTACATGAAAAAATAATAATTAAGAATATGTACATATTAGTAGAAGCATTAAACCATCAAAGCATCAATAAAATCTAAAGATAAATAATTGAAATACTTACTTGCTTGAATTTCTTCAAGTTCCTTATAAAAAGCAATTTCCTCATCCGCTGGTTCCTTGTATAAGTTAAATTCGTCTGCCCTAAGCCAATCATGAGTACACACTAATGCCTCTACCATTTTTGGAGTCAATGAGCTTATAAAAGGATCCACAATCCTTTTGCCTAGGCTAAAGGCATTCTCACTAGCAACCATAGAGGAAGAGATTGCAAATATGTCCTTGGCAACCTTGGAAAGGATTGGATATCTTGATTAATTCCCTTTTCACCAACCCAAAAGGTTGAAGTTTTTGTTCCTTGGGTTTTCAAATGGATCGGCAAAGTATTTATCAACTTCATGAGAGATCTCCTTTTGTTGTTCCTCTTTTTTGAAGCAAAATCTCCCTCAACATTTGAGAATGAGCATCATCACCATCCAACTCATCTTCCAAACTGTCCTTATCCCCTTCATCTAGTGTTTGTAGGGGACCCAAGCTACCAACCCCTCTATACTCATTATACAAAGTGAGCAAGGCATTTTTGACTTCATCCCCAATAGCTTCAATCTTTAAAGGTTTGGCTCCAAGATTTCGGAAGCTAATCTTGAGCAAGGCGAGCTTCCATCTAAGGTCTAACACATTCCCTATAAACACAAGATTGTTGCCACCCTCAAAGCTACCCTAGTACTTGTCCCACTTGAGTTTCATTGAAGAAGCCACCTTTTGCAAAGTTTCACTCCGCTCATCTTTCATTTTTCTTTCAATCTCAACTTGTAACCCAACCAATCATGATATTGGATGTACAAGTTTTGGTGGCACTAAGCTTTAAGGTGGTTTCATAAAACTTTTTAAGAAAATGCACAAAGGCTTGTGCACTCTCCCAATCTGACCTGGTTGGTGGCCTAACTCTTTTCACAAAGGTTTTTTTTTTTTTTTTTTTCCCATCATTTTCAAGCTCATTAAAGTAAGCAACAAATGGAGCATTCTCGTCCACCATCCTAGTAAACACATTTTTATACTTAAATGCACCATCAAGCATCTTATAAGTGACATTCCACCTTATTGCCACATCCAAAGGAATGTTTGCCATCATATCCATGCTCTCAAAAATGGCAAAATCCCTAAACTTATCCAACCTTGATGGTGAAGAATGTATATACTTCACACAATTTCTAACCCCTTCAATTGAGCTAGAAAGCTCCTTCAATCCACCATTAACAACCAAATTAAAAATGTGACAAGCACACCTCATATGCAAATATTTGCCATCAAGCATAAGAGTATTCAATGACTTAAACCGCTTGGCCATATACTTCACCGCCCCATCATTTGCACTAGCACTATCAACCGTAATGCTAAACACCTTCTTTATTCCCCAACTATTCAAACAAGAATCTAAACACCTCCCAATGTCATCAACCTTGTGACTTGTGATCTTAATGAAATTTATTATCCTCTTGTGTAACTTCCATTCATGATCCATGAAATGGGCAGTGACTACCATGTAGTTGATGTTTTGGATAGAGGTCCAAGTATCGGTTGTGATATTTACTCTTTGATCACTTATCACACTCATAATCTTAGTCTTCTCAACTAAGAACAAATCCCACACTCCCTTAGCAACCTTCTTCCTACTAGGGATCAAGAACCTAGGTTTAAGATCATGGATAAAATCCCTAAACCCCATCCTCTCTACCGCCCTAAAAGGGATCTTATCCTTGATGATGCACTTCACACACTTCATTTCTGATCTTGCTTGATTGAAGGTGTGAGGCACCAAAGCACTACTTATTGCCCCCTTTGTGCTAACATTGATTGGTTTGCATACCTTTTCCATAGATAGGAGATAGCTTGCATCTCCTTTCTAAGTGGGTTTTCAACCCGGTTGTCCTATTTTTCTTGGGATCCGCTGGCATATCCGCTTTGCAATAATTGCAAACCCCAATTATTCTCTCAACCCCTATATCATCATTCTTTCTAATTTTTGTACAGTCATCCCACACCATACTCTATTTGATTTCCTATTCCCTCCCAAATGAGATGACACAACTTCTTCATCTTGGCCTTGTGTTTGGGATTGTGTTTGAGGAGGTTGTGTTTAGGATTGTGTTTAGGGTTGTTTTTAGGGTTCAATCGAAGATGCACTAATTGAGGCATTAAGTGTGTTGATTGGCTAAACTCCATTTTCCTATCATACACAATAAATCAAACAAAATCCTAATTAATCAGCTAGCTATAACATAATTTTAAACATTCCAAACAACTTCAAACAAAGCAAATGCAACTTTAAAACCCTAACCAACAACCAGCTATAATATTTCATATAAAAAAACATACTTAAAACAATCTAAAAACATAGCCAAACATATAAAAACAAATTATAAACAAGTTAAAATAACCTAAAACATATTCTAAACAACTTTAAAAACCTAAAACATAGACAAAAACATCAAAATAGATTTTAAAATACTTAAAACAACCTAAAACAGATTATAAACAAGTTAAAAAACCTAAAACACACCAAAACAAGTTCTAAAACAATTTAACAGATTCAATACGTGCCTCAAAGCACCATTGCAAAGCAACAACACTTTTTTTCCAATGCCTGTCAATCAATGAAAGAAAAATAGTTAGAATCACAATACAAATGCTTAATTTGAAACCCCAATTGCAATTTACAACCCCAAACCCAAAAGCCCCAAACCTAAAAATTAAAACCCTAATTCAAAATTCCTAAACAAAAACTCAAAATCGAACCCAAAATTACCTCTATTGTCTTGTGTTTGTTGTAGGTGGATACAGAGAGAGAGAGAGAGAGAGAGAGAGAGAGAGAGAGAGAGGGAGATGGAATGGAGGCGTGAGGTGTTGAATGCAAAAATAAGAAGAAGAGAGAGAAACTAGGGTGAGCTCATTATGATTGAGCGTCCTCTAGTTACAGAGGTGAGTTGAAACCTTATATTCAAATATAAAGATAAATTATTTTTCACATTTTGATGAAATGAGTTTCTTTATAATTCAAGTGTACAAAATGGGTTTGTACAAAATGTCAAAATGGGTTTATGTTCATGTAGAATCATGATGTTGTGGTTGTGGTTGATGTTGTTGTGGTTGTGCCTGATGTTGTGCTTGTGCTTGTTCAACCAACTAGGTCCTCTTTGGTTGTTTATTCTTTTTAGTTCTTAGGCCGATTTTTGGTTTTGTTGTTCCTGTTTTCTTGTGATTTTTGTGTCATGTAGGCATGAGCAGTTGGTTCTATATTCATATAGGTTGTATGCATTGTGGTAACCTTAAAGGTAGACCTCAGATTTAGTATAAAACTTTTGATTATAGGAGAATATTTCGTGAGAAGGGCTCAGTAGGTTCCTGGAATGTCTAATGTATTAAAGCATAATGCTCATAGATAATGTCTTTCACTTATTCAACTTATGGTTCATATGAATAGAGTATTATTCAAGTGTACTGCATGCATGTTTCATACTATTTTTCATTTTTATAAAAGCATTTTATGTCATATTTTAAGGATTGTTGCTTTTGTCTGTTTCATTTATGTTGGGTTTTTTTTTTAAATTTGGTATGTGGGCTAATGAAATTTAAGTTATAAAAAATAGTTATTTAAGAGTTCACAATGTGTTGAATTATGTAGAGTATGCTTTGCTATTACTCAATAACGGATTATCTTATTTTCTTATGTGTGTTTAGGAGCTGGAGGAGAGTGTGATTGTCAACATCTACTATATGACCAGGCTGTGTCGTCAATGGGAAACATCTGATGGTTGCTCTAGTGGATTATAATGCCACTTCGCTCATAAAACTGTCGAGGTGCAGGCCAGTGTGTGAAGATTTGAAGAATCTGAATGGCTGCTTATATGGCAATAGATGCAAATTCTCCATCAGGCTTGACACTTCTATCCACGCTCTTCTGCCATTGGCACTTCTATCCCATACTTCATCTGTTACATTTAGTTAGTTATGTTATAGCTCTCCAGACAAAAGCAGAGTATTCACCAACATAGTCTTTTACAAGCTCTCGTTTGTCTCTATAATTTCACTTTCCTCAAGCACAATTTCTCTTCACAAGTTCGAACATGTCTTCCAGGGCACAGAAAATTGTCGATGACTTTAATATTACAATCACCAACTTGGGTTTTGAGTGTTTTGATCCACCTGTACTTCTCGCACCCACCACAGTACAGGTACATTCCTCAAATGTTCCCAACAATTCTCTTTTTATCTACAAGTTTCTTAGTGTTTTTTTCTTTTTTCTGTAGGATGAGTTCAATCTAGCACTTGGGCGTCCTCTGGTCACAGAGGTGAGTTGAACACTTCTGTTTGAATATAAAGATCAATTATTTTCCACCTTTTGATGAAATGAGTTTATTTATACTTCAAGTGTACAAAATGGGTTTCTTTATACTTCATGTGTACAAAATGAGTTTCTTTATACTTCAAGTGTACAAAATGGGTTTGTAAAAAATGCCAAAAATGAGTTTATAGAAAAATGGGTTTCTTTATAATTCAAGTATACAAAATGGGTTTGTAAAAAATGCCGAAATGGGTTTGTAGAAAAATGGGTTTATGTTAATGTTGAATCATGTTGTGGCTGTGGTTGATGTTGTGCCTGTGCCTATGCCTGTGGTTGATGTTGTGGCTGTACCTGTTTAACAAGCTATGGTGGTAAGTAGAATATGTCCTCTTTGGTTGTTTATTTTTTTTCAGTTTTTAGGCAGATTTTTAGTTTTGTTGTTTATATTTTGTTGTGGTTTTTGTGTCCTATAAGCATGGGCAGTTGGTTTTATATTCATATAGGTTGTATAACCTTTAAGGTAGCCCTTAGATTTAGTATAGAACTTCTGATTATATGAGAGTGTGTCGTGAGAAGAGATCAGTAGGTTCCTAGAATGTCTAATGTATTTACGCATAATTCTCATAGGTAATGTCTATCGCTTATTCAACTTCTTATGCGTGTTTAGGAGTTGGAGGAGGGTGTGACTGTCAACATCTTCTATAAGACTAGACTGTGCGATGAATGGAAAATATCTGTTGGTTGCTCTCATGGATTAGGGTGCTACTTTGCTCATAGACGTGCCGAGTTGTGGACCAGATTATGCAAAAATTTGAAGAATCTGAATGGCTGTTTATATGGCGATAGATGCAAATTTCAGCATCAGCCTTGACACTTCCATCCACGCTCTTTTGCCATTGACGCTTCCATCCCATACTTCATCTGTTACTGTTAGCCGGGCCCCTATGCACATATACTTCATTCTTCCCATTGACTAATATACTTTATCTGTTAGCCACCCTTTTCGCACATATGTTCAACAGTTTGATGTTGAACAATTTTGTCAACAATATTTTTGGTTTGGTTGGGTTACTGTAATGTGTCTGTATTGTAAATATGTATGTATTGTATTTGGTTTTGTTTTTGTTTCATTATGTTGCATACTAAAGGAAATGAGGTTGAATGCTTGAATTGGTTTGTCTTTAGCATTTTGTATAGGTTGCTATGAGGAAACTTTTGCTTCTATTGAATGCTTGAAGATAATGAGAGAGAGACAGCAGAGTTCAGTTCTATCTAAAAACTTAGCTCAGAGGATTCAACAATTTAGGGCATCGAAATGACACGTTCACTTTTTATTTTAGCCTTTATTTTATTTTGTTTGGTTTATTTATGAGGGCTAGTCGTGGACCAACCTTACCTACCTACCTTTTTGATTGAAGAAAAGATTATCTCTGCAATTTGGGAATTAATATAATGCAGAGCACTTGAAAGATGGTTGAGTTTTCGATGACCGATGTCACGTATTTAGTGGCTATTTAGTTTGGCCGGGTTCTCTCTTTAACTGTGATTTTAAGAAACATGTTTCTGTATTGTTTGCCATTGTTGGTCTGTTTGGCTTTAGTTTCATATTTTTCGGGGCTTTTAGTTCGCTCTGTAACTCTAATGTTGGTTTATTTTTATCCTTTTGTGGATTGCTGTAAAATCTTTCAATGTAAAGAAAATGAGGAAACTTTTGTGATTCTCTTGAATACTTGAATTTTATATGGTGTGGTGGTTATGGAAGCAAATAAATTCGGTACCGATTTCGTATTAGGCGCAACCGATGCAGGGGATGCGTATTAACCAAACATGAGTTCGGATGTGTATTGTCCAATGCCGGTTCGAATGTGCATTAACTCAATACGGGTTCATATATGCATCACCCAACAACATAGGTTCAGATGCACATAACCCAAAAACATAGGTTCATATGTGCACAACCCAACAACATGGATTCAGACGCGCACAACCTAACAACATGGGTTTTGATGTGCACAATACAACAACTTGGGTTTAGATGTGCACAATCTAACAATATAAGTTTCGATGTGCCACGACCCACATGATTAGACGAATATCATTTGACGTGGGATCAACCTAATGTCACTCTGCCGACGGTCCATTCAATTGGTAAGTATGTGAATAAGTATTCGGTTAAACCTGTGAATAAATATTTACGTATATCCCCATACTGACTATGCTTGTGCAACCTGTTCAACCACATATGCATGTGCAACTTGTTCAATCACCTATGTCTGTGCAACCTGTTTAATTGCTTATGCATGTGCAACCTAGTCAATCACCTATGCATGTTCAACCACTTTTGTCTGTGCAACCTGTTCAACTACATCTGTATGTGCAACCTGTTCAACCACATATGCATGTGCAACCTGTTCAATCGCCTATGCATGTTCAACCCTAATGGATGTTCAATCTGTTAGAAATGTGCCCTAAGAGCCAATACATTTGATGTAATCTCCTTAGAATACATTTCGTATATGATATATAAAGGGCAAACTTATTTGTTATCTTTTACATCGTGTAAAGAAACAAATGTCCCGGGTATGCTAAATAAGAGATAAAGTAATCTAAAGAAGATTAGATTCGGGAGACCTTTAATCTCTAACTGTAGCATCCCAAAATGTTCCTAATCATAGGTTATCAAATGGGCATTGATAAACCGTCAAGATTAGCACATATTATGTATGCTCAATTGGGAGGAGCAAGATGACCATGTTCTTATGCATATCCCTATGTCACCTATGCTTGTGCAACCTGTTCAACCACTTGTGTATGTTCAACATGTTTAACCACCTATGCATATGTAACATGTTCAACTAGCTATGATGGTAAGTGGATTTGATAATAATAGGCCATATTTGCTGTTGTTCATTCTTGTTAATTGTGTTTTCAATTCTTAGGCGGATGCTTAGTTTTGGTTTTTCTATTTTCTTATTTTTTTGTGTGCATAAGCTAACAACATGGGTTCCGATGTGTACAAGTCAACAACTTGGGTTTCGATGTGCACAATCCTACAACACATGTTGGGATGCATCACAACCCATATGATTGGACGAACATCATTTGATTTGGGATAAACCTAATGCGACTCTGTTGATAGTCCTTTCGATTAAGTATATTTCCATCACTACAAAAAAAAAATGGTTCATTACCAACCAACTTTTTCCGAGGGCCCTTAAATTCCTTCGGTAAAAGTGTTTTTCCCGAAGAAAAAATGTTGTTCGTAGGAAATATGTCACGGGACTGTAATTTATTTCCGACAAATGAACGGCCCTCGAAAAAAGTCTATATGGTCGTCGAAAATGTAATTTGTTTGGTGGGAAAACTTGGCACCAACTTTATTAATGACAAAAAATATATTTGTCGGAAATAAGATAATTATTTCCGATGGGCTTCACATGCCGTTGTAATTGTTTAACTATTTCTGAGAAGAAGTATGTCCTCTCGGTAATGTTGTTATATTTACATATGTATTTACTTAAATGTTTTATCCATCAAGAAACACTCAAGTAATTATGATTGCATTAGGATATGATGTTTTAATCCGATGCTAGAAGAAACCAAAATCAAAATAATAGAGCAACAACGAGTTTACCAAGTGTACTCTCCCAAATTCACGAGTTTGATACAGTCTATGTCGAAACTAAGGCAAATATGAAAGTAGTGCAAGCACTTATCAATGACAAGCATAACCCGTGGAAGGGCACCCACATTGTGGTAAAGGAAAAACAATATGCCACAATTGCAGCTATTAAACAAATGGCCAAAAAGCTTAAGCTAAAAGTCATTGAAAGTGACAATTAGAAGGAGGCAAAGTAAGTTTTTTTTTTCTCCTGTTTTTGAGTATTTATAATTTTCATATAGCTTAGTTATGAATATTATTATAATTAATTTTATATTTAATATTTATTGAGTAGAACTAATAGTTCTTCGGAATCTGGGGGAGGAGACACTAGTGGGGTGGACTCCGACTCCAACAACGACAATGCCGGAACAAGTCACTAATAATGATTTGTTATGTAGTTTTAAGCCTTCAGACATTATATTATTTGTTTTAGTTTGGTACTTAGTTTTAAGTTCTCGGACATCGGACATTATATTATTTGTTTTAGTTTTGTATGTAATTTTAAGTGTTCGGACATTAGTACTCTTTATTTTATTTCGGTTTGTAATTTTAAGTCTTCGGACACTAATACTCTTTGTTTTATTTCGGTGTGTAATTTTAAATCTTCGGACAACACTCTCTTGTATTGGTTTTTGTTCTTTAGTTCTGTTTTTTCTATATTCTTGTGTTTTTGTGTGCATAAGCTAACAACATAGGTTCTAATGTGTACAAGTCAATAACTTGGGTTTCAATGTGCACAACCCTACAACACATGTTGGTATGCGTCACAACCTACATGATTGGAAGAACATCATTTGTTTTGAGATAAACCTAATGCGACTCTGTCGACGGTCCTTTCGATTAAGCATATTTTCATCACTACAAAAAAAATGGTTCATTATCGATCAACTTTTTCCGAGGGCCCTCAAATTCCTTCGGTAAAAGTGTTTTTTCCGACGAAAAAATGTTGTCCATAGGAAATATGTCACGGGGATGGAATTTATTTTCGACAAAGAAACGGCTCTCGAAAAAAGTCTCTTTGGTCGTCGGAAATGTAATTTATTTGGTGGGAAAACTTAGCACCAACTTTATTAACATCGTAATTGTTTGTCGAAAATAAGATGATTATTTCCGAGGGGTTTCTCATACCATCGTAATTGTTTGACTATTTCCGAGAAGAAGTATGTCCTCTCGGTAATGCTGTTATATTTACGGCCAAACACATCTTGGTCGGTAATAGTTGTGCTTTTATCCGAGGGCATATTCACTTTTGTCAGATATCACAACCTAGTTTCGAAGGCAACATATGGTTGTCAGTAATAATTTTTCTATTTACGAGGGGAATTAGCAGTTGTTAGAAGTGATTATCTTAAAAAATTTATAACAAATTAAATAAAGAAAAAAGAAAAATACACTGAAAAAGGCTATGCTTTCCTTACAACAAATCCGTCGATTTTAAAGTTCTAAAATCATGATTCTACATAATTGAGGGATCAAAGAAGCAAAAGTGTTAGCTTATCAAACATTAACTTGTGTTTGGTGTGTTTACAAACTAATTTAAGTTTTTGTTGTCACTTTGAAATGTTTCAGGTATGTTATTAGACTCTTCATTGTTTTTTTTTTACCTCATAAAGATCAATTTGTGATTATCATGATTAAAATCTTGAGTTTGCATTTGAAATAACATTGAAATAAGAAGCCACTTTCTGTTATGTGTAAAATTTAGTTCAATCACTTGTGTCTTTATTTTAGTTAAGGCATGTATTATTTTTTTGATTCCTCATAATACATTTTTTCATCCAAAAGAATATTTATATGTTTTCAATTTAGGATCATAACTATTTGTATATAGGTGTGCTTGAATCAAGGGATAAGGTTTTGAATTTCAAGGAAGTCGTATTTACATACAAGTCATAGGAAAACTTAAAAGCTACATTCAAACACCTTATTCAGTTTGAAGTGGGCGTCGAGGACTCTTGATATATGATATATCTTAGGATTGTAATGAGTTTTTGGAATTTGTTACATTGGTATTTTACTAATTATAATATATATTATTTTTCGGACAACAATTTCTCATTGGAATTTTTTTAAATATTTCTTTTACAACATATTCGTACATTCTGATAACTCTTTACTCTTGATAATTACTATAAATATAGTCGGAAAAACATTTTTTCGGACACACTTCCATGTTCGAAATGCTCAATTTCGACAAATTATATTTGTCACAAATAGTAATTTAGGATCGGAAATACTATTCTTGATAAATAGCCTTTGGTCGAAAATATATCGTGGCAAAACAAAAGATCTCGATAAAAAAAACTATTTTTGATAGTTGCATAAGTATTTGTGACCAGAGTTATGGTTGGAAATGAATTCGATAAATAGCCTTTGGTCGAAATGAATTTTCAAAACGACTATACAAATTCATTTCCTATCGAAATTTAAGCAATATTGACGAAACATGGGCATCAGAAATACATTATTTACGACGGAGTGGTCAAAAAAACTATTTGCAACAAGCGTTTTTCCGATGACTTCCAACGGCAATTTGATGTCGAAAAATGGTATTTTCGACGACAAAACGCCTTTTCCAATCATAAATTGCCCTCGCTAAAGGCATTCTTTTTTGTAGTACATAACTGCATGAATTGTGGAACAAGACAAACGTGGTTAAGGGCTGATCCCGCATAACTCTCAGTGACCTGGAAAAGGTCAAGATGCATATAATGTGCAAAATGAAGCTTTCATCCCAAGGTTGTCGCCAGGTATAAAAGTGAGGCTTCACATCTAGATTGAGGTATGCGATTTCAAATTAACTTGTGTACTCAAATACATACAAAAACTGACTTGAGCATTATAATAACCTTTGCAGGTACCCCACATCTCTCTCATTTGATTTCGGAGGAGTGTTGCTTGAAGATTTCATTCAATTATCCGTGTGTGCGAAGTAAAGCCGAGAACTTGTGGAAGATATTATTATTGTAAGAATTTCTGCTGCAACAGTTGTTACCATTTGTGAGAACTCTTACAAAATCAATCAATAGTTGGATCCGCACAAGACGTTCCAAACCGATCTAATCCTCGATATGAAGATGTCATACCAAACTTACAGAAAGGAGATCCTAGTCTCGCATCCATCCAGCTCAAGAAGATACTGAAGAGTTACATGAAACAAAGAAGATGGCGGCTAAAGCTTTGGAGAAATCCAAAGGCAATTATATGTCAAATTCAGAAGGCCCCAAGGGAAGCAAAAGGAAGGAAATGATAGAATTATCCGGAGAAAGTACCATAAGGAGTATCCACTCCATTGATCGCACAACGACCCTGAAGACAACCACGGCCATATGAAGGAACTGAAAAAATTCAAAGACAGTGAGCTGCGAAGACAGATCGAGAAGATTGTCAAGGGATACAAATCGCAAACACATGCCGAGTTGACCGTGGAAGCTGCAAAAGGGATCTGCAAATCACCCTTCACCGATGATATTCTGAAGACTAAGAAGCCCGCGAAGTTTGCACATCCCAAGTTCAAATTCTTCGAAGGCATAACTAATCCCATCGAGCATATTTATCATTTTCAGCAACAGATGGTCCTCAAAAGCGAAGACGAAAGGTTGTTGTGCAAACTATTTCCGTCAAGTTTGTCGAGGTCGACATTGACGTGGTTCAGGCAGTTGAAGCCAAAGTCCACCGGCATCTTTATTGAGCTTTGTGATGAGCACAAAATTAATACAAGTTTTATCCTTAAATTTATATTTGTTAGTATTTTCTTTTGTTTTATATAAATCTATTAAAGTATTTTTATTGTTTCTTTCCAATCTTTGTTTTTATATTTAATGAGTGGTTGTTTGTAGATATTAAGTGTCTTCCACCAATAGCATGTTGAGGAAAAGAAGTAAGTAATGTGTTGCAAGAAGAAAGTAAAGGATGAGAAGAAATATGTGCAGCCAAAGCCAAGGAAATTTGCTCGAGACAACTTGTGCAGCAGCAAATGCAATTGAAGATAAAACAAATGAAAAGAAGAAGCAATCAATTGCATGAATATACTCTAGGACATGCATTACAACATTGTTCAGCACAACGCAAAAGGCAGGCGAAAGCCTCAAGGATTATTTGAAGCGATTCACAGAGGAAATGTTTACTCTTGAGACGTATGATTCTCACGCTGCTTCATTGGCATTTAATCGATCCAATCAGTGTTTCAATGGATTGAAAGTTTGAGGTATTCATTGTAAATTGATAAACACAAAACAAACAAGGAAAAAAAAATGTCCCCATAGATCTTTACTTAAACATTATTAACTCAAATTTGTGGATCATGAGTTAAACATATTCCAAAGCAGTGAATTATTGAGGTTTGAATAAACTTCCTATACAAGTAACCTCTCATCTGTGGATCAAGAGGTTCCTTTTTAGTCTATGCAATCCTTTTCTTCATGTTGTTCCATCACAATTATTTATCACCCCTCTCATCTGTGGATCAATAGTTGTACAAAAGGCTATGAACTGTGATGCAAATCTTGACCAATTCATCAATTGAAAACTACCTATGTAACAGTTTAAGCTGTTGTGGCTTGCTTAACTTATGCAGTTGTAATTTTCATTCTTTGATCAAAACCCTTTCAAGCATGATCATACCTTATCACATAAGAGATGCAATTGTTTTTTACTACATGCTTCATTACTAATGGTCAAATAAATTTTATGCATATCTTGCAAAATCGAAAAGTTAGATTAAAGAACCTAGTGCTCTGATACCATATGTAAGTCCTATCAAGTCTTTGAACTCTAATACTAACCTTGATCTGACATGATTGAAGGGTGGAAATAAGGATCTTCTTCTCCTATGCAGTCTTTACTCTCTCTCTCTCTCTCTCTCTCTAAATGGGGTGAGATTTCTGTATGAGTGTATCGACTGCTAGGGAAAAGACCTCTATATATATATATATATATATATATATATATATATATATATATATATGCATTTACTTAAGTGTTTTATCCATCAAGAAACACTTAAGTAATTATGATTGCATTAAGATATGATGTTTTAATCCGTATAAGACCAAGAATCCTCAAAACATTAGTGTTCTAATTTGTTTGCAATTAGACTAGAGTTGCAGACGTGCTCGACATAAACCAATACAACCTCCTCGACTCCTCATGTTGTTAAAATATCATATCTCATGGATTAAGACAAGATATTTGTCTTACAAGAAATGCCATAAATTCAATGACGCCATCGACGTTGACACTAATGATCTGCATGATATGAATATAAGACATGATATCTATACTGGTATAAATTGTTTAAGGCAAGGAATCATCTAGCTCACCACAAATCCGTTACGTTATAATGAAAATGGACTCATATATAAGCACCGCTTTTTTTTTTTTTCTTTTTCAGTTTCAAGGTTTCGCTTGCTTTGTTTTTGTTAGCACTAGCATAGCTGCATCGTTGCTCATTGTTTTAAGACATCTTTTTTCCTTCAAGTGTTGCAGTCAATTCATATGGTGAATGGCCTTCGATGATTTAGCAGATTATGTTGGTTGTCTTTAGTGGTAGTGGATTGGTTAGTGGAAATGTTTTTCTTCCTAGGATTTGGTTTCAATTATTTAGCATGTGTCTACTCCTCCTTCAAGATATCACATACCTCATTAAATGACAAGTTGTTTTTTTAATTTCTTTCTCAATTAACGATAATTTACAGCTACAATAAAATTTGATTGCGAGAAAATCACAGATTGTGCTCTCTCTATTATGATTGTTCAATAATTCAATGCAATAGTTTAATTTATTGAACTATTTTGATATCTATTGAATTGAACTGCAGTTTTACTTGCAATGGTACAATTCAATAGCTTCAGTTTATTAGCACGTGGATCCCACAGTTAGCCTATTGCAATTCAATAGAGGGTTCATCACACATAGCACCCTCTATTGCAATGAACTAAATCACACCATTACAAGTAATATTTTACTGTTTTAGTTCAAATTCATGCAATAAAATTACATTGATCCTAACCACTGCAAATACTCATACTGTAATAAAAACTGGCTCAACTCTACGTTGCAAAACAGCCACTGTGGTAAGCAAGAAATAGCATATGAAAGATAAGTTTTATTTTAATCATCAAAGTAGAGTTGAGCCAGTTTTTATCTTACATTGATCCTAACCATTGCAAATACTCGTACTATTTTAGTTAATTCATAATATGGTATCTTTTACATATATTTACATGGATGTGGGAATAGGTCAATTTTTCACGAAACTATCACCATGCTTGTCGATAAAATGGAAATTTCGTAACGCCAGTACAAGGTGAAAAAAATCTTTCGCTAAATGCGTGGCTGGAAATAAGTGATTACAAAGTAATCTGGGAAGGACTCTTAGCATGTTAAGATGCCATGCTGGTCATCTAGGCAAAAGGCAGACATGGACAAGTGTACCAGAAAACTAGATCTTTCTGATCAAGCTTACTACATGTAACAAATCCACATATTATGAATCAAGTGCATCAACAATTTTGTCTTTCAGATCAACTTCAAATGAAACTATAAGCAATTCCAGTGCAGCACCAAATTTGTCTTACCAACCACGGCACTCAAAACCAACGCACAGATCACATTCATGTTAAAGCACAGTACCATCCAAATTGACCCATCTGATACAACTCTGTATTCTTTCTAGTAGCTTGCATTGAATCAATTACCTAAGAAAAGTTTATCCAAAGTTCAGCATCTAAACTAACCAGATTCACAATTCAGATACACAATTTATAGATGGAGATACATAAGACCAGAGAACAATACTTGAGGTGTTGAACCCCGCCAAAATTGTCGCAATCTTCGGTACCATGACAGATAGAAGGGAAAATGTTACCACAATGTTGAACATTTCTAGGTGCTCAAAAAGATTGTAAAACAGTAGGTAATTATCAAAATGCAATTGATGTGAACCACCCCTAAATACACTGTTTCAAGGTGCCTATTGTCCATGGTCAAATCAAACTACTCAGTTATGATAAACTTTTTTTAAAGACATAGCTCTTCATTATATTACAGTATATATCTCCAAAGCCTACAACTTGGGGAACCATCTGATAACTAATTGTATATGTAGGTGCATTGCATGTTAGTCACAAAACCTCTAATTGATCGCATCGCAACGACTAATCGCAGTTTTACTTGCTACTATACATGTCGAATAGCTCATCAACTCTAAACTCCAGCTAGAGGCCTTAAGATCAGCAATAATCAGATAGAAGGTGATTCCATCTCTTCAACTTGAATGACTAATCAAATATAAGACACACTATTCATGTGCAAATGTGATCAAGTCACCGCCACATAGCAAATACATGTAACAAAATTTCAAACAGACAAACAAACACAAAGCATTGCATTGGAAACAAAAACCCAGAAACTTGACAGCAACTAATTGATTCACAAACAGAGTCAGTTATAAATTGAAAAATAGTGATTGTTATTGGTTTTATCCAAGTAAAATTATTGTGATCACAGAAATTACAAGTTTTCAAACACTTTTGATTTTCAAGTCTCTGAATTTCCACTAATCATATCCGCAACTAAAATAGTTTCCAAAAATCTCGACGACTGACCATGCTTACCAATTAGGTGTGTGAAAAGGTACAAAATCATATACTTTTTCTTTTCCAGTTGACAGAGACAAATCAACAAGCACCTAACCGGCTATGCATCTTTCTTGCCAATGGAATCCGAATGCTGCTCCGAAGCGGCGGCATTTTGATCCTTAGAACTCTCAGCAGCCTTTTCCTTCTCCAATTCCTTGACAGCCTCTGCCTCAGCGGCCTTCTCAGCCTGCAATATGGGCTGGTAGTAATCGGGATGAGCCTCCATACACTTCTTCAAAGCCGAAGTGACCTCAAAGCATTTCTCAACAATGTCCTCCTTGTTCTTCTCAGACTCTTCAATGCACTGTTCCCAAGCTGTGAAGCTCTCTTTGCAGCCACCGCCTTTCATAAACACGCAGAACCCACATTCACCGGGCTCCTCCTCATCGTCCTCCGCTTCCTCTTCTTCTTTAGACGCGTTCTGTGGATTCCCTTCAGCTTCCTGGGGCTTCTCTTCGTCTACGGGTTTGGAATCTGATTCGGGATTTGAGGCCTGCGTTGGAGCTTGGTGTTCCAGGGTTTTAGAAGTTGAATCGGCCATCAGGTAGGGTTTAGGGTTTGATGCGATATGTTTGGTGGTGGTGAGCCGGGTCGGTGAGAATGGTTGAGTTATGAATTGTTGTTGTGGGTGGCGGTAGAGAACAGAAGAAGGTGTCAGCTGATCAAGGCAAACCCCATGACTGCTCAAAACCTACCAAGATTGGTGGACTGAGAAGCGGAATATTGGCCGGGCCGGCTCAGGCCCAGGGTCATTTCCTTTAGATTTTATTTAAGAGGGCCGGCCTCTCTGCACAACTTCTTTTTCATTAAAAAAATAAAAATAAAAATACCACTTAAATGCGTGTGTGCCAATTTGCTTTTGTTTTTTTCCCTTCTGTTTTATTCTTTTATTTTAAAAATATTGATAAAATTAAGAAAACCCTTTAAAAAAAAACCAAAAGAAAATAAATATTGATGATCTTTAAAATCAAAAGTTTGGGTAACAATTAAAACTCTCATGATAACGTCTTAGTTCAATTAAGACTAAGGGTGAGTACGGTTTGAATTGGATCGGCTTTACTTTAAAATTATAACCAAACAAATTACAATATAACAGTTTAGTTTGGTTCGATTTTAATAAAATTCATGAAAAAACAAACCAAACCAAACCAATTTAAGATGGTTTGGTTCGGCCGGCTTGTGCCTAAACCCAATTTTTTTTCCTTTTGCATTTTTCAATATTGTTAGCCTAATTACAACCAACAAATTCATAACTTGCTCCATAGTTAAATAATTTTCTAGAATACGAAACCATCCTAAAGCTCAACATCCCATAAAACTTCACATTTCAATAATTAATATAGCTCAATTCAAATATCCATTTATAATTATTTGATAGAAAATATGTTGAAGTTTATCTAATGAAGTTTATCTTTGATTAAATAAAATAAAATAAAATCTCTAGTTGGATTGTTTTGCAAAGATAATCTTTGTATAATTATTTGCAGAGCCAATTGCGATTGTAATACATGTGGGTGAAAACTCCTTAATCATAATGGAATGGACAGTTGCCCAAAATTTCCTTCAGAAGTTAAGCCATAATATTTTAGGATCAATGTAAATTGCTCAAAAAGATTAATTTAAATTATTTAAAGCATAAAAAATAAAAAATAAAAAAGATGTATCTTTTATATGGCAATGACTGCGTGGTAATAGTTGGTGTTTCCAGGGGGAAAGAAGATAAAAACAAAAAAAGTGAGTGAGTGGTGGCATTGGCATTTGAGACCCACCGCCAGTGCTATTAGGCCATGTTTAGTTGGCTGGACTAGATCAGATTTCTCCAAACTAAAATATGATGAATATCATTTCTAACTAGAACACATAAGATCTTTTATCACTCTCAAATCTCAACAATGTTGTTGTTATAGCCCCTTGAGATTTTGCTTCATATGTGAACTACATCACAGGTTTTCTCAAGTGGCTGAGCCCAAACGTTCATGGTTTCTTGACATCAAGGCATGCATAGCCACTCAAATTTTGTCCCCAGGAACAACCTACGCAACCTAATAAAATATAATTTATTGTATTTTTCAGATTCCAAATTACCCCTCATTACAATTTACATTTTCTCAATAATTGTGTACATCGGTTCAAAACCAATGTAATTTATTCAGTCAACATTCGATTCAAAATATATTAGATTATGATTTTTTCAATCAAATCCAATCAAATTATAGGTTTAAATCCAAATTTGATCCAATCGAATTGATATTGGATTGGATGATCAGTTTTCATAATTTAAAAAGAGAATAATGAAATATAAAACATTTATCATTATGTTTAATCTAATCAAACATATTAATAGACTTAAATGTAAAATCCAATTCACCAAATCACCAAAATTGATTAAAATTGGATTGGATTGAATTGGATCGATTGGTTTGAGCATATTGGATTGGATCTTGCACACCCCAACCTAATTTAGTGTATGCCCTACTTGCAATTTCATTTCTCTATGTGAAGTAAACACATGAGTAATCTGTCATCATAATTCAACTCCTTATTTTAATTCCGATTACGAATTAGAGAACATGCCATTAAATACACTCATCTTGAAATCTAAAAGGTCTTCTAACATCTCTCTTATGTTTATTCCTTGCAATGCTCAAATCATTAAATGATTCGTCATTGGGGCTAGTTTTCCTAGTTGTCTTCACACTTGGCCCTGCAATGGGGATAATACTATTTTGTTATTTTCGACCATTAATGAGACCCAAAAAAAAAAAACCATTAATACTATGTCATGTGAAAAGATTATCACGCGTGTCATAGCGTTGTTAATCAAGAATATTAAAACAGTGTTATTGCCGTTTAAGTGAAAGTTGTCTCTCCCAAATTTCTAAACTTGCGGCAAAGAATATTCACTGCACTATGGAGGGACCTACACATCTGAAAGCAACAAATGATCATAGATATGAAGAGAAGACGAGGAAGAGGGAGGAAAGAGAGACGATCGACATAAGAAAGGAAGGAAGCAGAGGAGAAAAAAATAATATGGATATCATCAGTATACTGCCTGCAGAGTGTATCTCCCACATCGTTTCCTGCACAACCCCTCAGGACGCGTGCAGATCATCGCTGGTCTCTCATCTCTTTCGAATTGCTGCGGATTCTGATATTGTGTGGGAGAGATTTCTGCCCCAAGGTTATAAGGAAATCATTTCCAGTTCTTTAAATTCCTTGTCCAAGAAGGATCTCTACTTTCATCTTTGCAATCACCCCATCATCATAGGCAATGGTAACATGGTAATTAACTCAAACCCCATTCTTTCATTTTTTTTCTTCTCTAAATTTCTATGATTTATTACCTTTCCTTAAAGAATCAAGAATTCTCTTGGGTCATCATCACCCATTGCCATTGGATTCTTAAGTTTTAATAGGATTTAGATACTGGGAAAGATGTTGGATTTAAGAAAGAAAAAAAAAACTTATTGAATTATTTTGAACTTTTGATTTTTGCAATTATATGTAATAGAAAACTCATTGTTGGAGATGATTTACTAAATTTGCTAATTTATTTACAAAAATAAAAAAGAAATTTGAACATCAACAAGCTTGATTATCTGTCTGTGGGAATTAGTGTCACTGGGTGGCATGAATAGCTAAGTTTGAAAGATGATATCAATGGCTAAATATTAATGATATACTATGACTATGATTGGGAACCATGGATGACAAGCAACCTCATTCCTATCTTCTTTTCTTTGACACAGAGCATGGCACTAGAAAAGCAGAGTGGCAAAAAATGTTATATGGTAGGGGCAAGAGAGCTTACAGCTATATGGGGAGATACACCCCCATATTGGCAATGGATATCTCTACCAGAGTCTAGGTATTCTATTCTCTCTCACCACCATTATCTTACTATTTATCAATTCAATTATATTTTTGAGTGATGCTAATTCATACCTGAGTTGTAGGATAAGTAATCTTTTATTGGAATTGGATACTTTATGACCAAAAAAGCCCTGCATCAGAAAGATTATGTTATATGTGAATCACATGACAGGTTTTCCCAAGTGGCTGAGCTCAATTATGTATGGTGGCTTGACATCAAGGGATACATAGAGACTAAAAACTTGTCCCCAAGAACAACCTATGCAGCTTATTTTGTCTATCAGCTCTCATCACAAGACAATCCAGGGACTGCAGCAACTCCTGTTACGTTGTGCGTCGCTTATGAACATAGCGCAGTTGCTGTTGAGCATAGTGTGATCCTAGACCCTGTAACTTATGAAGGTACAGCTCCTCCGCATGCTCGATACAGAGGCGATGGGTGGTTTGAGATTGAGATGGGTGAGTTTGTCACCGAAGAAGATAATGCTACTGTAGTGTGTAGTCTAGTGGAAACTAGTGATTACAACTGTAAGAGCGGCCTCATTGTGGAAGGCATTGAGCTTAGGCCCAAACAATGAAGGATTGATTCCTTGCACAAGTCACAGGAGGGGAAGAAAGCTTATAAACGAGTGGGAGTAACGTTGCCTTGCCATTTCTCATCCTCTAGTAAGCGTCCGTCTTTTATTGTGCCCTTTGAAATTATAGATTATTATAAATAAACCCAATCCTAGACATGTATTTATAAAAAAACCCACGCACTGTTGATTATGGCTCAACTTGCACCGAAAGAACTTTGTGCTATCATGTGGGAGGATGCTGTCATGTGGGGGCAGCAGCTTGTGGGCAGGGCACAAATAAACGTTTACCATTGCATAGATAATATTTGAGAGAAATGCCCGCAAAGGACTTTGAACTAAAATCTAACTATTTATTACCTTAATCGGTTAACAGAGACTCTGAAAAGACTGATGATATGATATCAATGGCTAGGCTTCTTTTCTTTGACACAGAACAGATCATGGCAGTACTAGAAAAGCAAAGTGGCAAAATATGTTATATGGTAGGGGCAAGAGGCTTGCAGTTGTATCTTGACATATGATATACCCACATATTGGAAATGGATATCTCTACCACAATATCCATTATGTATTTTCAGTGATGCTAATTCATACATGAGTTGTAGGTGTAGGATATAAGTAATCTTTTATTGGATACTTATAGTCCTCAGAAGAAGCTAGCATGATTCAAAGATTGAATGCATTGACATTTTGATGTGTATATAACTATATATATATGTGAATGAATCGAATCATAGAACAACCCATATGCAGCTTATTTTGTCTATCAGCTCTCATCAGACTACGATCAAGAAATTGCAACAATTCCTATTACATTTCGTCTTGCTTATGAAGAACATAGCGCAGTTGCGGTTGAGCAGAGTGTGATCTTTTCTTTTCTAACAGAATGAAACATAAATAAAATAAAATAAAATAAAAGAATGAAGTTACTAATGAGATCTTAATCTTTTCTAGTCCAATAAAAAAAGGTATTGATGACTTGCGAGGTCTCAGGTTCAAACCACCATGGCATCGTGTTTGAGAAACCCCTCTCTCCGCAACTTGGTGTATTGTATTATGACTCACTCTAATGCGGATTGTGGGTGATTGGTTAATGGCTTGTTGCATGTCTACTGTAATAGCAAGGGCGTGAGGATGAGATGACTATTTAGTAAGTTGAGTTTGTATGATGTGTGATATGAAGAGATCACCAGGAAGAGGAAGGGAAGAGACTTGGATCGATCGACGACATAAGAAAAGGAAGGAAGCAGAGATGGATTTCATCAGCACGTTGCCAGCAGAGTGCATCTCCCACATCGTTTCCTGTACAACCCCTCTGGATGCGTGCAGATCATCCCTGGTCTCTTCCCTCTCTCGAATTGCTGCGGATTCTGATATAGATTTCTTCCCCAAGACCAAGATTATAAGGAAATCATTTCCACTTCTTCCAACTCCTTGTCCAAGAAGGATCTCTACTTTCATCTTTGCAAACACCGCATCATCACAGGCAATGGTAACATGGTAATTAACACAAACCCCATTAATTCATTTTTCTAAATTTCTATGATTTCTAAATTTCTTGATGCTCTTGGGTCATCATTTGGTGTTAGATAGTAGCTAGGTTACTGTGTGGCATGAATAGCTAGGTTAATTCATGAAAAGACTGATCCATGATATCAATGGCTACCTATGTTGTGCAAAATATTAACAGTATTACTTACGTTAATTATGAATAATGGACGACAACATCCTAGCTTCTTTTTCTTTGACACAGATCACGGCATTACAAAAGCAGAGAGGGCTGCTGGTTCTCAGCCGAGCAAACTTCGAGAGATCCTTGAGAGTGATCAACCCCCTTGCCTCTTATAGGCCTTTCCCAACCGACTTTGGCAGTGGGCCTTGGCATAATTAGACCCTTGGGCCCGTAATGGTGAGGCCCAGACACAATATCGGCCTTGGTCATAACCGTGCGTCAACAATATGAAGAGAAGATGAGGAAGAGGGAGGAAAGAGAGACGATCGACATAAGAAAGGAAGGAAGCAGAGGAGAAAAAAATAATATGGATATCATCAGTATGCTGCCTGCAGAGTGTATCTCCCACATTGTTTCCTGCACAACCCCTCAGGAAGCGTGCAGATCATCGCTGGTCTCTCATCTCTTTCGAATTGCTGCGGATTCTGATATTGTGTGGGAGAGATTTCTGCCCCAAGGTTATAAGGAAATCATTTCCAGTTCTTTAAACTCCTTGTCCAAGAAGGATCTCTACTTTCATCTTTGCAAACACCGCATCATCACAGGCAATGGTAACATGGTAATTAACTCAAGCCCCATTCATTCATTTTTCTAAATTTCTTGATGCTCTTGGGTCATCATTTGGTGTTAGATAGTAGCTAGGTTACTGTGTGGCATGAATAGCTAGGTTAATTCATGAAAAGACTGATCCATGATATCAATGGCTACCTATGTTGTGCAAAATATTAACAGTATTACTTACGTTAATTATGAATAATGGACGACAACATCCTAGCTTCTTTTTCTTTGACACAGATCACGGCATTACAAAAGCAGAGAGGGCTGCTGGTTCTCAGCCGAGCAAACTTCGAGAGATCCTTGAGAGTGATCAACCCCCTTGCCTCTTATAGGCCTTTCCCAACCGACTTTGGCAGTGGGCCTTGGCATAATTAGACCCTTGGGCCCGTAATGGTGAGGCCCAGACACAATATCGGCCTTGGTCATAACCGTGCGTCAACAATATGAAGAGAAGATGAGGAAGAGGGAGGAAAGAGAGACGATCGACATAAGAAAGGAAGGAAGCAGAGGAGAAAAAAATAATATGGATATCATCAGTATGCTGCCTGCAGAGTGTATCTCCCACATCGTTTCCTGCACAACCCCTCAGGACGCGTGCAGATCATCGCTGGTCTCTCATCTCTTTCGAATTGCTGCGGATTCTGATATTGTGTGGGAGAGATTTCTGCCCCAAGGTTATAAGGAAATCATTTCCCGTTCTTTAAACTCCTTGTCCAAGAAGGATCTCTACTTTCATCTTTGCAATCACCCCATCATCATAGGCAATGGTAACATGGTAATTAACTCAGACCCCATTCTTTCTTTCTTTTTTCTTTTTTTTTTCTAAATTTCTATGATTTATTACCTTTTCTTAAAGAATCAAGAATTCTCTTGGGTCATCATCACCCATTGCCATTGGATTTTTTAAGATTTAATAGGTTTTATATACTAGGAAAGATGTTGGATTTAAGAAAGAAAAAAAAAACTTATTGAATTATTTTGAACTTTTGAATTTTGCAATTATATGTAATAGAAAACTCATTGTTGGAGATGCTTTACTAAATTTGCTATTTTATTTACAAAAATAAAAAAGAAGTTTGAACATCAACAAGCTTGATTATCTGTCTATGGGGATTAGTGTTACTGGGTGGCATGAATAGCTAAGTTTGACAGATGATATCAATGGCTAAATATTAATGGTATACTATGACTATGATTGGGAACCATGGATGACAAGCAACATCCTTCCTATCTTCTTTTCTTTGACACAGAGCATGGCACTAGAAAAACAGAGCGGCAAAAAATGTTATATGGTAGGGGCAAGAGAGCTTACAGTTATATGGGGAGATACACCCCCATATTGGCAATGGATATCTCTACCAGAGTCTAGGTATTCTATTCTCTCTCCACCATTATCTTACTATTTATCAAGTCAATTATATTTTTGAGTGATGCTAATTCAAACCCTGCATAAGAAAGAATATGCTTTATGTAGATTGTGACCAAAAAAGACCTGCATCAGAAAGAATACGTAATATCATTGAGATTTTGATCAAGTATGAATGACCTTGCGAATGTGTGATGTTTGTTGCCTTCATAGTGAGTTTGTGGGGTTTGACATTATATATAGTGTCCTCAGAAGAGAAGCACGGTTCAGAGAAAGTAAAGTGGATATGGCTACCTCTAAACCCTGACATGATTACTGTTACTAAGTGGAGTAATAGTCATAGAAGAATGCGTTGCATTTTGATGCATATTTATATGTGAATGAATCGCATCACAGGTTTGCCCAAGTGGCTGAGCTCAATTTTGTATGGTGGCTTGAGATCAAGGGGTGCATAGAGACTAAAAATTTGTCCCCACGAACAGCCTATGCAGCTTATTTTGTCTATCAGCTCTCATCAGAACACAATCCACGGACTGCAACAACTCCTTTTAGGTTCCATGTTGCTTATGAACAAAGCACAGCAGATGAGCGTAGTGTGATCCTCGATCCTATAACTCATGAAGGTATAGCTCCTCCGCAAGCTCGATACAGAGGCGATGGGTGGATTGAGATTGAGATGGGTGAGTTCATCACTGAAGAAGATAATGCTACTGTGCTGTTTAGTCTAATGGAAATTAGTAGTTTCCCTAAGAGAGGCCTCATTGTGGAAGGCATTGAGCTTAGGCCCAAACAATGAAGGATTGATTCATTGTGGAAGGCATTGAGCTTAACTGAGACTCTGCATTTTCATTTAACATTCATTCAAAATAATCTTCGTTGCTCATCCAATTTTATTGTCAAGTGCTTAACTTATGACTACACTATTATTTCGTCAAAATGCAAACGAACATTTGCTGCCAAAGTAATTTGGGGGGACCAAAACATTTATAAAAGCATTGGGTAAATTTTGACTTTTTTTATTATAAAAAACTCAGGCTAGACATCATTGACAAGTTTTTTTATTTTTTATTGTTTATTAAAGACCCCATTGACAAGTTATAAAAAAAGGCATGAATAAAGACCCCATTGACATTGATCAAAGAAAAAAAAACAAGACCCCATTGACAAGTTATAAAAAATAAAAATAAAAAAAATAAAAGGCGTATTCACCCCCAATGTTTGAGTTACATGTGTCGCCACATCCCCAATGCTAGAGAAGATCGTGAATTTCCCTCGGTCCCTTCCCGTTGATTAAAATTAAAATAAATATATAAAAACAGGTTTTGTCAGTTAAGTGGGTTGACTTGAATTGGAATTGTGCTCAACTCTATGACCTGATGAGGAAAAAGGGGGGAAAGAGAGACGATCGACATAAGAAAATGAAGGAAGCAGAAGCAGAAGCAGAGATGAGTATCATCAGCATGTTGCCTGCAGAATGTATCTCCCACATCGTTTCCTGCACAACCCCTCGGGATGCGTGCAGATCGTCGCTGGTCTCTTCCCTCTTTAGAATTGCTGCGGATTCTGATATTGTGTGGGAGAGATTTCTGCCCCAGGATTATAAGGAAATCATTTCCACTTCTTTGAACTCCTTGTCCAAGAAGGATCTCTACTTTCATCTTTGCAATCACCCCATCATCATAGGCAATGGTAACATGGTAATTAACTCAAACCCCATTCATTCATTTTTTCCGAAATTTCTATGATTTATCACTTTTCCTTAAAGAATCAAGAATTCTCTTGGGTCATCATCACCCATTGCGATTGGATTCTAAGATTTCATAGGTTTTAGATACTAGGAGATTTTTGCAATTTATGTATTAGAAATCTCATTCTTCGAAATGCTATTTTATTTATTTAAGAAAAAAGAAATTTTGTTTGCCAATATTAGATAATTCATGAAAAGACTGATGATCCATGATATCAATGGCTATGGCTACCTGACTGTTGTGCAAAATGTTAACAATAATGGATGACAAGATCATCATCCAAGCTTCTTTTTTTCTGACACAGAGCATGGCACTAGAAAAGCAGAGTGGCAAAAAATGTTATATGGTAGGGGCAAGAGGGCTTTCAATTGTAGGGGGTGATACACCCAGATATTGGCAGAGGATATCTCTACCAGAGTCTAGGTATTCTATTCTCTCTCTCCACCATTATCTTACTATTTATCAATTCAATTATATTTTTGAGTGATGCTAATTCATACCTGAGTTGTAGGATAAGTAATCTTTTATTGGAATTAGATACTTTATGACCAAAAAAGCCTTGCATCAGAAAGATTATGTTATATGTCAATCACATGACAGGTTTTCCCAAGTGGCTAAGCTCAAATATGTATGGTGGCTTGACATCCAGGGATACATAGAGACTAAAAAATTGTCCCCAAGAACAACCTATGCAGCTTATTTTGTCTATCAGCTCTCATCACAACACAATCCAGAGACTGCAGCAACTCCTGTTACGTTGCGTGTCGCTTATGAACATAGCGAAGTTGCGGTTGAGCATATTGTGATCCTAGACCCTGTAACTTATGAAGGTACAGCTCCTCCGCATGCTCGATACAGAGGCGATGGGTGGTTTGAGATTGAGATGGGTGAGTTTGTCACCGAAGAAGATAATGCTACTGTAGTGTGTAGTCTAGTGGAAACTAGTGATTACAACTGTAAGAGCGGCCTCATTGTGGAAGGCATTGAGCTTAGGCCCAAAGAGTGAAGGAATTCACAGGAGGTAGTGGGAGTAACATTGCCTTACCGTTTCTCATCCTCTTGTAGGCGCTTCAGTCTTTTCTTTTGGTGTGCCCTATGAAATTATTGTCCAAAACTTGCCTAGTTTTCTAAAATTCCCAGATATAAACTAGTAATGGTTTATTCTAATGTATGTTTTACTAGTTTGTATGTTAAGATTTGTGTTTTTTTATAGGTCACAATCCACGGACTGCAGCAACTCCTGTTACATTGCGTGTTGCTTATGAACATAGCGCAGTTGCGGTTGAGCATAGTGTGATCCTAGACCCTGTAACTTATGAAGGTACAGCTCCTCCGCATGCTCGATACAGAGGCGATGGGTGGTTTGAGATTGAGATGGGTGAGTTTGTCACCGAAGAAGATAATGCTACTGTAGTGTGTAGTCTAGTGGAAACTAGTGATTACAACTGTAAGAGCGGCCTCATTGTGGAAGGCATTGAGCTTAGGCCCAAAGAGTGAAGGAATTCACAGGAGGTAGTGGGAGTAACATTGCCTTACCGTTTCTCATCCTCTTGTAGGCGCTTCAGTCTTTTCTTTTGGTGTGCCCTATGAAATTATTGTCCAAAACTTGCCTAGTTTTCTAAAATTCCCAGATATAAACTAGTAATGGTTTATTCTAATGTATGTTTTACTAGTTTGTATGTTAAGATTTGTGTTTTTTTATGGGTAATGTATTGTGGGCACAAATAACCTTTACCATTGCATCAATGATATTAGTGTTTTTTTTGTTTCCAACTATTCAGGGATGTTTTGTGATAAAAACTTGGTTAGTGGACTTGGTAAGAACTGCAGGGAGTCTTTCAAAATTTTAATTTGTGGGATTGTTTCTTTACAGTTTTGACCATATTTATTATTATGTTTTTATACAAGCAATATTGGTGATGGGGAATTCAACTTACGACCTAGAATGCAGAGGTAAATGCTCTTAACTATTTGAGCTACAAATCCCTTATTACCCTTTCTTAATTAATGCAGGAGAAAAAATATTAATTTAAAAAAGAACATTGTTAAAACTTAAACGTGGTACGCGTATTGATAAACTATGAGATTGAGATTGAAACAAGGGAGTGACATCCGGTTCAGGGAAAAACGCTAAAAACAGAAGCAAATTGGGGACCATTCAACTTATCAACCATATTTGGCCTTTCCTTCAACCGGTGATTCAACATATCCAATTCCTTCTCCATACTTTCCACTTCCATTTCATCTTCTCGCCTCCGTCTCACCCACATGGAATTATTCCGTACTTGTTATTTTTACGTGCGCCGCAAGTAATCCGTTAATGTTAAATGTGATCATTTGGGTCTTGTAGCTAAAATACAATCGGAAAAGCATCACAACATCAACAGCACAGATATGGCAACTTCATCAAACTCATCAAAGAAAACAATGTCGTCCTCACCCTCATCTGCAGGCCGTCCACCGCAGGGGGTCAAATTTGCCCGCCGCACGTCCAGTGGGCGTGTGATGAGCTTGTCTCGGGACGACGATTTGGACATGAGCGGGGAATTCTCGGGCGAAAATGACTACATCAATTACACCGTGATGATGCCCCCTACACCAGACAACCAGCCAATGGCGGGGTCATTGGGTGCAGGAACGGCCTCGGATTCAAAAACTGATGGTCCGGGGCCATATGGGCCGTCACGGTTTGGAGCGGAGTCCAGGCGAGGGGGCGACGATGATGGTGGGGGTGATAGTGAAGCTGCAAAGGCGGATAGGAGAATGTCAGTGATGAACTCATCTAATAACAAATCAATACTGTTGAGAAGCCAAACTGGGGACTTTGATCATAATCGTTGGTTGTTTGAGACCAAAGGAACGTATGGCATTGGAAACGCATATTGGTCAGAGAAGCAAGAGAACAAGTATGGACCGGAAGTCGAAATGAACATGCAGGATTTTATTGACAAACCATGGAAGCCACTCACCAGGAAGGTTAAAATCCCCCCTGCTATTCTTAGCCCTTACAGGTACCTACCTGCTTCATCAATAACTAGCTCCTTAACAAACAATTCAATAATTGTGTCCATTAATTAATGCATATAAATACATTTATGTGCATTTGTTCTCTATTAAATCTCACAAAAAGATACAAAGTCAAGGGGATTGAAAATAAGATAAGAAAGTAAAAAAATTGTAGCTCAAGTGGTTAAGAGCATCTCAGGTTTCATTTACTATTCCCTCCCCAAATATGGCTTTGTAATAATTGGGTATACCCAAAAGATCCGAACTATAGAAAGAAACAATAAAATGAGAGACAGAATGCCTTCCCACCAACTAAGAGAAGAAACAATCATTTCCATGAGGAGCCAAGTCATTAGCAAGTCCAGCATATTTAATTGTACATATATGCAGGTTACTGGTGGTCATCCGTTTGATAGTACTGTTCCTCTTCCTACTATGGCGAATCCAGAATCCAAACCCGGATGCAATGTGGCTATGGGGCATGTCCATAGTTTGTGAGATTTGGTTTGCATTCTCATGGCTTTTAGACATTCTTCCCAAGCAGAACCCCATAAATCGTGCCACGGACTTGGCTGCTCTACATGACAAGTTTGAGCAACCTTCTCCCACCAACCCTACTGGGCGCTCTGACCTCCCCGGTGTTGATGTCTTCATCTCCACTGCCGACGCTGAGAAGGAACCACCTCTTGTCACTGCCAATACCATTCTTTCCGTCCTTGCCGCTCAATATCCCGTGGAAAAGCTTTCATGCTACATTTCAGATGATGGTGGTGCCATTCTCACCTTTGAGGCCATGGCCGAGGCTGTTAACTTTGCTGAGGTTGGTTCAATATTGTAATTTCATTAGTGGTGGTAAAAAAATTAAATAATGACATGAAACTTATCATGCAAGTAAATTTCTTATCCAAAAAATAATCATGCTATTCTCACAAGAAGAAAAAAAAACATAAATAAGTAGTCATGCTAATTGAATTAATTTGATTCCTGTCAGTTAATTAGTTCTTGCTATATATTGTCCAAATATACCTACATACATACATATGCACTGCAGGTTTGGGTACCCTTTTGCCGAAAACATGAAATTGAGCCTAGGAATCCAGACAGCTACTTTAGCAGCAAAGTTGACCCCACCAAGAACAAGAAGCGGCCTGATTTTGTCAAGGATCGCCGTTGGATCAAGAGAGAATATGATGAATTTAAAGTTAGGATCAACGGTCTCCCTGATGTTATCCGCAAGCGAAGTGAAATGTATAACTCTAGAGAGGACATGAATGAAAGGAAGCTTTCCAAGGAGAAAAGTATTGGTGGCGGTGGAGATGGAGCGGAGCCAGCGGATGGTGAGGCAAGCAATGTCACTAAGGCAACGTGGATGGCTGACGGGACACATTGGCCAGGAACATGGCTCGAACCTTGCGCCGATCATAAAAAAGGAGACCATGCTGGGATCTTGCAGGTGATGGATAAATAACAATAACTACATATATATATATATATCTCTCTCTCTCTCTCTCTCTCTCTAAAACAAGTCCTAAAAGTATGAACCTCAAATATAATCGTGAACATACATGCAGGTAATGAGTAAGGTCCCAGAGATGGAGGCTGTAATGGGTTTTCCTGATGAGAAAAAATTAGACTTCACAGGGGTGGACATTCGAGTCCCAATGTTTGCATATGTTTCGCGAGAGAAGCGACCTGGATATGACCACAACAAGAAGGCAGGAGCCATGAATGCCATGGTCCGAGCATCAGCAATATTGTCTAATGGTCCCTTCATACTTAACTTGGATTGTGACCATTATATCTATAACTCTCTGGCTATAAGGGAAGGAATGTGCTTCATGATGGACCGGGGTGGAGACAGGATTTGCTACATTCAATTCCCTCAGAGATTTGAAGGGATCGATCCATCTGACCGTTATGCAAATCATAACACAGTCTTCTTTGATGGTAATGTTTGATCATGCATGCGTGACTTCGGCTAATTAATTGAATTTGATATATAGCTAAACTGAAACTGACTTCGGATATAATTGTAAAACAACAGGAAATATGAGAGCCCTGGATGGTCTCCAAGGCCCAGTGTATGTGGGAACTGGGTGCATGTTCAGGCGTTTTGCACTGTACGGGTTCCACCCGCCAAGGGCAAATGAGTACCTAGGAATGTTTGGGACGATCAAAGCCCCAGCTCCAAATTACCATGAGATGGAGGCGCAGTTAGAGTCTGATCCAGATCAACCCGACTCAGAAAAACAACCTCTGGCGACTCACCCTGACTTAGGCCTTCCCAAGAAGTTTGGAAATTCACAAATGTTCACTGATTCCATAGGCGTTGCTGAGTATCACGGACGTCCTCTTGCTGATCACGCCTCTGTCAAGAATGGCCGCCCTCCTGGCGCTCTGCTCGAACCACGTCCCCCACTCGATGCCCCGACTGTTGCTGAAGCAGTTGCTGTCATTTCCTGCTGGTAAGTGGTACATAATCTATATATGCATATAAACCAGTTGAAAGAAGCACTTTTCTAGTTCTAGACCAGTTGTGTAGACTCTTCCTTGTTTTGCAAAACACTGTGATCATTTGGGTTAATTAGTTTATGTTTGCACACACAGGTACGAGGACCAGACCGAATGGGGAGACAGGATAGGTTGGATCTATGGATCAGTGACAGAGGATGTGGTGACAGGTTACAGAATGCACAATCGTGGTTGGCGGTCAGTGTATTGCATCACGAAGCGTGATGCATTCCGTGGCACTGCACCTATCAACCTCACAGACAGATTGCACCAGGTGCTCCGATGGGCCACTGGTTCAGTGGAAATTTTCTACTCCAGGAACAATGCATTTCTTGCATGCCGGCGCCTCAAGTTTCTACAGCGTATTGCATACCTCAACGTCGGCATTTATCCCTTCACATCCCTCTTTCTGGTTGTTTACTGTTTCCTCCCTGCACTCTGCCTCTTCACAGGTCAATTCATAGTTGCAGGCCTAAGTATCCCCTTCCTTACCTACCTCCTTATCATCACTATCTGTCTCTGTCTGCTCTCCCTACTTGAAGTGAGATGGTCTGGCATTGGCCTTGAGGAATGGTGGCGTAATGAGCAATTTTGGCTCATTGGTGGAACAAGTGCTCACCTTGTAGCTGTCATCCAGGGTCTCCTCAAAGTTGTAGCCGGTATCGAAATTTCCTTCACCTTAACTACCAAGTCTACAGCTGAAGACGAAGAAGACATTTACGCTGACCTCTACGTTGTCAAATGGACAAGTCTGTTCTTAATGCCTCTGACAATCATAATTATCAATATTATTGCAATGGTCATCGGAATCTCAAGGACCTTATACGAAGTGATACCCCAATGGAATAAGCTACTCGGAGGACTTTTCTTTAGTTTCTGGGTGTTGGCTCACATGTACCCATTTATGAAAGGCTTGATGGGAAGGAGAGGAAGGATACCTACTATTGTATATGTCTGGGCAGGGCTGCTTGCAATCATAATATCTTTGCTTTGGATAGTAATCAATCCTCCAAATGGTGTCAACCTCAACAATCAAGGCATGCAGATATAATGATAACAAAATTAAGGATATACATACTAATGTCAAGAATTTTCAGGTTGAATTCGAAGAAAAAACTTTCGAACTTCAGGTGGCATCCATTGCTTGGTGCCATGACAAATGTACTATAAGTCTATTATAAGTACAGCTACTAGTGTTAGATAATTATTCCTACAAATCTCTGTATAAAAAAAATTCCAAGATTAATATAAGGTACAAATCTCTGATGTTTAGACTTGACAAAATCCTATATTTCCTGACTTAAGTTTCTTTTTCCCTTTTCTTCCCTCTCTACAGGGACAGGGAGTCAAAGATATAATTTGCACATTACTCTTTTCAATCCTTCATTTCTTTACCTGTACTTTCTTAGTGGGTAAAGAACCATTCACGCTTGGTAAAACCATTAATTTAACATCATAAATTCTTTTGAACATTCGAAAAAGGACGTCGTCTCTGTTCCTAGCAACATTTTGGAAAATGATAACTTGTCTACTTCGATTCATTCAGCAGGAAAAGTGTTGGAGTTTTAAGGTCGTATGTGAGTAGAGGTAATCAAGAGAGTGAAAAAAGGAACATAAAATGCAACAAGAGAGTAACTCAACTGCCCTGCCTGCAGTATATAGATGCATGAGCCTAGCTAATAACATGCAACATCTGCATTCAAGTGATGAAGAAATTGGACGCAGTCAAAGAGATGTCATTCAAGAAGAACTCAAGAGAGAAAAGGATGACAAAAATAAAAGAAGAGAAAGGGCACTTGTTGTTCTATCTTCATATGAACTAGAACTAGGTCTCACTTCATCAATATCCAACTTTGGTGATTTCTATAAGAGAAAGACGTAGCAAGTACTAGAACGGTTAGTTTTAGAAGCCAAGTTTGATGAAACACTAGCAAGTATTGGGATTTTACTGCCTCCCATTTGAGACATGTTTTCTGAGTTTCCAATCTTCACGGCGTCGGCATATGCCTCACCCCTCCCTCATCAGCTCTGGCAGATAGCAATCTCCTAATTAATTTCTGGCCCTAAAAACTCTGGTTTCCTTTGTTGCATTGCATCCATCTGTCAAATCAAATGCACACGAACTGACTACAAGTTAAATGTGGGCAAAAATCATTTTTAATTATACACGTAATTATGATAGGGAAAGTAGGGATGGTTACGGTCCGGTTTTATTTGATTTAGGTTAATAAAATCGAATTAATTCATTTAGTGATCGGTTTGGTTCGGTGATTTCTTGTTGTGTATATAACCAAGCAAATATTCTATATTCTCGGTGAAAAAATGGGAACAGGATAGGAAAGGAGAGAGATTAAAAAGGAACAGTAAGAAAAAAGAAGATGGAATGTTTGCTATTTTTACAAATGAGTGAAGGTTGAGACATTTGTTGCGACCGGTACCAGTGAGAAGCGGAGGAGCAGGACAGCCTTATTTGGGGGGCTTCCCGCCTTGGTCTATGCACCCTTCATTTCCGTTCAAACAATATTTTTATTTTCTATTTTTTTTTATAAAGAAACTCATACATTACACACTTTACGTGTAACTGCGAAATTCCCAAGCACAAAATAATACTTCATCACATCTCGTGTTCCATTTCATTCCACGAAATTAAATTCAAAATAAAAATGAGAAAAGAAAAGAAAAAATAAATAAACAAACAAACACACACACACACTTGAAAGAAAAAGAAAAAAGTATATAGCTCTTTCTCCCTGCGTAAATTCAGCATTTTCGTTCTTCCATAACGTCTCTCTCTCTCTCTCTCTCTCTGTGCGTAAATTCACATTCCCATTCGGATTAGGGTTAGGGTTTTTTTTTTTATATTGGGATTGAGATGGGGCAACAATCTCTGATCTACAGCTTCGTCGCTCGAGGCAGTGTGATTCTCGCCGAGTACACAGAGTTCACCGGCAATTTCACCTCCATTGCCTCTCAATGCCTCCAGAAGCTTCCTTCCTCCAACAACAAGTTCACCTACAATTGCGATGGCCACACCTTCAATTACCTCGTCGAAAACGGCTTCAGTGAGTCCCCCATGCATTTACATGCCCTTCAAATGTCATTTCTTACCAATGTCTGATTCTTCTCTTAGATTTGTTCATTATTGTTGGCTTTGATCCATGCGTTTTGTAATTTGTTTTTGTTGGAATGAAGATCATATGTATATGTATCTATGATTATGAAAACGCTGATCGCGTTGATTCTTTTTAAAGCAAATATTTTGTAACCATATGGTTGCATGGTATGCATTCAAGATTGGGTGATTAAGATTCAAGAGATGATTGTTGGATTGCGGCTACGTTTTTTTAATTGCAGTATTAGTTTTCTTAGTCAATTTTACACATCAAAAAAAAAAAAAACATTGTGCATTTGATTTGATTGAAGCAATTTCCAACTTTGCAATTTGAGTTGATAATCCTTGTTTGTAAATTGTAAGGATAGGTTTTTAAATTGTCTTTGTTTTCGATTCTGCAGCCTACTGCGTAGTTGCATCTGAATCTGCTGGCAGGCAAATTCCAATTGCCTATCTGGAGAGAATCAAGGACGATTTCAACAAAAGATATGCTGGTGGGAAAGCTGGAACTGCTGTTGCCAATGGACTGAACAGAGAGTTTGGGTATTCATCTTATGATGTCTTTTTCATGGCGATGAATATCGTTCGCCTTTTTGTAAGTTTTCATGAATATGCTTTGCTTAACACTTATATGGATGTTTTAGACCTAAACTGAAGGATCACATGAAGTACTGTGTGGATCATCCTGAAGAGATCAACAAGCTTGCAAAAGTGAAGGCTCAGGTTACTGAGGTCAAGGGTGTTATGATGGACAATATTGAGAAGGTCCGTGTTTTGAATAAGGGTGTGGTTGTGGTTTTGATTCCTGAAAGTTAGTAAACAGTACTAATATAGGAACAACTCAATTCCCATTCTGAATTTCTCATTCCAATTCCTTTTCATTCTGATTCTAAGTAGGTAAATATGTCATCCATTTTTAGTCATGGAAATTCATCTATTCTGCAGGTTCTTGACCGCGGTGAGAAGATTGAGCTGTTGGTGGACAAAACTGATAATCTTCGCTCCCAGGTTAGTCGAAGAAGCATAACTTATGTTTAGTTTATTAGGTTTGGGTGATGGAGAGTGATATGGTTTTTTTTTTAAATAATCTTTTAATTTGCTTTCCTCTTTTGTAATGTTGATATGGCGTTTTTATATGTTGAAAACAATGGTGTGTTTGTGTTGTAGGCCCAAGATTTCAGGACACAGGGAACAAAAATGAAAAGGAAGATGTGGTTTCAGAATATGAAGATAAAATTGATTGTTGTGGGGATCATCGTTCTCATAGGCTTTGTGATATTTTTGTCAATCTGCCATGGTTTTAAGTGTACCTAAGTTTGCATCGGAATATGTCCATGGACGCTTTGGTGCTGTCATGCGGCATTGGTAAATTGCTCTGTCTCTTTGAGTTGCTTACCTTGTTAGGTTATGCCCGTCCTGTTTTGCTAGCCATTTTAGGATGGGGTGGGGGAGGTTTTGTATGTTTTTTTTTCGCACTGGTTGTTGTATAGTTTATACATTTGACCTTGTCTTGTCTAGGGTAGATAAAATCAATCACCATCGTATATGTGCTCCATGTAATGTAATGGATCCTTAATTAGCTTAAGATGTAATGGAGGAATGCTTGGATGATTGTAAATCAGCATGCCCTTTCGGACTGCTATTAAAATATTTTCCCTTATTTGCTTGCTTCTCTCAAATTTGATTACATCATTGGAGAATCTGTTTAAAACTATTGTGGTATTTATAACTGAGAGTTTTAAACTCTGTTTTTTAAGAAAAACAAATCCATAGAAATCACAGGGCTACACAGTTTTAGTGCTGAGAGTGGAGCTAATAAAGTAAAATTTGGATCAACCTACTAAGAAATTATTATAATCCTTCATATTTGAAGGAGCCAATCAATTTCCATATAATTATATATGAGTAAATTATTGAATAGATTAAATGAGTTTACGGATTGCGACTGTTATCATCTTCCGGTTATATATTTTTAGAGTGGTGGGCTTGGCTACCTGCGTGTTTGGATGACTATTTGCAGTGAGCCCCAACTTTATCTTCTTTCTACTGTCTGTTTGTAGAATTTTCCATCAAACAAATCATGATAATGAATTCAATCTTCCATTTCCCCAAGCGGGCACGCTTTTCTATGTCTTTCTTAGCTTTCACATTACACGGCAACACGCACCACGTCCCTCCAAACCGCGTGTTTGCTATTGTTTTTGTTCTTGTAGTTGCTTAATTTCTTTTTCTTCTTCAAATACAAAATAAATCAATTTTTTCTTCGGAAATATTTTTGCTCATCACTTTAATTTTAAATTTATATTTCTAAATGCAAAATGAATTGTGGACATCTCTCTGAATAATTATCTTCTCATTTAAACCTAATAGTTATAAATGACATAAAAATCAGAATTAAATGTTACTCATTCATCCCTTTTTTTAAAATACATTATTAAAAAAAAAACATAGTTATAATTTAAAAGAGTTTGAAAAGGAGAAAACACGCGAGGAAGGCGAGAGTGGAAGAGAAACGCGCGCGTAAAGCCTAGTTGGAAGTTGGATAGGTGACGCCTGAGTCTTGATCATCAAATTGTCATCATCGTGGAGCGAAAAACAAAACTAAAAAAAGATAAAAAGATAAGGTAAAGAAAAACGAAGAAAAATCCATTTCATAATTTTGTAAAATTGAGTCGCCTTTTGTTTGTATTAGCTGAGAGTCTGAGACAGATCTAACCGCCCAGCCCGAGGACCGAGGCGGCCTTACTCTATATATATATATATATATATATATATATATACACTCTTCATTTGCTTGTCTTAGCGTCTAATCCAATTTCCAATTTCTGAGTTTCACACGTACACACCAAAATGGAGAAAGCGTTCAACAGGCAACGAGTTCTGCTCGACCACCTTCGACCTTCTTCCTCTTCTCTTCATGGCACTGACTCTTCTTCTCTCTCCGTAAGCCTCTCTTTCTTCTTCTTACTCATTTGATTGAAATATTTTAAAGATTTGCTTTCAGTCGCTTTGAATAACGAACATCCGATCTCGATTGAACTCGAGCTCAATTCAATCTCTCGAAGGCTGAAAAGCAATTGCTTTCTCTCTTTTTTCGAGTCACTGGTTGTTTCAATTTTGTATATTTGGTCTCAATTCCTCATTTTTAATGAGATTTTTGTATTGGGTGTATTGGGTATATTGGGTATCAGGCATCGGCGTGTGTGGCTGGGGATAGCGCTGCATATGCAAGGACAAATATCTTTGGAGATGATGTGGTCATCGTAGCGTAAGTTGTTTCGTTTTGCAAATGATGCTCCTCAGTTCATTTCAATTTTGTGTATTTACATCAAGCCTTTGATATTTGTAAATTGTGCTTTTTATAGTAAGTTTGAGTTTTAAAATATATATATATAATTTTGGTGTCTTGCAGTGCTTATCGGACTCCAATTTGCAAGGCTAAACGTGGGGGCTTCAAAGATACTCATGCTGATGATCTTCTTGCACCTGTTTTGAAGGTTGGTTATACAAGTTTCGTAATTTTCGCTTTGCTTTGGTTCTAGTGAAGTTTGGTGGAAAGAATTCTAAAGCTTTTTTCTTTGTTTGTTTATATTCTATCTCATAAACTATTTATATCTTCAACTGATAAAAATAACTATTCGTTTCTCACTGAAACGATGATTGCCTTGCTATAGGCAGTTATAGAGAAATCCAATCTCAACCCAAGTGAGGTTGGGGATATTGTTGTGGGTACGGTGTTAGCTCCAGGATCTCAAAGAGCTAGTGAATGCAGGATGGCTGCCTTTTATGCTGGCTTCCCTGGTATGTACCCTTTTAGAAAATTTAATGATCCTTGAGAATGTCATGGTTTGTTATTCATCCACATGATGGCTGTAATGTGCAGAAACTGTGCCAATTAGAACTGTGAACAGACAATGTTCATCTGGGCTTCAGGCAGTTGCTGATGTAGCTGCATCTATAAGAGCAGGATTTTATGATATTGGTCAGTGTTTATCGATGGTTTTTTTATAAATTGTCTCAGAACTAGTTCACTTCAGACAAGTATCCTTAGCTTTAATTTCCCTTTTTCTCGGATTATTTCATACAGGAATTGGAGCTGGGTTGGAATCCATGACCGCAAATCCAATGGCATGGGAAGGATCAGTTAATCCTAAAGTATACATTCTTCTTGCACTTGTTTTTCTTTTAGAAACATATTTTCTTGCAGAAATGCTATTTTTGACAGGGTTCTAAGAGTCTACCGAAATTTGCACTGTGGTCAGGTGAAGATCTTTGAGCAGGCCCAGAATTGCCTTCTTCCTATGGGAGTCACCTCAGAAAATGTTGCGCATCGCTTTGGTGTTTCTAGGCAGGAGCAAGATCAAGCTGCTGTAAGTTGGATAAATCTTTCAGTCTGGTATTAAATTGTACTCTGGTTTGTCTATGTTAGTGATTTTGTTAATTATATGTTGTTAGGTCGACTCTCATAGGAAGGCAGCTGCTGCTACTGCCACTGGTAAATTTAAAGATGAAATCATCCCTGTGGCGACCAAGGTAATATAAAATTTGATTGCAGATTTGGCAGATAATGTTTGCATGCACGTGTGCAAGGGCATGCCTGATCTTTTATGTATTACTGATTTCATTGAATTAAAATAGATTGTTGACCCAAAATCTGGTGAGGAGAAACCTGTTACAATCTCTGTTGATGATGGGATTCGGAACACAACATTGGCAGACCTAGCAAAGTTGAAGCCTGTGTTTAAGAAAGATGGGAGCACCACTGCTGGTACGTTTTTACTGATGATGCATCATTTCCTTTTCTAAAATAAAGTATCGCATTATTGAATCCATTTCATTTCATATTTGGTGCACCCGTTTAGGTAACTCTAGTCAAGTTAGTGATGGTGCTGGAGCTGTTCTCTTGATGAAGAGAAGTATTGCTGAGCGAAAAGGATTGCCAATTCTTGGTGTATTCAGGTATGCAACTCCTTGATGTCCTGCATCTATTTGACAGGAGGGAGTTGATTTTGTCATGGGAGGCTACCCTTGGTTTTTCAACATGTATGCTCAGAAACTTGTCCATACCTCTGATGAACACCTTGGGGTTCATTTGTTTATTGCTATCAGCATGCTTTATAAACTTGCTTCCTAATATCTACTCCAAAGCTTTGAACCATGATGTTCAGACGATCAATTTTTCTTTGGTATACTAAATTACTTGGGTCTTTGTACTTGTGTAATAGAATAAGTTTCTTTCACTTTAAGCAAATCAAAAGGATCTATGGACCGAAAAAAGAAAGCCAATGATCAAAAGGATCGTAGCATTTCGGGGTTTCCCTGTTGACATTGGATCTACAATTCCTCTGTACTTACGACCTTGTAGTGTGGTATCATAGTTGGCAAAGAGAATGAAGTTTTCTCAATATTTTCCTCGATGTTATCATCTGTTTAATGTGTTGCCTCCCAGGGTAATCTGAAATATCTGACACAAGTGTTTGAATGTTATAAATATTGCCCTCTTCTTCATTGTGCAGGAGTTTCTCTGCTGTTGGTGTGGATCCAGCCATCATGGGTGTTGGTCCAGCTGTTGCAATTCCAGCTGCAGTCAAGGCTGCTGGTTTAGAGCTTGATGATATTGATCTTTTTGAGATAAATGAGGTATTAAATTGCAGTTAAGTTTCTACATATGATTTTAGGCCCTGTGAATATAAAATGACATAGAAAATGCTCAACTGTGCAGGCTTTTGCATCCCAATATGTATATTGCCGTAACAAGTTGGGACTTGATCCAGAAAAGATCAATGTGAATGGAGGTGCACTTGCCATTGGACATCCACTTGGTGCAACAGGTATTATATTTTCTACTTAGCATTGACTGTACTACTCCGTTTTTTTGGTGTGTATTGAAACCTCATTTGATTGTTGCAGGTGCGCGTGCGGTTGCCACTTTATTGCATGAGATGAAGCGTCGTGGGAAGGACTGCCGCTTTGGAGTGATCTCTATGTGCATAGGTAAACCTTGATTCCCCCCTCTTGTGTGCACACAAACATTGATACTGTCCATTGAAAATGTTGGTAATGGATCTTATATGGAAAATGCAGGCACAGGGATGGGGGCAGCAGCTGTTTTCGAAACGGGGGACAGCACTGACGAGCTCTGCAATGCTCGGAAAGTCGAATCCCTCGATCATTTATCCAAGGATGCTAGGTAGAAGGACTTGCCCATTGCATTCGTATCAATAATGTATGATTGAGAGTCCTGAGACTGAAAATCATAGTGAAGCGATGCGATAAGATTGCTTCATCTCTCTACATTGGGGAGTTGAATCCCCAGATCCTTGTTCATCCTTGAAATTCCTCTCAATAATATTTTGGTTAATCGAAAATCATAGCATGTATTTGGTGATCAGCAGTTTTGATCTCCAATGTTTGTATACCAGAATTATATTATACAATCCATTACACATAAATATTTAGTTGAACAGTACTTTTTTCGTTTGCCTGCACGAGATAACAGACACAAAGCAGTTACTTGTATGTCTTAGTTATCAATTCTGGACCATATTTTCATTTTGATGCCTCCAACACCTCTTCACGTGCTATTGCTAATTTGCTATCTTCGTTCATTCTATTCTAACCATCCATTTACTTTTCCATAGCTCTCCCCTAGAGTATTCTTAAATAAATAAAGAATTTGTTCTCCTCGTCTCTGTCTTTTTATGTTAACGCACTAACACACACTTACTCTAGCGGTATTCTCTTTCCAATATTAAAACAGCAAAAATTCCGAATTCGAGTACACTGCCCGGTTACTAGTAGTAAGTAATGAAAACTATGATGATGGCAACATGAGCATAATTGTCACCTGCCTGGTAATCTGAAATGAATTCTCCTTTCTATACTGCAGCCATGAGTTTTTGAAAGCTGATAATCTAAAATCATTTTCAATATTACCTAAATTTGCTATAGTAAATGACTGGTAACTTCTCTTCTCTATGGTGACTCATCTTATTCATTTTCTTGTTTGCGGCTTTCCATTAAAAATTACTTATTAAGGCCTGGCCACTCGCTTATTTGCCTTTGACATGACGTATTAGAGTATGAATGATTTTAAAATGATCCTTGTTTGCGGCTTTCCATAGAAAATTACTTATTAAGGCCTGGCCACTCGCTTATTTGCCTTTGACATGACGTATTAGAGTATGAATGATTTTAAAATGATCCATTAAGGGACCAATCAGATGATTTTAAAGTAATGGTTGTGTGGGATTTCAATCATATCTACAGTCATTCTATATCGATAGAAGCCTCCAATTCATCAAAAATATTCTGCTGAACAAACAAGCATCAATACATGAACAAGTAACTTATTCTCAGCAATTAAACTATTATTCTTTTTTTGTTTTGCCACTTTACTCTAATCTAATTAGTACAAAGTTTAACTTAATATTGATTATAATTTTAGATTATCGGGATCATGAAGAGAGAGAAGAAACCTAGATTTCTTAACGGGAGTAGATTTTCTGACTGATATCCATGAGGTCTAAGTTAATGCATGGAAGGCTTGCACACAAAACTGCTTTAAAGTTAATGCATTTGAGGCAAAACATTGGTTTCCTGCACAAAGACCCCAATTTGGTGGGAGCTGTAAAAGGTGCAGATAAACCCTAGGAATACCACAGATGCAATTGACGATTTCACATGACAAGTTCATGTGTATTTTTAAAAATCCATTCATTGACTGGTAGTAATATGACACTACCCAACCTTCACCTGTGCAGGGCATCCCAAGAACCACAAGTCGAGTGCGTATCTAGCCAGTAATGAAAGCCTGCAGCCTTTATTCTATGCCGAACATGAAACCACAAAAAATTAACTAAACAAGATAGACAGGTAAACTTGAGCTCTCTTATATGAAAATCTAATTATGCACATTGTTTCCACTTCAACAAATTCTTAATTTCTGCTACCACAACTTCAATGAGAAAACCGAAAATTGAATCACGGATTGCCATGATTCCAAAAGGATACTGCTTGCAGTATTAAGACACTCTTTTCAGAAGATGGCCTGGGCAGTGAATCACAGCGCAAACTATGTGATCGAACACTTACAAATTGGGCATGAAGTTCTTCTACCGAGCCATGGATCGATGCACTGAAAATGAAATGGGAGAAAGAGACAGGGAGAGGGAGGGGGAACCAACAAAAACAAAAGAGTAAGACATTTGATGGCTTCATTTGCAAGGAAAAAGCTAACCACACAAGAATGGGAGTCCCTACATCTTTGTGAAATCTGTGCAAGCAAGGAAGATGGCGAACTGTTTCTCCAATTGTGGGAGTTTCAAGACAAATTGCACAGGCTTCTTCTGAGGCATCACTCTGCAAACAAAGCAACCGAAAACAAAATTTTATAGCAGGTAAATAAGCGGATCTGATGGCTGGGTAAATGCCCCACCACAAGAAGCACAAAAGCAAACAGGTTATAGTCTTTATATTTGTTCAACTTCTACTTTACCTACCTGTACTGTAGATTGTGGCAAATTATTAATTTGATGAACTGTTGCACCAGCATGCTGATGATTATTATCATCGAGTGCCAACAACATCTCATAATCATTGCTGCAAGACATGAAGAGGCAAAGGGTAAGATGAATCTGAATTGAGATTTTGCAGTAAAAAAAAAAAAAAGAATAATATGCTTCGAGTGTGCAACCAAACCCACAATATAATTAATCATGCCAGTCGCTCTTAATGAATGTATGAAGCCATTGGATAAATCAAGTATCATTTTTTCCTCTAACAAGATACAGGCCCCAGATGAGAATAAGCAAGGCCATGAACTGATAAATAGACTAAAATCTTACTCATTAAAATCCCTCTGAACTCGAAGCATGCGATTATCCAGTCCCACCTCACCAAGGTCATCAAATGCTGCCTCTATAGCTTCTAATATATTAAGTCTCTGCATCAGAAAGCAGAAATTAGAATTATAACGAAAAAACTAGGGGAAACTTAGTCTTGACTGCAACTTGACAGAGAGGTAATCTTTGATTAAATATTCAACTATATCTGGATGTTAAAGTAGAATTCTAAATTCGCATATTGCCCCCTCTGAACTATGGAATAAGTTCTAATGTCTTTCTTGAACTTTTGATTCTCATTTAGTAAAAAGTATAAGGATGAGATTACACAAATAAATTGAATAATAATCTAATTCATCTTTGGTGTCACAACAATGAATGGACTAGCAATCTTAGACAAGAATTTGGTCCAGGATAAGTGAGGATAATAGGAATACACGCAGGGGCGGCTGATGTAGGACTGAAAAAATTCCTCCCTCTTCCTTTTCATCCCATATGCAATAAAGTTTGTTTCCTTCCAAAAAACATTTGTCAAATAAGTGACTTATACACAGACACCATCCAAGGTTCATGGAATTTTGTACACTTGCAAATAATAGAAATAAAAACAACCAAATGGCTTCCCTCCCTTAATTGTTTATCTCCCTTATCTTTCTTATCTCCCTCTCTCTTTAATTTTTTTATTTAAAAAAACAACCAAAAAACCTTTATCAAACAGGCTCAAAGAAATAAAAGGGCGAGATACCATGTCTAGATCCATGTCCAAAGGAAATCGCATATTTCTTCCTCTAGTTGATACTCTAGGAGACTGGTTGCGAAAGCGAGTCCTTAACTGTGCCATTCTAGACGAGGTAGCAACTCGAGCCTGGGTTCCTCTCCTATTGGAATGGTTTTGAAAAGACTCTGGCCGCGATTGTCTATTCGAATGCAAGATTGTTGAGCCTCTCTACAAAACATAAGAAACAAAATAAGAATACACAATACTGCTAACAAACAACAAAAATCATACTCATTATATAGAGAAACAAGTGTCCATTTGCCAAGAAACAAAATCATTGATTTTGACAAAAATTAATCTAACATCAATAAAGATCATGAGCATCAAAATATACATCTTCCTCGACCATGAGCATCAAAATATACAGCACACAGAATAACAATGCATTTAGTTTTATTTAATCATTGAGATCTCCCTAATATGGCATTCATGACACTTATCATCTTAAACAGACCTTCTAATTCTTCTGCAATATCTACAAAAGTTGGCTTCTGGAACTAATGTCTGAGAAACACACACAAAGATGGGGTTTATACTATGAAAGCTGTTAATAGGAGATGCATGCGTGATTCCAAATTGAAGGTGTCTCAGTGTTGGCATGTCATCTGAAGACTCTTGAGAAACATTACAAAGCATATGTGGAGGGAGACAGATTTTTATTATATACTCGTAAAAGGATCCTAATATATGACAATATTTTGAGCCCAGGGAGAAATATGGTTAATTAATGCGACATGTTTAAAGGTTAGGAAAAATTTGTTGCTCATCTTTGTATCACTGTCTAAAAATACAATTCCTATAATGTAAAAAATCTTAATTGTCCTTTGCACAGGGTTACATGGGTCCCAAATGGGCACTTCATGCACAAATTCATGAACGGTTGAGATTGGTGAGTTTAGTAGGTGATACCAAATTCAACCTGGAATACAATAATGAGATAGCATGGAAAATTTGTGCAAAACTATGATTCACCAGTTTGGAAGATACTCATTTTATGATTTATTCGGTGCTTACGGTTAGAGAGAAATATTAGGCTTTAAAGGAGTAAAAGACACTATAAAGATGGCAACCAGTTTGAATTGACGATTCAACTGTAAAGATGGCTTTTTGAGTAAAATATATGGTCCTAACTGACTTGAACTGACTGGTTTGACAACAAGACTTTCATTCTAGGGCAAAAGCTATTTCCTATTTCTGGATAAAGGCAAGTCACTTAAAAAGCCGAAATCAAGCTACAGCTCATGGTATATAATAGAAACCAATCTCTATAATCATCCATACTTCCCCAGTAAAAAGTCCACAAGCCGAACCAAAAGGAAAAAGAAAATATCATGGAATAGAAAAGATACACCATTTTATTTTTTTCAATTCTAGGAACAGAGGCCTGAGCCTCTGGCACAGCAGGATAATGAGCCATTCATGTCTCTGTGATAGGGTATCTCGTGTTCCATGACCATGTGCATCAAAATATTTAGAAATAATTATGTGAAAGTCACCAAAAGTGCATTTTTAATTTGCAAATCATGTTATCAACAGTTACAGAGAATAAAGAGGCCCACTCACACGATGTGATAAATTGTGACTTCCTCTGGAAGTATTTGAAGCATTCTCCTCCTGCTGCAGTGCCCACGCCAGATGTTCATCAATCTGCTACAATGAGAAACAGATGTAAAACACCCAGTCAAGGAGAAGCATACAAATGTCCACTTGCACACATAAAGATCCTCTTTCTAAAGAGATTCTAATCGGAACTATTATATGTCCAAGGTTCCGGGTACATCCTTAACCCTTCCCCCTCTTATCAATACTACAGAATGTTCTTGTAAACCATGGCCAATACTATATAGAAAAATATGCACACACAAATACAACACGGTTGCCTAAAATGCACTAACCTCGCCACCTCCACTGATAGGCACCTCATGATATAATTGCTCCTGGAGTTCACGAGCCAATATCTCATCTGCTTCTAGTTGTCTTGCCCTAGCATTGGAATCATCATTCACGGAATCAATGCCTTGGTGCACAGAGTGCCCTGCAGCAGGTGATAAGTCATCAACCTCAATAACTCGACTTGACATTCCCTGAAATTGAGGTCTCTGGATCCTAGATGATTTTGAATTTTCAGATGAACCAAGAAAAAGAATATCTGAGTCCCCAGACACCGATGTAGAGCATTCAGCATGATTTCCCAAACTTAATCCCTGTTTCCTCTGCCTTTTAGTAACTGTCTTTGCTGCATGACATGACCCAGGTATCCGGTCCAGCTCAGACACAAGTCCTGAAGCTTTTTGAGTTGCATTCAGTTCTTCTGCCACATCATCTTCAGTCCTTCGATTTCCTCGACTCCTGGTATCTCTCCTCTCTACTCTGTTTTGATGTTGATTGACAAAGTTCCCAACACCATTAGTTCTCCTGGGAAGAGGCTCAGTGGAATCAGGCAAGAAATAATCTATTTGACTTGAACGATTATGTGTACTTCTCCAACCACCTAGTCCTTCAGAGCGTCCAGAAATATTGCTACTGGCATCCCATATTCCATTAGCTTCTTTATTATTATTCACAAGACCGCTGCAAAAAACATACCATGTCATAAGGTCAAGATAATGGTTATTAAAACGGACAATAGACATAAGCTAATCAATAAACACCGTTGGAAACAACAATCAAGCAGAAAAAAAAAACAAAAAAAAGAAAAAAGAAATTCTTCATGCTGTCAGATGGTGACACATCTTGTTATTTTTGTCAAAGACTTCATCCGGTTTATAAGATGAAAGCCCAAAAATCTTGAAGAGAGAAAAATATCATATCATGCGGTTTGTCACATCAGGAAATTTTAGAAATATAATATATATATATACACACATATATACATTAAAAGCCATGGAGAAGTTATTAAATTTCAAACGTGAGTGCAATTTTTATACAACCAAACCATAACACTCCAGTACCCATTTATCACAACCCTGTGTTACTCGTTTCTCAACCTTATAAGAGAAGGTGGAAATATATTAATTTCAACGTTCCCGAATAGATTGTGAAAAAGTGCTTGCAAGGACACAAACCCCGTAGTTAGGAGAAAAAAACTACAGGACACCATCATTTCAACCGTAACTTCTTCCTCTCAGGCCAGGGGGGAGGGCACTTAGGTGCTCTCACCAATACCAATGAAATAAAAGGCTAAGGTTATGAAGATCTCATAAACAAACCCCTCGTCATATCACTCTTATATAAGTAAACCAAAATGAAACGAAATTTGCAAACCAACAGTCAGCAACCCTCTAAATTCTTCAACCTTCTTGAAACCAGATATTGAAATGTAATTCTAACTTACTCATTAAGAAAAGACATAACTAAAACATATATTTAAGAGCATCTAACCAAGAAAATACCATATTGAACAAATTACCTGCCTGATGTACGAATAATTCTTGCATTATTCGCCTTAGGTGTAGGAGAATGAATTATTACACCTTTCCCTTTCCCTTTCAGTCTTCCACTATTATTGCCTTCAGTAACTATGTCATTTATGTCTATGACATATGGTGAACCATTGGAATCTGCATTCCCTGTGTGACTTTGTTCAATATCCTTGGAACTATTGCTACGCTGTTCAGCTAACTGTTTAGTCCTTGTTGCTATATTATGGGGGGAAATACACCCATTTCGTACCAACCTTTTTTGGCCGCTGACTCTTGGCTGGATAACAGAATGAAGAGGAACGGGCATTTGTTGCCCCATTTTATGTTCAGGATCAATGGACAGACCAACCCCCTTGTCAAGAGCCACAGCTAACCCAAAACCCTTTGTACTATCATCTATTTTTTCTTTCCCCTTGGGAGCATTTCTGGATCTCTCCGCATGACTTGAAATGCAATCTACAGAAGAACTGCCAATTGACGCAACTTGCCCTTTTCTTGTGTCTTCAGCAACATGATCTTCCAATTCAACATGTGGAAAAACCTTTTTCGTTAATTGGGTGTAACCATTGTGTTTGGTTAAATCAAAAAATTTAGTGTTTTCATGGCAAGCAGATGATTTAGAAGGAACTTTGATGGTCATAGCCTTTCCTTCGTCCATATTTTCAATTCCAGTAGAATATTTGGCTTCATGACTGGAGCTTTTGCCCACTGTTGCTCTCCGAAAGATGTGAGCATTATGGGAAGCAGATGAATTATCAACATTTGAGTTGCTGCAACTCTTAATATCGAGATTGCTAAGATTTCTCGGAGGATGTCTAACAATTCTTCTATTATGCCCATTTTCACTGACGAACCTTCCTCTGACCTTCAGTCCATTCACATAGTTTTCATCCACAACATCTGGATTACTCAAGTCACAAGCTAATGGTGAATTACAGACTTTACCAACAGATTCCCTGCCACTAATGTGTCTGGAAGCTAATCTATCAGGCGTGTCAGGTACATCCACTACCTGATCAATGTCCATGTCCTCCATAATCTGCATTAATTTCATAAAAGAGTACAAAACTAAATCATTCAGCACCAGCTACTCACATTTAGTCAATATATAATAAAAAACACCCTCAATAATAAGAAAATTCTAGCTATGACAAAAATTTGTTGCAAAAACGCAAGTTTGTAGCTTATATACATAATAGGAAGTACGCATAAATAAAAATGTTACTAAAAGCAATAGAAAATAAAGGTTTCAGTTGATACCACTTGCTTGCAGATACTCATCTGTGAGCAAAACATGATTTGAGCACCTACTAAAGCATAAGTCAAAAATATCTCTCTCTTTTTCATTTTCTTTTTTATAACTATTACTGAATGGAGAACTGCCATTTTTATGCCAAATTTAGCAACATGGTGTGGACTCTTGTCTCTGTATAAAGTACACTACAAGATCCAGAAGTGAATAATGGACACATTATTGGAGGGAGTTGTTTGAAAGGACTCAGAGAACTGATACCAAAATTGTAAGAGAAGTGACACATGGTATAAAAATACTGAAGAAGGAAATGAAAAGAAGACATCAAGAGGTAATAGACATAGAACAACATGGGCACAGAAGATTGTGTGACAGAATTGACAGGTATCAAAGATGGAAACAGAAACTACATACTCCTGTTAACAGAGGACCATACGAAGTTTGAAAATTGCTCACCTTCCTTTTCCATGCGAATGGAAGGGTCGGTTGTTGAATACAAATTGTCCAACGTGAGGGCACCCCTGTATTGGGGGCAGGCCCCAGTGAACTTTATGGTTCAGATTTAAAAGGCCCCTTCCATTTGGTACTGCAAATGGAGAGGAGCTGAAGATCCATTAAATTCAATTTCTTTGTAAAAATTGGGAGAGGGCACTCTGAAGTATGAACTTGAAAATTCAAAGGGGTTCAATCAAAGTTAATTTCTTTTCACAAGGAAATTAAGAATAATTCAGTGACCCAGCTTGAAATATTACATGGTCATCATCAGTCCGACCTTCCCAAGGAATGGGGTTTAATAAATAGGAGAGTTCTACCTCCCAGATCCTACAAGCCCAAATGGTCTGGCGTGAACCCCCAAAAAAGATATTGAATTCCATTAAAGATCTCAAGGAGTGATCAGATACAACATGTATAAGGAATAACTATATTTCTTATCTTGTATTAAATAAAGGATCCAAGAGAAAAAAATCTACTTTCTCCATGGAAATACTTAATTCATGGTAATACCAGTTTCACTGCTGCCCAATTAAAGAAATCATCAAGAGGCAACACTCAAAATTCAACCTTTATGTTAAAGATAAAGTGATGTGCATTCCACCACATATAATTCATTCCTAAATAACAAAATTCAGAACAGATGATAATGAATATCAAAATAACTGGCATATATATATATATATATATATTTCATGACACTAGAAATTACAAATTATAAACAAGTTTGATACATAAACAGAGATTAATGCAGATAAAATAAATAAATTTTATAAAATTAATCTATAAACATTGAACATTCAGAAGTAAAAATTGATATACGCTTCCATTATCGCCAGTCACCCAAAAAAACCAAAAAACAAGGACCTTCGTAGAAAACTTAGAATTAAACAATTACAATAAAACACATAATACCAAATTTAACGACAAGGTTTAAAAATTTTATTGAAAAAAAGTGCAATCAGATGGCAAAGAACCTCGATGGGAATGTATGAGAAAGAAGGAATGAATCAGAAGGAAAGAAACGTAAAATTCTGAATTTCAAAGCAAAACTTAAACCGAAACAATTATAATTTTAAAAAAAATAAATAAAAGAAAATGAAGAAAATAACCTGACGTTATCGTTATCCTTCTAGTTGTGGTGGATTCAAATCTAAAAGAGAAAGCCCCAGAATTTGAAGAGAAGGAAGAGGAAGATGATCTCAGGAACTCGTCTCCAAATCCGTTTCTGTTGAAAGATGAACCCACCACCCATCAACCCCTCTTCCCTCAGTGGCGGAAATGGGTCGGGTCAGTTTTAGGGTTTTCTTTCTCATAATTTGTGGGTCGAGCTGCCGGACCTTTTGAGAAGCTGAGGCCCACTCTAATCAGCCCCCAACGTCCAACCCATGAAAAAAGAAAATTATAAGAAAAGGAAAAGAGAGACTTCAATTTCTTTGGGTCACCAACAGGAGTTGGTCCAAGTGGAAGGGGCTTGGATCCTTTAAACAAGAGGTCCTGGGTTCGATCCCAGGCGCTTGTGAATAGAGCAGACTTTGTTGGGAGAGGTCCCCGCTTTGCGCCCGACAATACCTCGAGGGTTAGTCCCCGCAATCGCGCGGGGATACCTTGGTTTTCAACAAAAAAAAAAAGAATCTCTGTACTCTGTACCCTCATAAGATAAGACACTCCCATGTGTTGATGTTACATCGTTGGACAACAATTATAATTTCTCAGGTTAATCATTTTATTAGTCCCTTAACTTAGACTCGATTTGCATTTGAGTCTCTCAATTTCCAAAATCGTTCCCGTGATCTTTCAACTTTAGTTTCATTAGGACAAATGGTCCTACCGTCAATTTTGTTAACTTTTCTGTTAAATGCAAAGGCAAAATGGTTTTTTTATATATTAAATTAATTAAAATATGAATAAAAAATTAAAATTAAACTCCCTCTCCCTCCCCCACTCTATCCCGATTTCTACTCCCCCCAAACTTTATTGTTTTTATTTTTTTATTGGTTTTTTATTTAATTTTCTTTTATTGTTATTTTAAAGATATGATTTTTTTTAATTTATTTTTTTGGTTTTAATATAAAAATACCATTTTGCCCCTGCATTTAACAGAAAAAATTAACAAAATTGACGGCAGGACCATTTGTCCTAACGAAAGTGAAGTTAAAGGACCACGAGAACGATTTTGGAAATTAAGGGACTCAAATGCATATCGGGTCTAAGTTCAAGGACTAATAAAACGATTAACCCTAATTTCTCGGATAGTTTCAACTCAACTGTTTCAAGTCCTAGTGTTGTTATAAAAAAATGGTGATGTTAAACGAACTCTAAAATTAACTGAGCACACTCTACTATCAAATTATTTATTGAATTACTAATTTACCCTAATATAAAATGACCAAAAAGAATACATTGAATTGTGAAACAAATGTAATTTTAATAAGTACAACCTACTCACTATATTCAACCAAGCAAAAACCCTACAAAGATAGCAAATTAGCAATAACAATGGATGGTTAGTATAATGCGAAGAGGTGTTGGAGGCATCAAAAGGAAAATATGGTCTAGAATTGATAACTAAGTGTTCGTCAAGTTTTGAATACTGCGATGCCCCTAGCCACTAGCAGGCTATACATTGGCAACTAGCGATCGGTTGTTGGTGAAGGAAGTGAAGTAAGAGATATCTGAGCCCTAAAGTGGGCTCGAAAGCTGCTCTTTGGTGAATTGCGATAAGTGTGCCACTACTAGTGATACTCTTATAGTAGAAAGAGGGGGTGAGGTGAAGAATAAGCTTGTTAAAGTGTTGCGCCCTTATATTCTTATCTTCTAATCAAAGCCATTGTGCTCTAAATAGGGGGATCTTGCTTTAGATAGGTTCTTTTCTATGCCTCAATGAAGAGGACTTCAATATTTCACATATTATGGAATAAAACGCAAGATGGATGATGATTTTTAGACTATCATCAAATAGAAAGTACAACAACGAGCCTTACAGGAAAGGTATCAAATGGATAGCATAATACCATAAAGTAATTATATACCCAACAAAGGCCTAACAATAGATGCAAATAAAAGTAAAGTTGGGTCCAACAAAACTACAAAAGCCTTATCGAACATAAACAAATTCTATCGGACAGAATCGCAATCTACTTGACACAGTGCAGAAGGTATGTCCGATGAGAGTTTCTCATATATATATCTGCAATCAGAACTTGTCCGAACTATAGATAGGAGTTTTGATTTAAATGAGTTGGAAATCGAGACCAACTATCAAATCATACCAAGCTGTGTTGGCAGAGCATATAGATTACAAACAATAGCAATGCAATCCTAATTAGGAGTTGTCAACTAAGAATTGGGCAGAGTATGTGTTTGAGAAAAGAATAGAATTCCAATCAAGAGTTGTCGGAAACTCAAAGAAAAGAAGAGGATTCGATTCAAGACTTGGCTTTGGTCTGTAGTGAGACGCTTTGCAAGAATTTGAGTCTAGGTTTCTTTGAGATTGTCGAGAGTAGGTGTATTTTGAAGGCTGTTCAAAATAGGTTTGATTGATTCGCTATTGGATCCCTGATTCTGAGCTTTATTCCTCCATTTATAGGCTTTAAGGTATTTTCAAAAGAAAAAAAAAAGGCTGCTTCATGGGCGTCTCTGCTTCAAACCACAAAGAAATCACAAGATAATGCACGCATGCCTTTCAAGTTGATATGTGGGGGTGCTTTCCAGTTTCGAACTTTAGGACTACTCTGCAGGAGGTGAGCGCAACTGGTCAGCTCTGGGTTTTTTTTTCCATTCTTTACCTGTTAGGGACTAAATATTCTTTGTCAAAGCAGATTTCTTTATTGTTTTGTTGGGGCAGATCAGTGCGTACTACTTGTACAAGCATAGTGGTTTGAATTGTTTTCAACCTAAAGCTCAAACTGCTATCCAATTAGCTCATACTGATTGTTAAATGAATTGTAATTAAAAACCACTTAGATTGGTTATTAATACACTTGATTGGTTTTTACTATAGCCTCAGACATTTTCTGTTAGCAATGGAATTGCAGCATCGGACATCTTTTATGTTCGAACTGGGACGGTAGCTTCGGACACTTGTCGTTTTCTAATTTCTTTATTTATTTAAAATCTACGAAGTATATATAATGCAACTAAAAGGGTCCCTTTTTCTTAATTTTTTAAAATAGTACAGCCGAGAGGCTACACTCAGGTTTTTTTCCTAATTTTTTAAAAGAAATAGTATAGCCGCTCGGCTATACTCGGTTTTTCTAATTATTTTTTTTTAAAGAAATAGTATAGCCGACCGGCTATACTCGGTTTTTCATAATTTTTTATAAAAGAAATAGTATAGCGAAACGGCTATACTCTATTCTCCCTAATTTTATTTAAACGAAATAGTATAGCCTAACGGCTATACTCTGTTTTTCTTAAATTTTTAAAAGAATCTATACTCGGATTTCCTAATTGTTTAAAAAGAAATAGTTTAGCCGCCCGGCTATACTCGGTTTTCCTTAATTGTTTTTTAAAGAAATAGTATAGGCGCACGGCTATACGCTGTTTTCCCAATGTTTTAAAAAGTAAACATACAATACTCGTATTGAACATGTACGTATGTATTTTTCATATTTAATAAACATATTTGTGACAAAATTTTCAAAAATACACGCAAAATTCACGTATTATACATATATTATTGAATAAAAATAATATATATTAAAATATTATAAAGTGGCCGAACTTTTGAGTTGTAATTTGCTAAAATTTTGCCGAATCCGAATAAAATATGTACATATTTTATTCGTATAACTACGCAACTATGCCAATTTAATATCAATGAAGTATAAATAATGCAATTAGGAGGGTCCTTTTTTCTTAATTTTGTTTTAATTAAATAGTACAACCGGGATGCTATACTCTGGTTTTTTCCTAATTTTTTAAAAGAAATAGTATAGTCGTCCAGCTATAATCGAATTCCTTTTTTTTTTTTTTTTAAGAAATAGTATAGCCAGGCAGAGATACCCCATTTTTCTTAATTTTTTTTTAAAAGAAATAGTATAGCCGCACGAAGAAACCCCATTTTCCGTAATTTTGTTTTAAAAATAAATAGTATGGCCGATCGGCTATACTCTGTTTTCCTGAATTTTTTAAAAAGTAAACGTACAATACATGTATGTACATATTTTTCATTGATTAATACACATTTTTGACAAAACTTTAAATAATACACCCAAAATTCACGTGTTATAGATATATTATTGAATACAAATAATATATATTAAAATATTATATTGTGGCCAAACTTTTAAGCTGTAATTTGCAACAATTTTGCTGAATCAAATACGTACATATTTTATTGGTATAGCCGCACAGCTATACCAATTTAAAATATATGAAGTATAAATAATGCAACTAGGAGGGTCCTTGTGTCTTAATTTTTTTAATTAAATAGTATAGCCGCCTGGCGATACTCGGTTTTTCTAATCTTTTTAAAGAAATAGTATAGCCACTCGGCTATACACGATTTCCCTTTTTTTTTAAAAGAAATAGTACAACCGCTCGGCTTCTTAAGTTTTTTTAAAAAGAATAGTATGGCCGCGCAGCTATACTCTGGTTTCCCTAATTTTTTTTAAAGTAAACATAAAATACTCATATTGAACATGTACGTAAGTATTTTTCATATTTTATACATATATTTTTTTTACAGAAGTTTCAATAATACACGCAAAATTCGCGTACTATACATATATTATTGAATACAAATAATATATATTAAAATATTATATAGTTGCCGAACTTTAAAGTTGTAATTTGCTAAAATTTTGCCGAATAAAATACATATATATTTTTTTCGTATAGCCGCACGGCTATACCAATTTAATATCTATGAAGTATAAATAATGCAACTAGGAGGGTCCTTTTTTCTTTCTTGTTTTTTTATTAAATAGTTCAGCCGCGAGGCTATACTCTGGTTTTTTCCTAACTTTTAAAAAGAAATAGTATAGCCGCCCAGATATAATCGGATTTCCTAATTTTCTTTAAAAGAAACAGTGTCTATACTAGGTTTTTCCTAATTTAAAAAAAAAAAAAAGAAATAGTATAGCCGTGCAGCCATACTCTGTATTGAACATTTACATAAGTATTTTTCATATTTAGTACACATTTTGGCAAAATTTTCAATAATACACACAAAATTCATATGTTATACATATATTATTGAATACAAATAATATATATTAAAATATTATATAATAACCGAACTTTTAAGTTGTAATTTGCCAAAATTTTACCAAATAAAATACGTAACTATTTTATTCATATAACCGCACGGCTATACCAAATTAATATCTATAAAGTAAATAATGCTTGAAATTAAGGTTAAATTACACGACCATAAGTGTTTGGTGTAACCTCTTGAAAGAGTGCTTGGTCGTTTGTGTGTTTGTGTGTGCCCATGCGAGTCTTCTTTTGGTTGGACGATGAGTGAAGTTTCCAAAGGAGAAATTCCTTTAGAAAAAGGAAAGGGGATAAAAGCAGACTTGGGATTTGACAAGTCACAAACAAACCTAGGAGCAACAAAATTTAAGCATACCAACATACAGCATAAGAAACACGCAGAGCCAAATGGATATTATCCTACAAGAGCCGCAATTAGACCCAACCCAACATCTCCTCATGACAATTTACCAATTTCAGCAATTGCTATCACACTCTATAGTATGCCATCTATGTAATGTCCTCTCCTCACCACCATTACTCATCAGTCACGCAACCCTCTGAAGCCGACTGCACGTTCTTGATGTACTGGAAATAAACAAAAGACGATGTAATTCTCAAAATACAACAATCAATCGTAACGAGGAAAAGATGGTTGCAAATCAAGATTCTCACATACCTTGTACAAAATTCCACGGTTAGCCTTGTATGCAGGTGGAATCCAGTTCTTTCTTCGTTTTTCCATCTCTTGATCTGTTAACTGGACATCTATTCTCTTGTTTTCAACATCAACGTTGATGATGTCCCCATTCTCAACTAATCCAATAGGACCACCTTCCTGAAAATAATTCATACTACATTCCCTGAGCACTCTTTATTACTTTGTTCTTTATTGTAATTTGTATCTAAGATATATAACAATTTTTTTGCATGTTGTAAATAATCCACTGTAACACATTAGCTTTTCATTTTCTTGATGGAAGAGATGAATAATTTTTCATTTTCTAGAATTCGTTATGATTAAGTAAAGATTAAAGTGCCCAAATTTTTCATGCAGTTCCAGTAAAATAAAGCTCCTGAAAAATACAACCAAAGGAAAAACAGTCATTGGGTCAAATCTGATACTGCATTCTGAATATAAAACTGATGAGATTTTAACACGAGATTTTCATATTTTCCTTCTACAGTTTTTTATGATTTCCACGAGTCCAGTTTTGTACTATGCTGAAGGAACTCTGTAGCATGAAAAGAGTCCATCAATGGTAGGACACACAAATCCATCAAGGTAAAAGCTAAAAATGCAATAACATTAACTAAAAGTTTAAAGCACCTGTGCTTCAGGGCATATGTGGCCAACAACAAATCCATGCGAACCCCCTGAAAACCTACCATCCGTCAATAAAGCAACCTCCTGCAACACCCAAAAACAATATTCATTGAAAAATCCATTAGGACACAATAGCTGCATACCAACCAAAGCCGTGCAAAGCAGCTTGAAGGGACCATGATGGGATTAATGAATCAAGTTTATTCTCCGTTCAGCAGAAAAGGAAAGCAAACAAAAACCATCGTTTACCATTGATGGACTCTTTTAAGGGCTGGAAGACCTATAATGCAGCCCATAGGCCTAAGTGGCCTCCAACACAAAATAACAACACGCACAAATAATTGATTAAGTAGGACACACAAATCCATCAAGGTAAAAGCTAAAAATGCAATAACATTAACTAAAAGTTTAAAGCACCTGTGCTTCAGGGCATATGTGGCCAACAACAAATCCATGCGAACCCCCTGAAAACCTACCATCCGTCAATAAAGCAACCTCCTGCAACACCCAAAAACAATATTCATTGAAAAATCCATTAGGACACAATAGCTGCATACCAACCAAAGCCGTGCAAAGCAGCTTGAAGGGACCATGATGGGATTAATTGTTTAAATAAAATAATAATAATTAGCTTGATCTAAAACAAAACCTAATAAAAAGCGTTGAAATAAAATCATTACAGTTGGACCAATCAAGCAACTGCACAGTTCATGTGAATGAAAAGCAAAACATTCTAAGTCAACCTGCAACAAAAACAGACAACCAACAACCACCAAATCATGGATTTTAAATAACTATACCTTCCCTAGTCCTGCACCCATTATTGCACTTGTTGGTGTTAACATTTCAGGCATGCCTGGTCCTCCCTTTGGCCCCTCGCCTCTAATAACAACTACTTTCCCCTGCATGATGACAAATATATACAAGAAATTAGCTATGTAATTTTGACATGTGAGTTTGACAAAAAAAAAAACACCTTACAATTTTAAAGGCCATCGTGCAACAGACATGATGCAGAAAGCAATATGCAAATAACAGAAACAATCTTGCACTAAGATTGTTAAGCTACGTGGTTTTCTAATCATGGTTTTCTAATTTGAAGTTTGTCAAGAATAGACCTTAAAACTCATAGGATTCTCTGAGATAGCAGCAATCATTGACTCCTCTCCTTCAAAGACAAGTGCAGGACCTGGAGTATTTCAAGAATTCGGCAGTTAATGGGCATTTATATTCTATAAAAATTAAAAAAATACAACTTCACTAAACCATTAAACAAATAACATAAAACAGCACCAGAGAAATATAGCCCCTCTTTCCCGGTAATTTTTGCTACAGAACCCTTTGGTGCAAGATTCCCATATAATATCTGAAGGTGGCCTGTTTTCTTGATAGGGTTTTCCAAGGGCCTTATTATATCCTGAATGAATGAGAGGAAAAAGAAAAAGACAAGAAAAAAGAAAGGCATGAGAGAACCATATAAATGTTTGTCTTCAAACACATGGTTTATCAATAGAAACATTTATCATACCTGCCCTTTAGATAAAGGAAGGAAACTTTCAGCATTCTCAGCAAGTGTCCTCCCAGTGACTACAGAATAGATATCCTTATGTTAGTGTTAAAAGTATTACAGCTTAAACTCAGTGTTTCCAAAGACGTAAAAAATCTGAAGATTTATACCAGTCATACAATCCCCATGTAAAAATTGATGCTCCAAAAGGTACCGAATGATTGCTGGTGTTCCTCCAATCTATTAAAATAATCATTACTGACTCATCAAGAAAACAAGTACCAAATGTAGCCCAGAACTGATAGAAAAATGTCATATACACGCAAAATGTGCCACCAATTGTAACATTAAGTGCAAGAAAGGATACCTTGTGTACATCCTCCATGACATACTTGCCACTAGGCTTAAGATCAGCAAGAAATGGAACCTTATCGCTAACCTTCTGAAAATCATCTAGACTTAATTCCAGACCAACAGACCTGCCAAGAATCTTGTCAGTTGATATTTTCATGCAAAACAATCATTAGCATCCTGCGGAAATCTGGTTTCTCACCTCGCAATAGCAATCAAGTGTAAAACAGCATTGGTAGAACCCCCTAGTGCCATGACAATAACCATTGCATTGTGTAGTGACTTTGGAGTAATAATATCTCGAGGTTTCAAATCCATTTTTAGTAATTCCAAGAGATACTTCCCAGCCAATCGGCACTCATCCAACTTCAATGGATCTTCAGCAGGTGTAGACGAGCTTTTAGAGGAAAAAATATATATATAATAAGAAATAAAGAAATGGATTGCTTGCAAAACATAAATTAAATTCTTCTCTGAAGGCATCTCTACCTGTAAGGAAGAGACATTCCCATAGCTTCAATGGCAGAAGCCATAGTATTAGCTGTATACATTCCGCCACATGCCCCAGCCCCAGGACAAGAGTTAAGGAGAACATTCTTTCGCTGCTCATCGCTTATGGACCCACTTACATATTCTCCATAACACTACAACATCAATGGGAAAAAGAAATTACGAAGAATTTTAACTTCACCACATAGTGAACATAACAATTTATGTTCTGAAACAGCTTTTTATCTTAAAATGCAATGACTACTCACATAAGCAATTATCAGACGTAATGAGAAACAATATAGAGGTAATGTAAAACAATATAAATGTGACCCCACAAAAGGCAGAAAATAGCTACTAAAGCAAGACTTAACATCACTAACTACTATTGAAGTTTAGATTGACATTTTTCCATCAAAACTTGGAATCCAAAATCACAACAGAAAGAAAAAGTCCAAAATAGCCAAAGTCAGGCCAAAGAGGTAGAAAGTACATCTTCATTTAAACAGGGTAGCTTTGTACAGTAACAGCATAAAGAAGTTTATTTTACACACAACAACAGCAAGCACTTTCCAGCTCATCATGAACAAAATCTTGTTCTATTTATGGAAGATAAATACATGCTAAATGCCCAGTTTAACAAAAGACTGCCCTGAAAACTCTCCGCAGCCCACCATTTTGGAGAGAAATTGACATATTTGGATAACCAGAAAGCATCCCAGCCTCGCCAACTAGCTAATCAGGCGAGCCCTTCCTCGGGTGGGCTCCTCAACCTACGGGGTAGTAGCAGCCATTTGCAGCCGTTGTTTGTATGGGACTTACATTGTTCCCTCCCAAGGGCAGGTTCTTATGCGTTACTCATCCATCCGCCACTAGAAACACCACTTCTTATCTGACTTGCATGTGTTCAGCATGCAGCCAGCATTCATCCTGAGAGCCCATTATCCATTCTCATTCGATCACAGCAAGGAAGCAAGTAAAACTAGAAAAACCCACATTGGATTTAGGGATAATCAGGCTCGAACCAAAGCATGCTCTACCTTATTTTCTGTGACCTTCCCCTCTCCCATAACCCTTCATTAATCTTAACAAAGATACTAGCAATACTATTCATGAGCAAATTGAAAGATAAGCCATTTGCACAAAGGAAAACAAAAATTAGAATCTAGACATTTGTACTATGTCCTGTCAATTCACTGAACTACTGAATATTGCACTTCCTGGCTGTATCCTTGGAAATTCAGTTGTACTAAACTAAAATGATAAACCCAAATAAATCAACTTCTACATGTCAGATTATTGTGGAAGGAAAACAAAAATTAGAATCTAGACATTTGTACTATGTCCTGTCAATTCACTGAACTACTGAATATTGCACTCCCTGACTGTATCCTTGGAAATTCAGTTGTACTAAACTAAAATGATAAACCCAAATAAATCAACTTCTACATGTCAGATTATTGTGGAAGACACAGACTCAGGCATTCCAAGTATCTATTGAAATAAAAGAGCAACTTCCTTCATCTTATTACTGTAAGTGAAGGCTTCACATAGGAAATAGAAAGAGGGCAAAACACAAAGCATGCATACACCATTTGTTTTGCAAAAGAAACACTAAGAAAAAGAAAATAAAACTACAATTACAAAATACAAAAGCAGTTAACATGATAGATATCTTTTTACTCAGAACCAAAAGTAATCAGCTCCAAATATAAGTTCAAACCACAATTTAGAGTGCATACCTGAAATGCAGACACTATATCATAACTATTGCCTTGGAAGTGCCCAGGCTGAAAGAAAAACAAAAAAGAAGATAAATAAAAACAAATAATATATAACTTACAGCAATCATATTTTTCTTTTGAAAAGAATATATATAGCAAGCATTAAGTTAAAATCAACTATGATGAACAATCAGGCGACATTAATCATCACATAATAATGCAGTAAAAGAACTAATAATATATTCCAAGATATTTTAGGTCAGTGTCACTAAGTCCAACAATAAAAAAATCAAATATGACATTCTTTTTCGTAATAACATACGCAAAGTAAAGATCCAGAAGTACCTAGATTCAGAACTTTGATCCAAAACATGAGGTTAATTTATCTACACCTTATGAAATCCAGAAATAAACAAAACCCAAGTGATATGCAAAAAAATCTTTGACTACGGAGGAGAAAACATGCTTAAGTAAATGACATCAGTTTCCCTTCAAAAACCTGTTATCTTATGCAAGATCTCCTAAATAAAGATAAAGGAAAGCATTGAAAAGTTGATCCCTCGTGACATAATACATTGAAAAACATAGATTGGGAGAAATCATAGCAAAATAGTTGAGCAAAAGATAAAAAGCTAACAATACAGAAACGAGATTTAATCCACAACTTGCACTTTCAGTAATCAAATAGAGATATTGAACCTTAATAGTTCCGCCATAAATCATAATACTTGGTCGGTTCAGCCGGCCCATTGCCATAATTGTACCTGGCATCTGCAAGAAGTGCTAGCATAAGACACGGGATATATTTAAAAATTGTGGATGAGAGGAAAAAAAACAATGTTACTAGACTAAGCACATGGATGAAATAAGGGATTTCTATGAAGGCCCTTGCCCTACCAATTTCTTTAGATAGTAAACTTATAGAGAGAGAGAGAGAAAAAAAAAAACATAATTCATAAACAAAAAGATCACTAAGGCAAGCAACCTTGTATATTAAGGGGGGGAAATAGTGGTTAAAAGAGCAGATGTTAGAATGGCTACTTCTATGAGAAAATTTTGAAATTTGTAGGCACTAATTATCATTCAATAAGGACCCGTTTGATAACCATTTCAATTTTAGTTTTCATTTTTTGTGCTAGAATATAGAGGAAAAAGAGGGAGAATGAAAGTGAGAATGAGAGTGGAGATGAGATTGAGAGGGAAGATGAGAGGGGAAGATGGGAATGAGGAGTAACAAAAGTGAAAAAAAAATTTAACAACTGAAATCTATTTCAAATTGTTTTCACTTTCAAGTTTTTGTTTTCAATTTTGTTACTCCTCCCTCCCATCCTCCCCTCTCATCCTCACTTCATTCTCCCTCTCATTTTACTCTATACTCTAGCACAAAAAATGAAAACTAAAAACTAAAATTGAAATGGTTATCAAACGGGCCCTAAGTAAATGAGATTTAATAAACTCACCCAATTTTTCTAGAAAAAATAAAAAACTGAAACCACTTCCAAGAATTATTAGATGTTTATGGGTGTTATTCAAACACCTCAACTTTTAAGATGCCATCATCTCTAGTGCAGAAAAGGACAATCATTACAAAAATCAATTGAAAACATATGCTTTATGAATGCTCTACGACTAATAAGGATGCAATTGAAATCACATGGCTTAGGAAAAGCGCATTATGAGTGACGAGATGTAACACAGTAATAAGTTGAACTCAAAGAATTGCCTCTTAGTAGAAAACACTCTGCTTAATCTACGAACAAATGAACTTTGACCCTACACAGTCATCCAAATATAGCTCCCATACAAACGTTGTCAAATGCTCACATTTTTCTCAACACGCAGAGGTACCCCATTTCAGAAAAGAAGCAGAAACATCAACCAAGAAATCAAGTTACACTCAAAAAGTTTTAAATAGCCATCGTAAAAAACTCACTAACAGAGTAACAGAAAAGCCCACATTTTCATCCAAAACCCAGTAACACATTCTAATCACATAAGAGAAAGGAACCCAAAACCCCCATTAATCACTACGGAAACGAAAAAAATAACAAATTTAATTCAACCCAATTGAGAGAAAGAGAGAAACTTTCTCACTCGTCACATAAGACATGGAAACCCATTAACTTCATATATTTTTAAAATACTAATCATAAATTTAGTTTAAACCCATAAAACTTACGCACATTTTTGTCACAACCGGGGATGGAGATATTGCCATCATACCACTGAGCACCCATAACAGTCTCAATGCTATCAGCAATCAAGTCCCTAGATTGCAAGCTGTAGCACATCCCTCTAGTCCCCATAGAGATAGCATCGCTGACCCCAACAGTGTTAAACCTGAAGCCCACCATGCCAGCCTCTCTCACTCCTTCTTTCACAGCCGCTGACAGCCCCAACAAGTGCATATTGCAAGTGTTCCCCTCATACCACACAGAGGAAATGCCGATCTGGGGCTTGCTCAAGTCGTCCTCGGAGAGCCCCACTCCGTGGAGAATGGCCTGGGACCCACCTTGGGACTTGGGCTCCGTGATGCGGGAGCTGAACTTGTTGAGCTTCTGGGTCAGCGGTGGTGAGTCCACGGTTATGGACGGTGGAGATTGGGCAGTCTCGGAAATGGAGGCTCTGATGGAGAAGTGGGGTCTGAGGTGGTGGGGCCCATTAGATGGCGGGAATAGGGGTTTGAAGACGGTGGTGTTCGTGGCGCCTGGAGTTGGAGTGAAGAGGAGAGTGGCTTGCATTATGAGGCGCGAGGGAGAGAGAATGGTGGTGTCGGGTTTAGGAAGAAGGGGAGAGGAGTGGGAGAGTTAACAGGGTTTTAGCGAAGAAGGGGAAAGAGCTCAAATCTAATGCTGTTTCTTCGTGAGTTGCACGTTGGGTCGGGTTGGGTTGGGTTGGGTCGAGTGAGTAGATAGAGTTGATAGATGAGTTTCATTCAGGTTGCGTTTTGTTTCTTTGTTGGGTTGGGTGGGCTAGGTTGACATGTGATTTTTGTTTTTTTATTTTTATTTTTTTTAAGAAAGTGACATGTGAGTTTTCAAACACATTATTTTGTTTCTCTTTCTCTCTTAAAAATGATTTACTTAGGCCATCTTCAATGATTGGGGCTCTAAATATGGTGGATAAAGCTCTATTTAGAGCTTCGATGGAAAATACAAACATATAAAATTATATGCTAAAATGCATTTTTGGTTATTGTATTATGCCTTGATTTTAATTTTGATCACTCTATTTTTCATGCTTTGGTCACTATATTTAGCTCTATTCATTTAAGGAAAATTTTAAGAAAATTCTCTAACTGACTTCAAATCATAACCAAAAACTTGTTTAAATTCATGGATATTACTCAAAATTATAATAGTTTCATCCTTATCTTTCTTTATTACTAGTTTTATTTTCATTCTACCTCTTCAAGGTTAACATAAAATGAAGAAACTATGTATGTAACTCTTGGTGGGAATCCTAAGAACAACCATCTTATGAGATTCAGTTTATAAAAAAAATTGGTTAATTGATGATTTGCCCTCTAAATTTGTACCTAGCTTTCGATTCACCCCTACCCTTTTTTTATATACAAAATTAAGGATATGAACTTCTTCTTTTTCGCCAATTTCCCCCCTACCGTCTAAATCCTCAACATTTCATTCAATTTTCAGTTAAATCATTTTTAAAAAATTATTATTTTGGAAAAATTTGAAGAAAAAGAGTAAACCTAGTGCCAACCCCTCCCTCCCCCCCAACCC
>NW_018921279.1:165868-179097 GCF_002207925.1 Prunus avium
CCACCCACAGAACCCAGCCTGCACCTGCAAAAGAGAGAGAGAGAGAGAGAGAGAGAGAGAGAGTATTATTTGAATTTTCTGGTTTTTATTTTATTTGTTAACATACAAAATGACAATTTTGCCCTCATATTTAACTGCAAATTGGATGAAATGTTGCGGATTTAGACAACATGGGGGAAATTGGTGAAAAAAAAGGTTCATATCCTTAATTTTCTTATTAAAAAAAAAAGATATTGGGTAAATCGAAAGTTAGTTACAAGTTCAGGGGGCAAATCACTAATTTTGAGACATGATTTGAAAAAGGGGATTTGATTTGCATTGTATTCTTATATATGGAGGTCCCTACTCTCACAGCAATACACGTTCTAAAATACCTAGTCCTATTTTTAAGTTAAAGCATTCGGTGTTGAAGAGAGTATAAGCATTCCTTATGTAAGATTCAATTCTTGTACTCTTAGTTGTTATGGTTTAATTAATACAGTGAGTGTAGTTCTTTGCATGAGTGACCATCTTATCAGGGTGGGTTCGAAAACCAACGAAGGAGGAGGTATGTACATAATGCTATGATTACCAAAAAAAATCCTAACGTACTATGGTTAGGTTCGCAAATGCTTTGAAGCCAGAATCCCAGTTCTAAAACCCTAACATGGTAACCTTAGGTCGAGTCCAACCTAGAGTCAAAACCTTTTTGATATTGGATTACTTACAAAGATTTGGTATGTATCAACATTAGACATATACTATGTTTAAATTGAAAAACACTTCTTTTTCTTTATATATTTGGTTGGATGCTCTGAATAATTAATAGAAAGAAACCTAATCATTAAAATATAATAAAGAAATAATTACTTACAAAAATAAAAACATACTAAGGAAACAAAACAAAAAAAATATCAATGACACACACACATGTATACATAAATCAACATGCACTCTGAATTATGAGCACCAACAGTAATAGGCACCGCCCAATAGTCCAATTTAAAATGACATGTATACAAGAAATAAAAACTAGTGATTAGCTAATGGGGTCTAGTCAACTAGAAAAATGCATTGACTTGCAAACTAGTGGTCTCAAGTTTGAATCACTATGGCACCTTGTAGTGTGTGTATATAAACATCCATGACCGGTGGCAGATCCAACTCATGCCCACCCTCAAGTTTTTATTACCCATGTATATACATAGTGGTAAGGCTCACACACACTTATCCATTTATTAAAAAAATAATTAAAAAAGAAATCTAGAAAGCCACTTACGTGAAGGCTGCCTTTCTCTCACTTTCTCTGAATTTTTCCCTTTTCCTGATCCTCAATACTTAAGCCACCAACGCCAAGGAGTGGACACCATCAATTATTCAACGAGAATCCATCATTGTTTATTAATCTTTTGCTTCTTCTAGGTTAGTAATTGATCTTCTCTTCCTTACACTAATATTTTATTAATTTGTATTATGTAGAATTTTTTAAAATTATGTGAACTTGATTTAAAATTACTTCATACATAATATATGTTTATATATTTTTTGTTACATATAGGTTGTAGCATGTATTAGCTATTAACCTGTTAATTAACTCTAAATAGATTAGTTTTGTAACAGTCATGAAAAAGAATTTTAAAAGAAAATCAGTGCTAGAGTCGTAAACTCCTTTAGAGGTTGGTAGTTCAAAACAAAGTGATATGGAAGTCAATGTGGCAGATCTTCCTTTAGATCATGGATTACGAACTCGAATTTTAGATTACAATATATTCGAGATAAAATCCGAAGAGTATATCTACAAAAGGGTCCATGTCAATCTAGAAGTGATATAGGGGAAATTTGGAAATGGTAAACGACAATTCATCTCTTCTTGGTTTGATGATTTTCCTAAATGGTTGGAATATAGTGTAGAACAAAATTATGCATTTTGTTTATGTTGTTATCTGTTTAAATCAAATGGTGGAGAATAAGGAAGTGGTGACGCATTTGTTGGTGAAGGATTTTCAAATTGTAAGGAGAGAAAAATATTTGAAGTTCAGTTCAAGCAACGAAGGAAACTTTCTTGTGCTTTTATAATTCCTTTGTTATCACCATGAACAAGTTAGAGCAGTAACACTGAAATTTTTTCATGACAACCTCAATTTGATATCACCAAAGATTCAAAAATACATTGTTAATGTTGCTGAGTTGAAACAACTGATGTTATTATAAGTGATATGGGTGATTCCTTGTTTTCTATTCTTGTTGATGAATCTCGTGATGTATCAGTAAAGGAGCAAATGGTTGTTATATTGACAAAAAAGGGTATGTGATTGAACGTTTCATTGGTATTGAACATGTGGCTAATACAACATCTCTCGCACTGAAGACATCGATTGATGCATTATTTGCTAGACATCATTTAAGCATATGTCGATTGTATGGTCATGGTTATGATGGAGGAAGTAATGTGAATGGAGACTTCAATGGTTTGAAAACACTTATTATGAAAGAGAGTTCATATGCTTCTTATGTTCACTACTTTGCTCATCAACTTCAATTGGCTCTATGTCTTTGGCAAAAACCCATAGCCAGGTGCTTTCTTCACCTTAGTTTTCAATGTGCTAAATATTGTTGGGGCATCATTAAAATGTTGTGACATTCTTCGAGAAAAACAAGCTCTCAAAGTTACTAAAGCACTTAGCAATGGCGAGCTCTCAAGTGGGCAAGGCTTGAATCAAGAAATTAGAGTTAAAGGTCCATGTGATGAAGCACTTAGCAATGGCAAGCTCTTAAGTGGGCAAGGCTTGAATCAAGAAATTAGAGTTAAAGGTCCATGTGATGAAGCACTTAGCAATGGCAAGCTCTTAAGTGGGCAAGGCTTGAATCAAGAAATTAGAGTTAAAGGTCCATGTGATGAAGCACTTAGCAATGGCAAGCTCTTAAGTGGGCAAGGCTTGAATCAAGAAATTAGAGTTAAAGGTCCATGTGATGAAGCACTTAGCAATGGCAAGCTCTTAAGTGGGCAAGGCTTGAATCAAGAAATTAGAGTTAAAGGTCCATGTGATGAAGCACTTAGCAATGGCAAGCTCTTAAGTGGGCAAGGCTTGAATCAAGAAATTAGAGTTAAAGGTCCATGTGATGAAGCACTTAGCAATGGCAAGCTCTTAAGTGGGCAAGGCTTGAATCAAGAAATTAGAGTTAAAGGTCCATGTGATGAAGCACTTAGCAATGGCAAGCTCTTAAGTGGGCAAGGCTTGAATCAAGAAATTAGAGTTAAAGATCCATGTGATACTTGATTTGACGGGGCTCACACTATGGTACTTCGATTAACTTTGTTTCCATGTTTCCATCTATAATTGATGGATATAGGAAATTTCATATGATAGAGTGGGCACTAATCAGAAACATGAAGCATTTATTATGTTAGGGTTGCTGCAATCATTTGATTTTGTGTTCAGTTTGCATTTGATGATGATTATACTTGGAATTACAAATGAGTTATCACAAGCCTTACAAAGGGATGATCAAGATATTGTGAATGCCATGGATTTAGTTGAAATATGCAAGCGAAACCTACAAAATATGAGAGACAATGGATGGGATTCTTTATTAATTAGAGCAAGTTTCCTTCTTTTTTGTGAAGCAAAATATTGAAGTTCCTAGTATGGATGATATGTTTGTAGCTTGAGAGCGATCACGGCGTAGGGCACAAAAAATTAAAATTTTGCATTACTATCGTGTTGATCTTTTCTATGATGATTGCAACTTCAAGAGCTAAGGAATCGTTTCACAGAGGTTAGCACTAAGTTGCTACTTCGCTTGACATGCTTAAGTCCGAATAATTCATTTTTTGCTTATGCCTTGCTGAATTCTACCCAAGTAATTTTTCTATTGATCAACTCATGGCACTTGAAATTCAGCCTGTGAATTATATTGATGATATGCATTCCAATACCAAGTTTCAAGAATTGAATGGAATTTCTGATCTTGCAAAAAAATTTGTTGAGACAGGACAACATAAAGTATATTCATTAGTGTATTTACTCATAACATTGGCATTGGTACTTGCAATTGCTGCAACTTATGTAGAAAGCGTATTATCTTGTATGAACTTTGTTAAGAAATGATTGCGCAATCGAATGGGAGATCAATGGATGAATGATAGCTTGGTTGTATATCTTGAGAGAGACACATTTTAACGAAATTGATAATGAGCTTAATGTCCAACGTTTTCAAAACATGAAAACTCGTAGGGGACAATTGTAAATGTATTGATTTACCATGTTATCAATTTTTAAAGTCTCTTGAATTTTTGCACTTGTGTCTCGTATTTTAACTTTGTTATGCCCCCACATAGAAAAAATACTGGGTCCACCACTACTCATGACATCTAGACTTTATCACTTGTATTTAAATAAAATAAAATAAAAATTAGCTTAACTCCTTGAAAGTCATTTTTCCTGAACTTTACAACCCATCTCTTTATTTTTGTTTGAATAAAATCCTGTCTTTTCTAAAGCGCAAAATCAAATTTATTGTACTTTTTTTATTCCTAAAATACCCCCAACTAAGCCATTATTACAGATCAAAAACTAACTTAGCAAATGGTTGTTATATTGACAAAAAGGGTATGTGATTGAACGTTTCATTGGTATTGAACATGTGGCTAATACAACATCTCTCACACTGAAGACATCGATTGATGCATTATTTGCTAGACATCATTTAAGCATATGTCGATTGTATGGTCATGGTTATGATGGAGGAAGTAATGTGAATGGAGACTTCAATGGTTTGAAAACACTTATTATGAAAGAGAGTTCATATGCTTCTTATGTTCACTACTTTGCTCATCAACTTCAATTGGCTCTATGTCTTTGGCAAAAACCCATAGCCAGGTGCTTTCTTCACCTTAGTTTTCAATGTGCTAAATATTGTTGGGGCATCATTAAAATGTTGTGACATTCTTCGAGAAAAACAAGCTCTCAAAGTTACTAAAGCACTTAGCAATGGCGAGCTCTCAAGTGGGCAAGGCTTGAATCAAGAAATTAGAGTTAAAGGTCCATGTGATGAAGCACTTAGCAATGGCAAGCTCTTAAGTGGGCAAGGCTTGAATCAAGAAATTAGAGTTAAAGATCCATGTGATACTTGATTTGACGGGGCTCACACTATGGTACTTCGATTAACTTTGTTTCCATGTTTCCATCTATAATTGATGGATATAGGAAATTTCATATGATAGAGTGGGCACTAATCAGAAACATGAAGCATTTATTATGTTAGGGTTGCTGCAATCATTTGATTTTGTGTTCAGTTTGCATTTGATGATGATTATACTTGGAATTACAAATGAGTTATCACAAGCCTTACAAAGGGATGATCAAGATATTGTGAATGCCATGGATTTAGTTGAAATATGCAAGCGAAACCTACAAAATATGAGAGACAATGGATGGGATTCTTTATTAATTAGAGCAAGTTTCCTTCTTTTTTGTGAAGCAAAATATTGAAGTTCCTAGTATGGATGATATGTTTGTAGCTTGAGAGCGATCACGGCGTAGGGCACAAAAAATTAAAATTTTGCATTACTATCGTGTTGATCTTTTCTATGATGATTGCAACTTCAAGAGCTAAGGAATCGTTTCACAGAGGTTAGCACTAAGTTGCTACTTCGCTTGACATGCTTAAGTCCGAATAATTCATTTTTTGCTTATGCCTTGCTGAATTCTACCCAAGTAATTTTTCTATTGATCAACTCATGGCACTTGAAATTCAGCCTGTGAATTATATTGATGATATGCATTCCAATACCAAGTTTCAAGAATTGAATGGAATTTCTGATCTTGCAAAAAAATTTGTTGAGACAGGACAACATAAAGTATATTCATTAGTGTATTTACTCATAACATTGGCATTGGTACTTGCAATTGCTGCAACTTATGTAGAAAGCGTATTATCTTGTATGAACTTTGTTAAGAAATGATTGCGCAATCGAATGGGAGATCAATGGATGAATGATAGCTTGGTTGTATATCTTGAGAGAGACACATTTTAACGAAATTGATAATGAGCTTAATGTCCAACGTTTTCAAAACATGAAAACTCGTAGGGGACAATTGTAAATGTATTGATTTACCATGTTATCAATTTTTAAAGTCTCTTGAATTTTTGCACTTGTGTCTCGTATTTTAACTTTGTTATGCCCCCACATAGAAAAAATACTGGGTCCACCACTACTCATGACATCTAGACTTTATCACTTGTATTTAAATAAAATAAAATAAAAATTAGCTTAACTCCTTGAAAGTCATTTTTCCTGAACTTTACAACCCATCTCTTTATTTTTGTTTGAATAAAATCCTGTCTTTTCTAAAGCGCAAAATCAAATTTATTGTACTTTTTTTATTCCTAAAATACCCCCAACTAAGCCATTATTACATTTTGTATATTAATGTAGGAACCCATATAGAAACAAATTTTAATTGGATTGTAACTAATGACACACGATGAATTTGGAAGAGTGCTGCTATTTCCACCCACCTGTCCTATTTTCCCACTCACCTTATTTTCTCACCCACCATATAGATTTGAAAAAACACAATCCTATTTTTCCACCCACCATATTTCCTAAAATGTCCTTTAATTATTAATTCAAGCAAAAAAACTTGAAACTTAAAATAAAATAAAAAAACCCAGCACAAACTTCCCTCATCGATGACCCACCTCCCCCATCTCCTCTTGCCACCGACGTGGATCGCTTGTGGGTTTAACAAGAATCAATGAAATACTTTAAGTTCTTCGAGAGAGACAAAAAAAAAAAGCAAAAATCAAGTGATCAAATCAGATTATTAACCCGTAACCCACGCTGGAATATCTGGTTGGGGAGGTTGTCTTTTATAATCAGCTTGACTCTGCTTTACGTTTTGGTGCAGTCTGGCGAGCATATGGTTGCATTGGGCGTCTTCTTCTTTATGCAGGTTTGCTTTTCCATGCACATTCAATTTACTCTTTATCAATTATATGAATTGTATTGTATGTTTCCTCTTTTGTTCAGTGTATATGGTGTGAATTAACATACCCCGATTCATTTACTTCTTTATTCATTTTATTTTGGTGGTGTGTGGGGGTGTTGGCAAATATTTTACTTCTTAGATTGGGTTAGGCAGGCACCTACTGAGTGACAGAAAGATGTTTCAAGCCTTTCTAAGGATCACTGTCACCTGCGCAGTAGGCGTTGGTGTTGTTGCTTTGGGAGTCGGCACTACATTTGGGTATATCCCTCCATGGTATGGAGAAAGTTTATGATGGGTTGAGGTTTTTGTCCTTAGAAGTCATTTTACAAATGGGTAAATTTGTCTTTAAAATTTTGAAAATAAGGTGGGTGGGAAAATAAGACAGGTGGGTGGAAATAGCAGCACTCATTTGGAATGATCTCCAAATGGATGTAGAAATTAATTTGGAAACTTTTTTTAAATTTAACAATAAATTTAGATTTAACATACCTAATTGGTTATTTTTTAAAATTTATTTATAAAGTATATGTGATTAATTATCTATTGTATTATTGTTTTATAAATATAATAGCATACATACGTTTTTATGTTGAAAAAATAACGCCCCCATTACTTATTTTACAAAAAATAATGTACCTAGTATGAATTTACTTATTATTCAAATAATATACCCAACTTTTATAAACGCATTTTGGATATAATTTATCTAATAATTACTATTATGTAATAATATAACTTGTAATTTACCTATTATGGGTATATTGTAGGTATATTAAAGACAACACATTTATAGGTATATTAAAGACAACCACCTATCAGGCGCAACGAGTGGTCCACGGAGCTGCATCCCTACTCATCTGGTATATGCACATCGCTCTTTTGGGCTTGATCTGGTTTGGATATATTGTAGGTATATTAAAGCCAACAGTGTTATAGGTATATTGTGAAAATAATTTACCTACCCAACTTTTATAAGTACATTGACTATTCTGTACCTTGTATGAATTTATACCCAGCTTTTCACAAAATATTGTGAAAATAACGTACTTAGTATGAATTTACTTATTATTCAAATAATATACCCAACTTTTATAAACACATTTTGGATATAATTTACCTAATAATTGACTATTATGCAATAATATATACTTGTAATTTACCTATTATGGGTTTATTGTAGGTATATTAAAGCAACACATTTTTTTCTATGAGTATTGTATCTATTAGAATATATATATATATATATATATATATATATATTATACATATACATCTATATTATTGGAGGATATTAAGTAATCTTTAAATATAATTGTAGGATATTAGGTATAATAATTTTTTTTCTATTCGAGCTATAGGAGGTTAGGAGGGAAAATTTGAAGTAATTTGATTGTAGCCCATTATTTATGGGGAGTGGAAACATAAAAGTAGAGTGAGGTATTATTCATTTGCCTTAATTAAGTGATTAAAAAACGTTTAGCAACCAAATAAAGATCTAGTGGCATGATTTACATGGACAAAGTTTATAATAATTTAAAATTGAGTTTTATTTAAACATTGTATTATTGGTGGATTATTGTGTAGAGTTTTTAAATTATAAGGGCCTATTTTATTTTAGTATGACCGTAAAAAAATAGTGTTTAAATTTGAACACATTATTTTTGTAATTGGATTGAACTGCCACGTGATCCCAACGAGTTTTTGCAGCGCTAGGTATAAATTCAGAACCAGGGTCACCAACCCTAGCGCCTACCATTCACGGGACACATGCAATGCTTAAAGCGAACGTGATGGAGGAGGCTTATTAATGGCTGGAAAGAGTGTATGTAATTAGGTGGATGGAGATTGGTTTCATTTTCATAGCAGTGCATGTAAAATCAGTGGAACGTGCATATTTTACAGAAAGGGAAAGAAATTAAGTCGGTAGATGATATTAATCTGGCACGTTCTATAGACCTAATTAGTTTGGTTTGATAATATTTAGCGTATAGTCTTAGATTGGCTGCTTCTTTTTATTTAATTTTTCTCTCTAAATTCATCAATCATCTTCATTAATTTTGATTGTTTGTTTGTTTGTTTTTCCAAATTTAGGTTCATTGAACTATTATACTGTGTGCTTGTGTGTTACTCTACCTACCACGGTACCGCCCCAAATTATTGTTATTGTCTTTATCAAAACCAATCCTACCCGTCCGATCAGAAACAAATAAATTCTACTATGACAACGAAAGATATGGTTTGTTTTGTTAGGTAAGACGAGAGAACAAACACATTCCAAATCATGCAGATGTTAGTAGGCGACACACACCACACAGAAATACACGTGCCAGCAAGGCCCTTCTGCCCTTTCCCCTTTGGTGGTTAAGCCTTTCTAACGCAGGAATTGGTCAGGCACGTGATATCTAGCTACCTCTCTTTCACCACCTTATTATATATAAATACAACCGCTTCTCTTAACATTTTCTCAAACTTACTTACCATTACAACTCTAAACACACCACCACAACCACAACCAGCTCCTAGCCTCTTTCACCTTTCTTGACCATCTGAGAAAATGGTGACCGTCGAGGAAGTTCGCAAGGCTCAACGGGCAGAGGGTCCAGCCACGGTCTTGGCCATTGGGACTTCAAATCCTCCCAATTGTGTTGATCAAGCCACATACCCTGACTACTACTTCCGTATCACCAACAGTGAGCACAAAACTGAGCTCAAAGAAAAATTCCAGCGCATGTGTAAGTACCAATATCTTCTCCTTGTTTTTGAATACATGTTCCATATATATATATCTATATACTTTGCTACTCATTATTGCAAGGTGTACGTTTATATATATAGATGGCTTAGCCTTTATGCATGATATAGTTCCATATCTGTGAATATAACAAAATGGGAATTCTGTGACACAAGAATTTGAAATAATACTGATACATAGGAATAGGAATAGGAATAGGAATAGAATAGAATACGGGACACTTTTCATAACTAGTGCTTTTTATGTTGTTTTTCTTGCAGCCCCTAAAATTGCCTAACGCATTTCAGGAGTGGGATATTTTTCATTTTGTTCAGTCATCAAAGTGGCAAACAATCTTTTCTTTTGACTTTTTTATCTGTGTACAAGTAGAGTGAAACATTGAATTACTGTGAAGTAACTTTTCTGTTTATGCTTTTTTCAGGTGACAAATCTATGATCAAGAAGCGTTACATGTACTTGACTGAAGAAATTCTTAAAGAGAACCCAACTATGTGTGAGTACATGGCACCTTCCCTTGATGCCAGACAGGATATGGTGGTGGTTGAAATTCCAAAACTGGGAAAAGAAGCTGCTACCAAGGCCATTAAGGAATGGGGCCAGCCAAAGTCCAAAATTACCCATTTGGTCTTTTGCACCACTAGTGGTGTGGACATGCCCGGGGCCGATTACCAGCTCACCAAGCTCTTGGGCCTCCGCTCATCCGTCAAGCGCCTCATGATGTACCAACAAGGCTGTTTTGCCGGCGGCACAGTGCTCCGGTTGGCCAAGGACTTGGCCGAGAACAACAGGGGTGCTCGTGTTCTCGTTGTGTGCTCGGAGATCACCGCCGTCACCTTCCGTGGGCCCAGTGATACCCACCTTGACAGTTTAGTGGGCCAGGCTTTATTTGGGGATGGTGCAGCAGCTATTATTGTGGGTGCGGACCCAATTCCCGAGATCGAGAAGCCCCTATTTGAAGTGGTCTCAGCAGCCCAAACCATCCTTCCCGACAGTGATGGAGCCATCGACGGACATCTCCGTGAAGTTGGGCTTACATTTCATCTGCTCAAGGATGTTCCCGGGCTTATTTCGAAGAACATCGAGAAGAGTCTGAACGAGGCCTTCCGGCATCTCGGATTGGAACTCACTATTCTGGATTGCACACCCAGGTGGCCCAGCAATTCTAGACCAAGTAGAGTCCAAATTGGCCCTGAAGCCTGAGAAATTAGAGGCTACAAGACACATACTATCTGAGTACGGAAACATGTCGAGTGCCTGTGTGCTATTTATTTTGGATGAGGTAAGGAAGAGGGCTACCAAGAAAGGACTAAAAACTACAGGAGATGGACTGGATTGGGGTGTGCTGTTTGGGTTTGGACCAGGACTCACTGTTGAGACCGTGGTGCTTCACAGCGTGGGCTTGAATGCTTGAAGCCATCATCAACAACATCAGTGTTGTTGAATTTTATGCATCTGTTTCGTTCGTATATTATGGATTGTTTCTACTTTTCGTGTTAGTTTTTGTGTTTTTGGAATTTTTTTTTTTTTAAGTTGGAAACGAGTGTGGGCAATGGGCATCATGGGGTACACTTCATTGCAATGGTTGTGTTTATTTTCATGCTGCTTAACTTACTACATCGGTGAAGACAAAAGGGGACCATGTAACGACTTATATATTGATGAATAATATATATGTTTCAAGCATTTCATGCGATACTAATGTTTTATATTGTCGCAACTTGAACTTCTTTTGATAAAATATTGTAGCCAGAGGAGAGGCTATAGAAGTTAACATGTTGTCAAAAGTATGGAGATTGGCTTTCTAGCAGTGCATTTGGTGACCAAACAGCTAGCTAGTATGTTTAGCATACGAAATAAATTAACTCCGCGGATGATATTGAATCTGAAGTGCTCTCAAATTCAATGATTTCATATTTAAGTGATTTTTTTGGATATAATCTCTTTATAACTCACTTGATTATCTTTCATGAATAGCATCAATTTTTAAAACATACTCAATATGGAATGGCCTTGATAATTTCATGATACCAAAACCTCCGTACTCCTAATAAACCCAGGCTTGGTCCCTTAACTTTTCAATGTGGAATAAATACTCTCAACACACCCTCACTTTTGGCAAACTTTCAAGCTTAACACATGGACAATATATATTGGGTGACGTGAGAGCATGTGTGGCCGTTGGGCCCAACATGTGAAGCCTTACTCTGATACCATGTTAAATTTCAAAGAGACGGGCCAACGATCCACTATTAGTGGCACCGATATTGTCCCAAACTTAACTACCTACAAAGCTCGGTAAGTGTGGGTTTTTATCACAGAAGGGCTCGGTGATACTAGTAGTGAAATCATTCATTATATGTTGTATTTTATTTATTCAAGTTTCCGATGTGAGACTTTATATTCTTCAACATCACATGTATGTATACAAGTTAACATGTAGTACTCAGAATTATGAATAAGGACAAAAATAGTCACCAATGTCAGAATAGCAATACTAAACAGAGATTTAACAGAGAGAAGCAGAAAATCTTAGAAGAAGAACTGATGTATTTCATTCATTGATTATTCAACACAGTACAGTGATGGTTTTTATACTAGCTTATCAAAGCTTTGTGTACACGTTTCTAACCTTCTAACCTCTCTAACTTCTCTAACAGAATGCTAACTCTTTTGCTAAAACCTGCCTAACAGTCTTAACAACTCTCTTCTTCAATCTTCTGACATGTGGCAGAGTGAGGACCGTTGATATCTTTACATGCCCCCTCAATCTCATGCTTGGAGGAGCCAAGCATGAGATTGGAACAATGATGCTGGAATAAAGGGATAGACAGCCCCTTAGTGAGAATGTCAGCAAATTGTTCCGCGGATGAGACATGTTGCACAAGTAAATCACCTCGAATGACTCGTTCTCTGACAAAATGATAATCAATCTGGAGATGTTTCATTCGGGAATGAAACACCGGGTTGGAAGAGAGAGCAATAGCAGAGATATTATCACAATGAATTAAAGGAGGTACATGTAAGGAGACGTGCAGATCACAGAACAACTGTCTGATCCATGCAAGTTCAGCAGCAGCAATAGCCAAAGCCCTATATTCTGCCTCAGTGGACGAACGAGAGACAGTATTAAATCTTCCAGTCTGACGTTCTTTTTAGTTGTGCTGAACTCTCACCTAATTGTAGACAATTTTGCCCTCAATAAGTGGATGAAATGTTTGGGAATTTTACCAGTAGAGGAGGGAAATTAGCAAAAAAATAATAATTGAATTTAACATAATGTCGAGCTATATATATATAGCTAATTTATGTTGCCAAACGAATTTTAGAGTAAATTTTAGGAAACAAGCATCTTTTTCTTTTCTAAATTCGGGTTCATCTCCAACAAAATAGGTAAACATAGTGGTTCAAGAAATTACTAAAATGACAACCATTAATTGAGTGATCAAATTGATAAGTTATATATATGCAATGTCGACCATAGTAAGATTATGATCATAATCCAT
>NW_018921279.1:181687-237958 GCF_002207925.1 Prunus avium
TGGTATTCACATCTCCTGCCCAATCTGCATCACTAAAAGCATGTAATTGCCAAGGACCACTAGAGAACTTCAATCCATGATCTAGAGTGCCCTGAATGTATCTGAGTATCCTTTTAACAAGTAACCAATGAAGTTCTGTAGGAGCAGTCATGTATTGGCAAACAGAATTGACAGCATAGGATAAATCTGGTCTGGTAAATGTTAAATATTGTAAAGCTCCAACAACACTTCGATATAATGAGGGATCAGATAGAAGTGTACCCTCAGACTGCAATACTTGAGTATGTGGCTTACTAGGAGTTGAACATGGTCTGCAGGAACTCATGCCTGCTTTATGTAGGAGTTAAACTTTGGTGCAATGGCTTTGTTTACTACGTTCATGAATAATTAATATATATATTCCATGATTTTCCCTCGATATATTTTTATAATCTTCGAATGGCTTGCTACTCTTCAATGATAACAAAAGTGAGATTTGCAGAAAGAGATAAGAAGGAAGAAAGCTAGAGAGAGAACACAGAGATTTCTAAGAGATCTTTACTGTTTGTATTTTCTTAATGAACAATTACCGTACACACAAGAGCTTTATACAATTGTTTAACAACTCCTAACTGACCACGAGATATACATGTGATCTACAGCTAATATGCTGACTAGACATGTACAGTCATCATTCCCCCTCAAACCCAGCTGGGTTCCCCAATCTAAGATTAATACAGTGTTTGAGGAAAATAGGACTATGAAGACCTTTGGTAAATACATCAGCCACTTGTTCTTCAGTTGGTATGTATTGAACAATCAGGTCTCCTCTTTGAACTCTCTCTTTGACAAAATGAAAATCAGTATCTAAATGCTTGATACGTGAATGAAAAACAGGGTTAGAACTGGGTGCAATAGCTGACAAGTTGTCACAATGCAAAACAGGTTGATGAGGCAGACGGACTTTTAAATCTTGCAACACTTGCCTTATCCAAGCTATATTAGCTGAGGTATGTGCCAAGGATCGATACTCAGCTTCTGTTGAACTCTTAGCCACAGAGGTTTGTTTCTTGGATTGCCATGAAATAGGATTAGGACCTAAGAAAACCACAAATCCCATAGTAGATTGTTTGGTATTCACATCTCCTGCCCAATCTGCATCACTAAAAGCATGTAATTGCTAAGGACCACTAGAGAACTTCAATCCATGATCTAGAGTGCCCTGAATGTATCTGAGTATCCTTTTAACAAGTAACCAATGAAGTTCTGTAGGAGCAGTCAAGTATTGGCAAACAGAATTGACAGCATAGGATAAATCTGGTCTGGTAAATGTTAAATATTGTAAAGCTCCAACAACACTTCAATATAATGAGGGATCAGGTAGAAGTGTACCCTCAGACTGCAATACTTGAGTATGTGGCTTACTAGGAGTTGAACATGGTCTGCAGGAACTCATGCCTGCTTTATGTAGGAGTTAAACTTTGGTGCAATGGCTTTGTTTACTACGTTCATGAATAATTGATATATATATTCCATGATTTTACCTCGATATATTTTTATAATCTTCGAATGGCTTGCTACTCTTCAATGCTTGAGATCACAGTTTATGTTATTAAAAAACTAGCAGACAAACAAATACTATTTATTAATCTTCGAATCTTTTTTTTTTTTTGTTGTCTAAATCTTCCAGTCTGACGTTCTTTTTAGTTAAGCTGAACTCTCACCTAATTGTAGACAGTTTTGCCCTCAATAAGTGGATGAAATGTTTGGAAATTTTACCAGTAAAGGAGGGAAATTTTTGCCCTCAATAGGTCGTATCCTTCATTGATTAACAAAAATTCATGGAAAATCGAAAATTAGGTGATAATTCGGGAGGTAATTCGGCATTTTACTCATTGCTTTAATGCCATAGTGTCCTCTAATTTACAAAGAGGAGATCAAACTCGGATGACGGTTTTAACCCACCTCTGCAAAACTTGTAGCCTTTGTGCGGATGTAATTGTCCACAATGACTTGACTCCATTTTCTTTTTCATAGTGGCTTATCAAATTGGTACTAAATCCATATGTGTGGCACCTTAACGCAGAGAAATTAAAGAGCTCATGCACCAGATGGCCTCCATTATAATTAACGTCAGTAATAGTACATATTCTGATAGAAGCTAGAGGATGGAACTCAATGCAGAGAACGAATGCTTGGCTGATCGTGTCTTTGCTTGCATTGCACATGTTATGTTCTGCTGACTAATCAAAACATTGGCTTTGTCTATTTCTTTTAGGGTAATGATTTCCCCACTCCCTTTTTATCCACTTACACTCCTTTTTTAGTTATAAAATAGTGTAGGTGGATAAAATTGGAGTGGGGAAATTGATAAACAATAGAGAGCGCAGAGAATGTTTTATCAGCTTATATCCATCAACAAGATGGAACAGCAATTTATATTATCACAACTGAGTGCATCAGTTATAGAGATTACAATATATCCCAAAATAAGTGGGAGCCAAAACTATCATTTGAAATACAAATAGAAAAGCCTATCAGATTACAACTACCTATCAGATTACAACTAAGGAAACCCATACAGACTAGGACTCCTTCTCTACAGCTGCTACAGAATTTGAATTTGAGCACGTGGATAAGCTTTGTCTAACATCCCCCCGCAAGCTGACAGGACGAGAAACAACAGGAAGCTTGGACACCAGGTATTTGAACCGCACAGTGGACAATCCTTTGGTAAAAAGATCAGCTATCTAATCTTGTGAACAAACAAAATGAACAAGCAATTCTCCCCGAACTACCTTCTCTCGAACATAGTGATAATCAACTTCTAAATGTTTGGTTCGAGAATGAAACACAGGATTAGACGCCATGGCAAGAGAGGACACATTATCACACCAAATCTGGGGAGGAGATAAGCGAAGTTTTAAGTCCTGAAACAAAGAACGAAACCAAGAAAGTTCTGCAGCTGTATACGCAAGTTGTCTATATTCAGCCTCTGTGCTAGAACGTGACACTGTCTTGTGCTTCTTAGAACTCCATGAAACTAAATTCTTTCCCAAATATACACAGAAACCACCTGTGGAATGTCGTGAGTCTGGATTCCCAGCATAGTCCGCATCAGAAAAGGCACGAAGATGCAGATCACCAGGCCGATACACTAAACCATGATAAAAGGTATGCTTCAAATACCGGAGGATCCTCTTCACAGCAGACCAGTGAGTAGTCATAGGAGTCTGCATGAACTGACAGACTTGGTTGACCGGATAAGAAAGATCAGGCCGTGTGATTGTAAGGTACTGCAAGGCACCAACAACACTCCGATACAAAGCTGGATCAGAATAGGACTCACCATCAAGAGCACTTAGCTTCTGACCACTTGTGGCTGGCGTGGAAATAGGCTTAGCATCTGTAAATTTTGTGCGAGAGAGCAAGTCCAAGGCATACTTAGATTGCGTTAAATGCATGGAGTCGCCACTGTAAACAACCTCTATTCCCAAGAAATAGTGTAATGGTCCCAAGTCCTTCATGGAAAATGAAGTACCAAGCTGTCGTATAAGTGTAGAAACATGTGTTTGGTCATTCCATGTCACTAAAATATCATCAACATATATTAAGAGAATCAAATAGACGCCATGTTGATTATAGACAAACAAAGAATAATCACACTTTGATTCTTGGAAACCAAGTTCAAGTAAATAGTCAGAAAACCGTTGAAACCAAGCTCTGGGCGCCTGTTTCAACCCATAGAGGCTGCGTTGCAGCTTCCACACATGTTGCGGAAGCTGCGAATCAACAAAACCAGCAGGTTGTCTCATATACACGTCTTCAGTGAGGAAACCATGCAAGAATGGATTCTGCACGTCGAGTTGTCGCACTGGCCATTTATTTGAGACTGCCAAACTCAGAACCAAACGAATAGTACTGTGTTTGACAACTGGACTAAAGGTCTCACCATAATCAATTCCTTCTTTTTGATGAAAACCATTTGCAACTAACCTGGCTTTGTACCTCTCAATCGAGCCATCCGATTTTCTTTTAATCTTAAACACCCATTTATTTGGCAGCAAGTTCATGTGAGATTCATATGGCACAAGAGACCAGGTTCCATTGCGTTGTAAGGCTCTAAATTCTTGACTCATGGCTTGCCTCCATTTTTCAGATTTTACAGCTTGACTATAGCATGTGGGCTCATGGTCTGTAGCATCAATTGTTGCATTCAGAGCATACTTGGGATTAGGCTTGCGTACACCAAGCTGAGACCGAGTCACCATACGTGACTGCACAGGCGATGCATGTTGTAAGGATGTCGTACCAGCCATAGAAGAGACACTACCTGCAGGTACTGGTTCACTTGGATTTTGAGGGACAGAGGCCTGCACCAGAACAGGGACAGCGGAATCTGGTGGAGAGGCTTGAGGAAAGGGAGGGGGTTGGGTGATTTGAGAAATATGGGGGGTGGGTGAAAAATTTATTGGTGGAGACGGTTGACACACTCGTGGAACAGCAACCTCATTAGTAGGCTCAGGAAAAACAAATAACACATCAGGATTAGAATTACCTGAAGAGAAGCCGCCCTCCTTAGAAGATGTGAGATCCTTGAATGGAAACGAGTCCTCATCGAATAGGACATGGCGAGACACATAAATTCGTCTCGTGGACAAATCCAAGCACTTATAACCTTGATGATTCAGCGAATATCCTAGAAAGACACATGATTTGGACTTATTTTGAAGTTTGTTTGTAGTATACGGAGTCAGCCATGGAAAACAGGTACAGCCAAAGACCTTAAACATATCATAAGTATGAGTTTTAAGAAATAGTGTTTGAAAAGGAGACTTATTAGACAACACCCTAGTAGGCAAACGATTTATGATATATGTGGCAGTTTGGAACGCATCAAACCAATAGGAAGTGGGGACAGACGCATGAGAAAGAAGGACTATACCAGTTTCAACAAGATGCCTATGTTTCCTTTCTGCTAACCCATTTTGCTCAGGATGTTTAGTACATGAAAAACGTTGGACTATGCCATGATCAGCAAGATATTTTTGAAATGCATGTTTGGTATACTCTCCTCCTTCATCACACTGTAAGGATTTAATGGTGGTATTTAACATGTTTTCAACATACTTTTTAAACCGAATGAAAATATCAAAGACTTCATGCTTATATTTCATGGGAAAGATCCAAGAATATCTGGAAAAATCATCTACGAAGAGCAAATAATAACGATAACCTTGGACTGAAACAATTGGAGAACTCCAAACATCAGAGTGTACAAGTTCTAAGGGAAAATTTGAAACTGAACTTGACGAACTAAATGGCAATTTAGTACTCTTGCCTAATGGACAGGAATGACAGAAACTTACAGCAGAGGTACCACTAATTGGCACTTGTTTATTTGAAATTAAAAACCTAACAACTGCACTAGCTGGATGACCAAGCCGAAAATGCCACTGCTGTGCGGTGACCCTTGTGCCTACGAACGCTGAAAAAGATTTATTGGATAGTCCACGGCCATCATGTAATGGATATAATCCATTCTCACATCTCCCTTGGAAAAGCGTCTTCCGTGTCTTGAGGTCCTTCACAACAAAGCGATCAGGGAACATTAGAATATAACAATGGTTATCGGAGGTAAAGCGATGAACAGAAATTAAGTTTGTGGAGGCAGAAGGACAATGCAGTATGTCATTGAGATGGAATTTACAAGAATTAATGTCAACAGAATTGGAGCCAAAGTGAGAAATTTGTAAACCAGAAGTATTACCTACACCGCCAACCTGATCATTACCAGTATATTCCTTAGGATTCACAAGATTTTGCAAGTCTGGAGTGAGGTGTGTATTTGCACCAGTATCAAATAGCCAGCTGCCATTGGATTGACGAGTGAGAGTGGTAGGCGATGTGGCCATGGCAGTAAGACGCTTGGCTGGAATTCTACCCTCATATGCCATGTTCATGTGTTGGAAACAATCAACGGCTGGATGGCCAGCTTTGCCACAAATCTGACAGACAATTCTGGGAGTAGCCGATGCAAAAGACTCTCCAAAATTGGGTGCATTACGTTGAGTAGAGAAAGTACCGCGAGAGACACCACCTCTTTGATTGGGAAAACCTCCACGAGTGGACGGTGCAGCACCACGCCCACGTCCTCGAGAACTACTACGTCCACGAGCAGCAAGAAAAGCCATAGGTCCAGTCTCTGGCATAGGAACAGTTTGCTCAGTCATTCGTCGTTCAGCAGTCAGAAGAAGAGCTTCAAGGGTGTCATATGTGATTGGAGTGTCACGAGCTTGCACTGCACTCACGATCATGTCATAGGCTGGTCCAAGATTATTCATAAGAATCTGGACAAGTTAATCATCATCCACTGGCTTTCCAGAAAGCGCCAGGTTGTCACGAATAGCATTCATGCGATCAAGATAATCACTCACAGACAAATCACCTTTCATGGTTCGAAGCAGCTCATTACGCAAGTGCAAGATTCTGTTCTGAGAAGCAGAGGCATACCTGTGCTCCAAAGCCTGCCAAGTGGTGCGAGAAGTCTGATTCCTTGACACAGTAGAGAGAACAGATGGAGTCAAAGAGCTATTGATCCAACTAAGGATCAGTTGATCTTGTTGAAACCAGGTGGTGTAGGCGGGATTCACAGTAGTACTCCCAGCAACATTCTTAGGAGGACATTCACTGGTTCCATCAACAAACGACATAAGATCCCGACTGTTCAAAAGAGGAACGATCTGAGCTAGCCATAACGGATAGTTAGAACGATCCAGTTTGATGTTGACAATGGAGGGTATGGAAGGGGGAGGTACAGCATTGCTGGTTGGGGAATTGGTGTTGGCCATGAGTGTGAGGCAAGTGTGGAGAGAAAAAAATAATAATAATAATCAAGTCGTGAGACTGAAGGCTCTTGATACCATGTAAAACAATAGAGAGCGCAGAGAATGTTTTATCAGCTTGTATCCATCAACAAGATGGAACAGCAATTTATATTATCACAACTGAGTGCATCAGTTACAGAGATTACAATATATCCCAAAATAAGTGGGAGCCAAAACTATCATTTGAAATACAAATAGAAAAGCCTATCAGATTACAACTACCTATCAGATTACAACTAAGGAAACCCATACAGACTAGGACTCCTTCTCTACAGCTGCTACAGAATTTGAATTTGAGCACGTGGATAAGCTTTGTCTAACAGAAATCACCATTTTATCCACTTACACTCCTTTTTTAGTTATAAAATGGAGTGTAAGTGGATAAAATTAAAGTTAGGAAATCATCACTCTTCTTTTATAATGAGTTAGACGACTAAACGATTTTCCTATTTACAGAAATTATCTTAGAAGATAAACAGTTTCATATTATAACAACATAGATAAATGAGAATGAAACGATTGAAATTCTCATGTCTCACATTGAAAACATATCTACGGTGGTTGTTCTAGGACAAATCAAGGATAAATAAACATAAGCTTTATGTTTGTCCTCAACTAACGCCAGTATGCGAGGGAATCCCAAGCTATCACACTTCTTAATCTTTCTTTCATAATTTAATTATTTGGGTCATGCAATCATCCAACTTTTGTGTCACCCACCTACCTCCCCACCCAAATTATTGCTCACACCCTTTTTCAAAAACATATCGCACCCGTCGGATACACAACAAGAATAAATAAAATGGTTGTGGGTTTTTTTGTATGGGTGCCCTCAATAAGTGGATGAAATGTTTGGAAATTTTACCGGTAGAGGAGGGAAATTAGCGGAAAAAAAAATCATTGAATTTAACATCATGTCGAGCTTTATATAGCTAATTTATAGATGTATTGGTTTTACTTTTTCTTTGGTTTTTTGGACTTATTTTCTTCCAGATGCATCATGGGGTAAACTTTGGTGCAATGGCTTTGTTTACTACGTTCACGAAGGCAAAGGGAATCATGTATTGATCAATAATTAATATATATATATTCCATGATTTTCCCTCGATATATTTTTATAATCTTCGAATGGCTTGCTACTCTTCAATGCTTTTTTTTTTTGTTCAACCATGAATTAGATTCCAAGCCAAAAGGCAACCGCAAGGAAATACATAGAAAGCAGTAATTGTGACAAACTACAGAAGCACCTTCATCTGAATCGCTACAATCCAGCAAAATAAGGAAAACTCCTACTCTAAAAACAAAAATTAAGGAGGACCAGGAAGTCCATCAGACACCAAAACATGTATGGGAGGCAGCGGTGGTTGAGTAACCCAGCTTTCCAGCTCCACTACTCGGCAACCAATCGTTGCAGCCTCGTGAGCTGCTCGATTTGAACTCCTCTGAACCCAACGCCAAAAAACTCTTCTGAATTGATCAGCTCTGCGCCAGATAACCTCAATAGAAGGCCTGATAGTCCAGGCACAGTTCCTTATATCCCCCTTGATCCCGTCCACAAGGGTCTTTGAGTCAGTTTCCATGTAGACATCACTATAGCCAAGATTGGCTGCAAACTCCAGCCCCATGACTGCTGCTTCAGCCTCCACCTCAAGAGCAGAGTGACCCACCCGTGATGCAGCCAAGCCGCCAAGAAACTCCCCAGCTGAATTTCGAACTACCACTCCAACACTAGCTTTTCTACCATTGCTTTGCCAACTCCCATCGATATTTACTTTAACAAAACCCATTGGCGGCGGCACCCATGAGCAGACCGCGCCATTTAATGGGGAATGGCTTGTCACACTATTTGCATTAACATCATCACTGTTGATTCATTTCATATGCTTTCTTTCTTCTAGATGCAAGGGCGGAACCAGGAATTTTTCGACCGATGGGCTAGCTAATTTTTTTAACTAAAATAAAACTATGCATTAAATCATATAAACCATGCTAATAGTGTACATTAAATCAAATAAAAGTATAAACCACGCAAAGTATGCATTAAAAAATATGTTTAACAACATAATTAAAAGTGTACTTATTGAAGTTGTGCCTTGCGATCCTTGAGAGAATTGAAATCTTTTGTTATTACATCTGAATTGATATCGTCAGCAAGTTCTTTTTCAATGTAGACAACCATAGAATCTGCTAGAAACTCATTCTCCATCTTGTTACGAAGAGCTGTTTTAACAAGTTTCATAGCTGAAAAAGCTCGTTCAGTAGTTGCCGTAGAAACAGGGAGAGTTAGCACAAGACGGATCAACCTATCAATCAAATAATATCTGTTTGCCCTTTTTGTTTCAACTAATCCCTGACATAATTCAGAGAGTGTAGACACTTTTTGAAGTACAGGATGATGAGGTACGTCTGCCTCGTAAAGTTTCAGCTGGCATCTCAAAATATGTAACTCTTTTGGAGTGAAATCTTGAGGATAAAATCTCTCTGCAAGGCTGCAAATTTTATCAATATCAAATGATTTAAAAGAATCACTAGGGTCCAAAGCTGAACTAAGAATAAGAAGTTCCATTGCCCCTTCACTGAACCTACTGTTCAACTCTGCCAATTGAAAATCTATTGCATCATTGAATATGTCAAAGTGGTAATGATGCTCAACTGTAATATTGTCCTTTTGCTGACAAGAACGGCCTGTTCCCACTTTATATTGAGCATTCATATTAGGCATATCAATGTCATGTTTCCTGCAAAACAAATCTACTTTCCCAATAAAAGTTTCCGAACCATTTAATCTCAATTCTCCAAGGACATCTTTTGTTGTACCAACTAGGTTCATAGCATTCACAATGTCTTGAGACTTATGTTGTAGTTCTCGACAAAGGATATCTGTGAGTCCCATAATTTCTTTCAATAGATGCAAGATGAATACAAATTCAAATTGCCTAATCACATTGTATCCACCAGTAGCTTCCGCACGTAAGGAGCTTGTGGATCCATCCTCCTTTATATTTTCAAGAACTGTACAAACTGCATCATACATTTCTATTAAATCACAAACGGAATCGTAATGAGAACTCCACCGGGTAGCTCCAGGTCGATGCAAGGTACCAATTTGATTAGCTCCTCTACCAGCCTCTCGCTGCAGATATTCTTTTGGGACTGCTAAGGCTAAGTTTCATAAATATGAATATTGTCTTCTTCGTCTTTTTTATTAGACTGACTAAGATACTTATAAAGTTGTGTATGACAAACTAGACTAGGAATAGGATACTTCATCATATCAGACTAGGATACTTTATTCAATGAATGGGAAACTAGAATACCTTATTAAATAGGAAATAAACCACACCAAAAATAGACATTGAAAAAGGAAAATAATATAATAATAAAAAGACAACAGCCAGCCATCAATGGTCCAATGCATTGGCCACGTAACCCAAGCTGGCCTTCATAAACACAACTATATCTATTTTTATTTTTTTTAATAAAAAAGGTCCCTGGGCTAGAGCCCACTCTAGCCCATATGCTAGTTCCGCCACTGTCTAGATGTATTGGTTCTACTTTTTCTTTGGTTTTTTGGATTTATTTTCTTCCAGATGCATCATGGGGTAAACTTTGGTGCAATGGCTTTGTTTACTACGTTCATGAATAATTAATATATATATTCCATGATTTTCCCTCGATATATTTTTATAATCTTCGAATGGCTTGCTACTCTTCAATGATAACAAAAGTGAGATTTGCAGAAAGAGATAAGAAGGAAGAAAGCTAGAGAGAGAACACAGAGATTTCTAAGAGATCTTTATTGTTTGTATTTTCTTAATGAACAATTACCGTACACACAAGAGCTTTATACAATTGTTTAACAACTCCTAATTGACCACGAGATATACATGTGATCTACAGCTAATATGCTGACTAGACATGTACAGTCATCATTCCCCCTCAAACCCAGCTGGGTTCCCCAATCTAAGATTAATACAGTGTTTGAGGAAAATAGGACTATGAAGACCTTTGGTAAATACATCAGCCACTTGTTCTTCAGTTGGTATGTATTGAACAATCAGGTCTCCTCTTTGAACTCTCTCTTTGACAAAATGAAAATCAGTATCTAAATGCTTGATACGTGAATGAAAAACAGGGTTAGAACTGGGTGCAATAGCTGACAAGTTGTCACAATGCAAAACAGGTTGATGAGGCAGACGGACTTTTAAATCTTGCAACACTTGCCTTATCCAAGCTATATTAGCTGAGGTATGTGCCAAGGATCGATACTCAGCTTCTGTTGAACTCTTAGCCACAGAGGTTTGTTTCTTGGATTGCCATGAAATAGGATTAGGACCTAAGAAAACCACAAATCCCGTAGTAGATCGTCTGGTATTCACATCTCCTGCCCAATCTGCATCACTAAAAGCATGTAATTGCCAAGGACCACTAGAGAACTTCAATCCATGATCTAGAGTGCCCTGAATGTATCTGAGTATCCTTTTAACAAGTAACCAATGAAGTTCTGTAGGAGCAGTCATGTATTGGCAAACAGAATTGACAGCATAGGATAAATCTGGTCTGGTAAATGTTAAATATTGTAAAGCTCCAACAACACTTCGATATAATGAGGGATCAGATAGAAGTGTACCCTCAGACTGCAATACTTGAGTATGTGGCTAACTAGGAGTTGAACATGGTCTGCAGGAACACATGCCTGCTTTATGTAGAAGTTCTTTAGCATATTTCTTATGACTTACAAATATATCACTCTCTGCATTATAATCAATCTGTAAACCCAAGAAATAGGTTAGCATTCCCATGTCTTTCATTTCAAAAACTGCACTGAGTTCATCAACCACTTCTTGAATACAAGATGCCTTGGAACCTGTAAGAATTATATCATCCACATATAAAAGAAGAATGACAATATCAAATCCAATATGTTTGACTTTAACATACTTGGGTCATAATGAGAGGATTTGAAACCAATAGCTGGTAAATAACCAGTGAATTTAGCATTCCAAGCCCTTGGAGCTTGCTTAAGACCATAAAGAGATTTCTTTAATTGACACACAAACTCTGGATGTGCAGAATCTTCAAAACCAGGGGGTTGCCTCATGAAAACTTCTTCTTCAAGATCGCCGTGTAAAAATGCATTTTTAACATCTAATTGTCTTAAAGACCATTTGTTCATAGCAGCAATACTCAGAATTAATCGAACTGTAGTATGCCTGATGTTCTTTTTAGTTGTGCTGAACTCTCACCTAATTGTAGATAATTTTGCCCTCAATAAGTGGATGAAATGTTTGGAAATTTTACCGGTAAAGGAGGGAAATTAGCGAAAAAAATTTAGGTCGCATCCTTCATTGATTAACAAAAATTCATGGAAAATCAAAAATTAGGTGATAATTCTGGAGGTAATTCGGCATTTTACTCATTGCTTTAATGCTGTAGTGTCCTCTAATTTACAAAGAGGAGATCAAACTCGGATGTAAGTAGACGGACGGTTTTAACCCACCTCTGCAAAACTTGTAGCCTTTGTGCGGATGTAATTGTCCACAACGACTTGACTCCATTTTCCTTTTCATAGTGGCTTATCAAATTGGTACTAAATCCTTTTCATAGTGGCTTATCAAATTGGCACCTTAAGGCAGAGAAATTAAAGAGCTCATGCAACAGATGGCCTCCATTATAATTAACGTCAGTTTCAGTACTGTATAGTAATAGTACATATTCTGATAGAAGCTAGAGGATGGAACTCGATGCAGAGAACGAATGCTTGGCTGATCGTGTCTTTGCTTGCATTGCACATGTTATGTTCTGCTGACTAATCAAAACATTGGCTTTGTCTATTTCTTTTAGGGTAATGATTTCCCCACTCTCTTTTTATTCACTTACACTCCTTTTTTAGTTATAAAATTGAGTGTAGTTGGATAAAATTGGAGTGGGGAAATCACCATTTTATCCACTTACACTCCCTTTTTAGTTATAAAATGAAGTGTAAGTGGATAAAATTAAAGTGGAGAAATCATCACTCTTCTTTTATAATGAGTTAGACGACTAAACGATTTTCCTATTTACAGAAATTTTCTGAGAAGATATATAAACAGTTTCAAATTATAACAACATAGATAAATGAGAATGAAACTATTGAAATTCTCATGTCTCACATTGAAAACATATCTACGGTTGTTGTTCTAGGACAAATCTAGGATAAATAAACATAAGCTTTATGTTTTTCCTCAACTAACGCCAGTATGCGAGGGAATCCCAAGCTATCACACTTCTTCTTTCATAATTTAATTATTTGGGGTCATGCAATCATCCAACTTTTGTGTCACCCACCTACCTCCCCACCCAAATTATTGCTGACACACTTTTTCAAAAACATATCGCACCCGTCGGATACACAACAAGAATAAAAAAAATGGTTGTGATGTAGATACTTATAACCTAACATTTCAAGTGCACTTTTTTTTTTTACAGCAAGCAATGGATTTCATTCATTGAAAAGAGAAAAGGATTACAAAGCACCATCGTGTATAGAGTGACCTCATTAAAACCTTCACAGAGAAAATCACTTGGGACAAAACCCTGGAGTAGAAAATAGTACCACACACACCTATAGAAAATTAAAACTGAAATACAGTTAACAGAGAATCCTACACTAAAGTATCAATTGAAGCCACCCAGGAGGTGCCCCCATCCATTCATACAACACAGAGCCTCCATGAGACGACAAAGCAAAGTGAGCAAATTTGTCAGCCACTCCATTCGCTTCCCGATAATGGAAGGAAGAACTGTTGTGCACATGGTTTGCATTTTGAGTTACAAATATTAGTAGCGGATCCAAGATTCTAAACCTGGCTGGGCAAAACTCACTGTAAAAACGCGACAGTACGAGTGAATTTCATTAACAAACATAAAAAGATATACGTAGTCATGGAGGATGTAATGAGCCTTCCCCTAAAATGCATCTCTGTAGGTAAATTAATGCTTAGCAAAAAAAAAAAAACACATATTTTTTTCTTAAAGAAAAAAAGACAACAACTTCTTTGTTTTCTTGGGATTCGGATTGTGATCCGACATAAAAAAGGATAACATGTTCCAACAAAAAGTCAAATAAATTCTCATAATAGCATCAATGTCTTTAATCAAACATTTACATACCAACAACATATTAGATTATGGTTCTAAAATACATATATTGTTATATAACTAAGGCAATTTGTAGAGAGAAATGAAGAGTAGAAAAAGACAAAAGAAATTATTCAATCAACTTGTATATCTCATCTTGGTAAGACCTCTTATTTATAGGCTTACAATGATAAGAAGACATTAACAACTCATAAAATATTGCAAGCCTATAACTCTGGTATTTAGTGTATACGTTACATATAATTAGAAAAGGTGAATGCTAAGAGGTATGGTGGTCATCCACCAATTCATGCATTTACAACATATATACATATATGCAAGGGCGGAACCAGGAATTTTTCGACCGGTGGGCTAGCTAATTTTTTTTAACTAAAATACAACTATGCATTAAATCATATAAACCATGCTAATAGTATACATTAAATCAAATAAAAGTATAAACCACGCAAAGTATGCATTAAAAAATATGTTCAACAACATAATTAAAAGTGTACTTATTGAAGTTATGCCCTGCAATCCTTGAGAGAATTGAAATCTTTTGTTATTACATCTGAATTGATATTGTCAGCAAGTTCTTTTTCAATGTAGACAACCATAGAATCTGCTAGAAACTCATTGAATGGGAAACTAGAATACCTTATTCATCCATACATAGACTACAGGCTCCTTGAATAAGGTATGGATGAATAAGAAACTAGAATACCTTATTGAAGCGACTTTATTCAGTGGGAAACTAGAATACCTTATTGAATAGGAAATAGACCACACAACACAAAAAATAGACATTAAAAATAATAATAATAAACTAATCATAAACACTGATAAACGTCTGTAAGGTCCAACTTTGGTAAGGTATTGAATAGGAATACCTTTAATCATAATCATATTCAAGATTCTCACTTTCATAAACGTCTGTAAAGTCCAAAAATAATAATAATAAAATAATAAAAAGACAACAGCCAGCCACAATGGTCAAATGCATTGGCCATGTAACCCACGCTGGCCCTCATAAACACAACCATACCTAATTTTTTTTTTTTTTTAAAAAAGGTCCCTGGGCTGGAGCCCATTCTAGCCCATATGCTAGTTCCGCCCATGCATATATGGGTCGTTTTAAGAGAAACCCAATAGGAGAAGATAATAAAAGAGGAGAGAAAATTTGAGTTATGCATACATGTAGGTTGTTTTTTGAGCGGGCACAGGTTTGTATGTTTCACATGGACTTGGCTATTACATATGGATATTTTTATCTTTTTGAAAAATTTGGGGTAGGCAGCAGTCTCCCTTGCCCTAGGCGTAGGACCGCCCCTAACAAATATCACACTTGTGGCATATTGATATCCCATTAAATAACAAATTCGTTTGAACTTCTTTAAAAGTGATGCAATTAGCCAAAATTTTGTTGGAAGTTTGAATAGAAAAACTAGAGTCACACAAATAGGTGTGTAATTTTTCTTAAAATAAAAAATTAAAAGACAAGGATGTCTATTTATAGAACATCCAAAATCTGCAATAGGGATGGAATTTTGATCACTCAGAATCACTCAACACATTGAGTGAGAAAGCATATATAGTTCGCCAGAATTCGATGGTTGTATCTTGGAGATAGATGCCTAAAGAACTACAAGGCACGTATGTAGGGAGTGAATTTCTGTGTGTGAACATTGGACATTGCATATGCAAACCTTTGTCATACTTGAAGTGAGTTATTTAAACTCATTCATTTACTTTGATTTTGTGAATTGAATGGTTAATTACTTTTGTTATTATAAAGTTCTGTATATGATTTATAATTTCTGTTATCATATATTCACATACTGATTGTTTCCAACAAATATGAGAAAGTTGTTCATTATTTTCCTATATCCTTTTATCAGCGTGACTTTATTACTGATTTTGAATCAGTTATTATCCTCAACGTAACTATTAAAAACGCCAAAATTTGAAACCCCTACTTCAGTCATCATGGGTTACGTTTTGTCTCAAAAAGTTTCAATGCTGTTACATGTTATAGATATAATGTATTTTTCATGTAATGTGGGCGAAGACCAATTCAATATCCTCACTTATGTTTTTGATGGCTTCCATGGTCCATGTAGTCGCATAACCTCAACCAGACATCTTTCATGCCTAGCCGGGTCCCTAAACTCTTAAAACTAAAAAGCTTAAGGTTGGTTGAGGAGGGTGCTTCCATTGAAGCATTGGTAAAGCACATGATCCTTAGCTACCCTATTCTCTCTTTAGGCCTCTTTTCCTACTTCTCCTCCTGATTCTATAAATACAACCATTTATCTCAGCATTTTGTCACACACTCCCTCTCTCTCCACTGCTTCTGCTACAACATCCTCTCTCTCCCTCTGATATATCTTTTGTTTGAGTTGATCAGTTGAAAATGGTGACCGTGGAGGAAGTTCGCAAGGCTCAAAGGGCTGAGGGTACTGCCACTGTGTTGGCCATTGGGACAGCAACTCCTCCCAATTGTGTTGATCAGGCCACCTACCCTGACTACTACTTTCGTATCACCAACAGTGAGCACAAAGCTGAGCTTAAAAAAAAATTCCAGCGCATGTGTATGTAGTAATTGTTTTCTCCACTTTTTTCTTTCTCTTCTGATCTACATTCATTATTCTTTTTCTTGTTTTTCTTTCATCAGAATTTTTTTTATAATTTGGATCATGTTTATTCTGTGTGTTGCACCCCAAAAAAACATTAAAACACACAAATTTGGGTAAATTTCAGCAAATTGGACACCATTTTATGTGTGCATGTGCTATACACACACTTCGTTTTTCATTATTTCAAAGGTGTTTGATAATTTTCCCCTTAATTTGTCATTTATGCATGAACATGACGTGGTTTCATATTTGTGGGGTTTGAATTCAATAAATTGGTTTTTTTTGTTCATTTGTTGGGTGAAATGCAAATAGAACATTGAATTTGCATTGGCGGAGAACATTAAATATTTACAAGGTCCACCAAATGGTCATCGAGTTCAGACTTGATTCAGAGTTGCAGATGAATGAATATGTTAAATTGGCTACAAACAGATTAAGTAAATGTCATATGCAATATGCAATATATTTAATTTAAGTAGGTGATGCTGCCTGGTGCTGCAGACTAAGATTCACTATTTACACCTGGTATTACGAAAATCCTACCTAATCATAATTATAATTAGCAAAACTCTGAGTCATTGGTGCTTGGGGTTGGAGAGGTTGAGTTGGATGCACACAAGTCAATTTCAATTTCAAAAACTCCATCGCTGTGCCAAAAAGAGTAAAAAGAAGAGGCTACAAATTTGTGTATTGCTTTGCCAATGGATTTGATTTTCAACATTTAATAATTTTTCAGCACTTGTGATTGTGAGGTAACTTTTCTTTTTATGCTTTTTTCAGGTGACAGATCTATGATCAAGAAGCGTTACATGTACCTGACTGAAGAAATTCTAAAAGAGAACCCAAGTATGTGCGAGTACATGGCACCTTCACTTGATGCCAGGCAGGACATGGTGGTTGTTGAAATTCCAAAACTCGGCAAAGAAGCTGCCACCAAGGCCATTAAGGAATGGGCCAGCCCAAGTCCAAAATTACCCATTTGGTCTTTTGCACCACCAGTGGTGTGGACATGCCTGGGGCCGACTATCAGCTCACTAAGCTCTTGGGCCTCCGCCCGTGCCAGCCCAAGTCCAAAATTACGCATTTGGTCTTTTGCACCACCAGTGGTGTGGACATGCCTGGGGCCGACTATCAGCTCACTAAGCTCTTGGGCCTCCGCCCGTCCGTCAAGCGCCTCATGATGTACCAACAAGGGTGTTTCGCAGGCGGCACGGTGCTCAGGTTGGCCAAGGACTTGGCTGAGAACAACAAGGGTGCTCGTGTTCTTGTTGTGTGCTCGGAGATCACCGCGGTCACCTTCCGTGGGCCTAGTGACACCCACCTTGACAGTTTAGTGGGCCAGGCCTTATTCGGTGATGGTGCAGCAGCTATTATTGTGGGTGCGGAACCAATTCCTGAGATCGAGAAGCCGCTATTTGAAGTGGTCTCAGCAGCCCAAACCATCCTTCCCGACAGTGATGGAGCCATCGACGGGCATCTCCGTGAAGTTGGGCTTACATTTCATCTACTCAAGGATCTTCCCGGGCTTATTTCGAAGAACATTGAGAAGAGTCTGAACGAGGCCTTCCAACCTTTGGGCATCTCGGATTGGAACTCACTTTTCTGGATTGCACACCCTGGTGGCCCAGCAATTCTAGACCAAGTAGAGTCCAAATTGGCCCTGAAGCCTGAAAAATTAGAGCCCACAAGACACATACTATCTGAGTACGGAAACATGTCCAGTGCCTGTGTGTTATTTATTTTGGATGAGGTTAGGAAGAGGGCTACTAAGAAAGGACTAAAAACCACAGGAGATGGACTGGATTGGGGTGTGCTGTTTGGGTTTGGGCCTGGGCTCACTGTTGAGACCGTGGTGCTTCACAGCGTGGGCTTGAACGCTTGAAGGAAGAGGAAGCTGCATCTGTCAGACTCTGCGTTGATTTGTCTGCTCTTGTTCCTAGATGTATTGGGTTTTGTTTATTTTAAAGCTTGCGTTGTTTATGTGTCATGGGGTGAACCTTGTTGCTGCATTGGCTATGGCCTGTGTTTACTTTCACGTTGTACCACTTATATGAATCACTCCTCTTCATGTTTAGACGTGATTCTACGTATAAAATATATTTCTTAAGTGTTCTTATGTTTACATATTCAAATGTATTTGTACCAAGAGATATGTCCAGAGCTTCAAAAGTTATGAAAATTATGCTCGTAAATGTCAAATTCGACCGTGCAATTTGCATGGAACCCAGAACTTGCAAATTAGGGTGAAATCACGATGGTGTCCTCTAGCCTAGCTCCTAGGCGGCCGCCCAAATCTTATAAATTTCCCTAATAATTGTAACAACAATAATTAAGGGGGTCGCACTCACTCGTTTTGGGTAAATATCTTATACACGTGCACATCAACGGGTCGTCACACCCCCAATCAAACGTTCAACACGGAACCTCTCACAACAATAAACTAGTCCCCAAAGAGCTGACCCAAGAAATCATACTTTTCTCTCCATACTGTTAAGCTAAATTAGACATTAGAAGCTCTTTGACTCACACCGCGTGTGCTCAAAGACTGAAGACTGTCTTTTATCTTTAGTTTCATGTTGCAAAGGAATTCCCCACAACTGTTATTTTTGAATTGTATTTGACCCTTAAACTTTTTTAAATTGGAATCCAGCCTTGTTAAAAATAATATAAAAAAAAGTTGAAAAACTCCTCTCGTTTCTAGACCACGTCTTGAAATTGTCCGTTTGATATCCCATCCCATGTGAGGTAGAGAAGACCCTGTAGGCTGTAGCTGCTGCAACAAGAATTGACACCCAATTGAAGAATCAGCATCCAATCCAATTACAATTGGATTTGCCATATTATCATCCAATCCAATCCAATCCGATTCATTTATAATAAATAAACTCTCTATAAATTTACATATATAATTCTTGCAACATAGCTAACAACGAAAACCACAATTTGAGGCAGAAATATCCAAATTGACTACAAAGCTGCTGGAGAAACGAGTGAGGGGAAAGTTGGATGGTTGTGGGAAGGGCATGTGTAATCTATTGTAACTTAGCTATAGAACCAATAGAAACATGCCAAGTGGGAAAAAAAAAATAATTGAATTGATTCTTTTTTCAAATACAAGAAATAGTTTAAACTACAAAAGAAATGGACGCTTGCTTCTCACACATATTAGTACTACTTAGAAGTTCGAACCTAAGAGCACTGGTCTACAATCCTTTTCCATCGAGCTAGACTCCAAATTCGATTTTAATTGGTTTTCAATATCCAGAATCAACATTCAATCCAATTAAATGGGATTTCTGCGATAGGTAGGCATCCAATCAATGCAATCCAAAATTCATTTGGATGAGTTTGAATTGGATTTTGTATTGAATTCTTCTTGTAACAGAAAAATAAACCTCAGATTTGGAACATTATTAAATAATGATAAATGAACATTTAATGAAATTTTATTTTATTACTAAAAGTGGACGAAAATAATAGGACGAAATGGGAGAGCAGGTTCCCTCCTTGTTCGTGGTCACATGCTGCCTTCCTGTTTTGGACCCTCATCTCATCAGCCTCTCTCTTCTTCCGACCTTTATAATTTCCGGGAATTGGCAATCTTTCTTTCTTTCTTATCTATGTTTGTTTATCTTTTACATAATAAGAGGTCAAATTGAAAAAACAATTTAAAATGAAAATGATGCCTCTCCTCCAGCTCTCCTCTTGTTTTTGTTCCTCCCATAACAAAACATCTTGGTCTCAGACCTCCCTCCCAATTCCTACTTTTCCCATTTCCTGTTTACTTTTGTGAGGTAAACTCTTTTCACTCCCTTTCTCCAAAATGGGGTTTTCTTTCTGTACATCACTTTGATTCCTCCTTCGTTATTCCTTTTCCATACAAACAGTTTCTTTGCTTTGCTTGGGTGGTGGGGTTTTGTTGCTTTCTTGTATTCCTTTTCTGATTTTTTTTCCCTTTTACTTTTCTTGTTCTCCCCAGATTCTTACTCTCTCTCTCTCTTTTATTCTTCTTAATAACTTGTAGAAATATAATAGCATTTTGTTTCACTCACCCACATGCATGTTCTTGGGTTTGTCTGATCTGGATTGGATCACAAGGATAGCTTAGCTTCTTCTTTTTTCTTTTAACTTGCAGAGAAGATAGTGTGAGAGACAGAGAGAGAGAGTTTTGTGGTGGGGTTTAGTGCCTGGGTCCCTTTTGGTGCAATCTTGGTCTCTTTGGGGGGTCACAGAAGAACCAAAAAGAAGCAGAAGAAGGTGAGAATTCTTGGACTCTTTGATCTTCGCCTTGGGCCCACCCCATATTCTTTTCTTGGGTCTCTGGTATAAGTGTAAACGGCCTCTTTCTGTTTTCCTGTGCCATCTCTGTGTAATTTGATTTGGGTCTGATTCGTTTCTTCGAAAGATTATTACGAATTTGTCAATTTCTTGGCCAATTATGAACTGGGTCTGTTTCATTTGTTGAATTTACTACTCAGAATAATCAATTCGTTTCTGGGTTCTGATTATACTATATGGCCTTTTTTAGTTCTAATTTCGGCCTGTGTTTAAAGGGATAGTGATCATCCACCTTATCTTGTTGTGTTCCAGTATTGGATCATTGATTGGGTTTTTGGTTGTGTATATTAGTTTGGGTTGGTGTTATATTCTCCTGAGGCATGGCTGGAATTGATGTTTTGAAGTATGCTCATAGCCCTGTGCACAAGGCCATAGTCATGAGGGATTATGCCAGTCTCAGGAGGATTCTTGCTGGTCTCCCCCGGCTTTGTAACCCTGCTGAGATTCGAACTGAATCAGCTTCATTAGCTGAGGAGGAGAAGGCTGATGCCATTGCTTCCGTGATTGATAGGCGAGATGTCCCGAATCGTGAGACCCCTCTTCACTTGGCTGTAAAACTTGGTGACCAGACAGCTACTGAAATGCTTATGGTTGCTGGAGCGGATTGGAGCTTGCAGAATGAACATGGATGGAGTGCACTCCAAGAAGCAATTTGCAATAGAGAAGAAGCAATTTCCATGATTATAGTTAGGCACTACCAGCCACTGGCTTGGGCAAAATGGTGCAGAAGATTGCCTCGTTTAATTGGAACTATGCGGAGGATGAGGGACTTCTACATGGAAATTACATTCCACTTTGAGAGTTCTGTTATTCCTTTCATTTCGAGAATTGCCCCATCAGATACTTACAAGATCTGGAAAAGGGGTGCAAATTTGAGGGCAGATATGACATTGGCTGGTTTTGATGGTTTTAGAATTCAGCGTTCTGATCAGAGTGTTCTTTTCCTTGGTGATGGGTCTGAAGATGGTAAGGTGCCTCCCGGGTCACTTTGCATGATCTCACACAAGGATAAGGAGGTGATGAATGCTTTGGATGGTGCTGGTTCTCAAGCAACTGAAGAAGAAGTTCGGCAAGAGGTGGTTGCAATGTCTCAGACTAATATATTCAGGCCTGGGATTGATGTGACTCAGGCAGTTCTCTTACCTCAGTTGACTTGGAGGCGGCAGGAGAAAACAGAATTGGTTGGTTCATGGAAGGCTAAGGTATATGATATGCATAATGTGGTTGTCAGTATCAAATCTAGGAGGGTCCCAGGGGCTATGACAGATGACGAGTTTTTTTCAACTTGCAACGAAAATGAAACAGAAAGTGAGGAACTCAATGATATATTGACAGAGGATGAGAGGAGGCAACTTGAAATTGCACTTAAACTGGATTCGTCCGAATTGTCAAACGAGAATGGTGATGGTATGATTGAGCATCGTCACAGTTGTTATGAGCATAGAGAGATTCCTATTGAAGATGTAAGTAATGGTAGAAATGGAGAGAATAATAAGCAGGAAAAAAAAGGATGGTTTGGTGGATGGAGGAAAAGAGATACTAAAAATGAAGAGCAGAAAAAGCTTATACCCCCAAGAAGTTCTCTCTGTGTAGACGAGAAGGTGAGCGATCTGCTAGGGGATTCTCCTTCAAGAAATCAAAGCAGACCTGGAAGAAGTAATGTGGACGTCGTTATGAGGGGGGATGATCACCGGAAAGGAAGGGATATGAAGGCATCTTCCTCTACGAGTTCTGATATCAGAAATCGTCACAAGGATGCAAGCAAGGAGAACGAGTATAAGAAAGGGTTAAGGCCTATTCTCTGGCTTTCCCCAAACTTTCCTCTACAAACAGAGGAACTGTTGCCATTGCTTGATATTTTGGCAAACAAGGTTAAGGCAATCCGTCGTTTGAGGGAGCTGCTTACAACCAAACTTCCAATGGGAACATTTCCAGTCAAGGTATGCCTCCCTCTGTTTATCACTTTGTTACCCTGTTCTGGTTTGTGGGTTATGCTATTTCCATGTATGTTATTTTTTTTGCTTTTCATATTTATTCTAACTTGTTTAAAGCACTTTTTTTTCCCTCTGCCTGCCTGATTCTGTTGTGTCATAAGAGTAGGATGATGTACCCTCTATTAAAAGACTGCTTAGTTTTTGTAGGGGTTTCGGTTTCGAGTCTTAGGCACTGTGAAAATGTTGGCATATGGGGACTCATACTAGGTCATATAAAAAAAATTAGTCATCTGTATGTTGTCCAAGAAATTGGAATCTTACCGTCTGATTGCCATCCAACCTTTGCCACACGAAAATCCTAGGTAATTTTTGTGCTCGTGTTTACTTGAGTCTTCAATTGTTGCTTTCATGAATGATTTGCTGCTTTCATTAATTATTGATATTTTGCTTTTGAATTTGATGTACACTTGAGGACTTGAGCGGTAGAAGGATCTACAATGTTTAGTTATTAAAAAAATGATATCACAAGTGTCTTCCCTAGAGTTTCGTATTTGAGCAAATAGCCCATGTAAAAAGTAGGTGATTTCTTTTCCTTGTGCCTCCCTCATAGTAATAATTAGAGATTAGACTTTGTAGAACTTATAATTGAGTGATATGCCAGTTGCATAACGAGGTAAGCCCCTTGCGAACAGTTTGAACAGTACAGGAATCCTGTTCCAAGTTTTGCAGCTAATGACCAAAAAGTGTTCTGGATTACTCAGCTAGCATAGTAGACTATTGAGCACCGACATTTACTAATATGTGTGGCTTCACATGAAGTCTGTCTGGTTTCTGCCGTTTGATATTTTATTATTCTGTCTTCAATTTGAGGTTATAGGGTTCATTGAACAACTGGGATTGATGGGACTAAGCCCTTATAAATAGTTAGAACTTTAGATCAAGCCTGTTCCAAGTTTTCCAGGTACTGAGCAAAGCTTGAACTGGACTCTACTCATTTATCATAGTTGTTTATGGAGCACTGGGATTTAAAATACTTTGTGTGGATCCACGTGAAGTCTTTCTGGTTTCTGCCATTGAGCTCTGATTTTTCTACTTCCTTCCATTTTAGGATTTAGAGTTCTTTACTTAGTTGTAGGATAAATTATCCGTTGGCTTTGACTTTTGACTTCTCTTGAAATAGAGGCTCTTTCATGTAAAGTATTCTTTGGTTGGTTCTTTTTATTCAATTTCCTCCTAAACATAGTTTTATGGTTGGGAATGATACCTCCTTTTTTGATAAGTGGATATTGCTTTCTTGTTTTCTTCCCTCTTTTCAATGTCCCCCGCACAGTCACAGACATATAAGCTTGAACCTGAATCTGTTTATGTGTGTATTGTTGCTGAGCTGACAGCACATGTAAGGATATACAAGAGTCTGTCGCTAACAGAATAAGTCAACTTGTATGCTCTCAAATAATTAATCGCACCAATAACAGACTAAATCAACTTATAGGTGCCCAAAAAGTTGTCTTTGCCAGACTTGTCTGCCACAAAAGGAAGTTACAAGGTCATCTCTAATAGTTCTAATATCGCGCAATGCTAATATTGTTTATTAAACGCTGATGTTGTTTTGTTTAGACATGAATATTTTACTCTGAATGTAATTATTGACAGATAATTTACAGAGTTCTTGAACCCTATATTTTTTGTATAATGGCTTCTTTTGCTATTTGTCCATTCAGCTTTACGACTTATAGAGTAATATTTGCACCTGAGAAAAGGTTGCTTTTGTAGTTGATTCCTAATCTTGAAGAGGTGAAATTGTACGACCTTGTCTTAATTTGGTGGAACTAGCTCAAGGACCTAATGAAAAGAAAATGCAAGATAGTTAATAGGTAACTATATTTGATTAACTAAAAATAAGTAAAATGCAATTGTATGTTTTTTTTAATTCCAAATTTGTCAATGTTGTATGCTATTACATGTAATGAGAGAAGAAATAAATTAACAACCAAATGCCTATCAAATTTTGATACTTATTATTTACCAAAATTTTGTTTCATTTCTTTTAGGATACTCTCAACATGTATTTATACTTAAAATGTTAATCACTATAGGGTTTAGGATACTCTCAACATGTATTTTGTTTCATCCTTTTATCATAATATTTTCTACTCTTACTTTTGAGGTTTGCTTATTTGAAATTTTAAGGCAAGCATTATTGGCACTGTATTGTGGCTTCTTACCTATTCACATATTGTTTTTCTTTTTCCTTTCTGTTAACTCTTGGATTTTCATCCAACAACTTTGAGCATGCTATGTATCTTATTAGAATACTTAACCTTAAGTACTTGAACACTCGCATATTTGTATGTATTATGTAGACTAGCAAGCTTCAGTGTCTATTATTGCTATTGATAAGCCATTGCACATCACTTTATCTTATTTTAGTCTTGTATGTGATGGAAATTTGTGATTTGTTGTGATGGAAGAAAGATATTTATTGCAGTTTTTTTCAGCATATGGTAAAAGGATGGGAAGGCCATGTCAGCCAGTTCCATATTAAACTTTTTGTGCTTGTATTTACTTTTGGATGGGAATCTAGAAATTTTGTTGCACAACTTGTTAAGACATGGTGATTGTTTGGTAGGACTTCCTTTTGCTTTGCGGTTATTGCTGTTGATATTTAGTGATTTCATCTAACCATTTATTTTTGTCTTGAACTCTCTTGAATCTATCTTCTGAGTACTCCGTGTGTGTTCAAATCTAGGTTGCTATCCCCGTGGTTCCTACTATCAGAGTAATTGTCACTTTCACAAAGCTTGAAGAATTACCACCAACAGATGAATTCACAACACCCCCATCGAGCCCACCTGTTGCAGGCAGAGAGAGCCCAGCTGCAATGCAATCCTCAAGTTCATCTTGGTTTCAGTGGATAAGAGCTCCTTACAACCGCCCTAGCTCGTCTGCTACTGGTTCTAGTAGTAGGATTGAAACCAACCAAGACCCATTTGCAATTCCCCCAGAATATACATGGGTTACAGTTGAGGCAAAGAAAAAGAAAATGCAGGAGAAGAACAAATCAAAGAAAGGGAAAAGTCACCACAAATGAGGTGAGGCTTGGGGAGAGACTTAAGACCCAAATGTAAAGAGGATTTAGCTCAACAAAGGAACTCAGCAAGATACCAGATAGAGAATAGTATTTCATTAATCGGTGATTTCGTGATACTACTGTAAGGAGAAAAAAGACTGATATTAGAGAAGGCTTTGGTATAGAGAAGTGAATCGTCCATTTTATCAAGGGAAAATCTACTGAATCATTGTGGGGGTTGGGAACAAATTTAGGAAAATATTGTGATTCTTGCGACATTTGGTGGATGTTTACACACCAGTTTGATTACTTAATTCATTTCATTTGCATATATATTGGGGTTCAACTTCACTCACAACATACTCAACAGTTAAGTGGCTGCTGTTGGAATGGGCAGGCAGCCTCGTATTCAGCTCACGAGTGCTTTGAAATATTTTATTTTTCCTCGTTTAATTTATCTGCAGCTTTTGCTTTTTGGTTTCTCAACTTTTGACTTTTTGTTAATTAATCTCACACTAATTTAAGCCTAAAGAAGACAAGAATTTCTTCTACAAATATGTTGAGGCTGCCTTTGTTTCTCTTACCCAAATGATATATTTTTATTTATTTGGAGGTGCGAAGTGGTCATGGAAAAGAGTAAAAGTAAGAAACGTGTAAATTCATTCTAATGTAACAATCCAAATCCAAAAGAGGTCTTTTTTGGATGTAACAATCCAAAAGCATTAAAGTAACATCGAATGTAACAATCAAAGAAATAGGCGGGATCAAGATGTTCAGCTTTAGGCGCGCACTTGACCGTACATGCAGTGCAGCATCAACTATTGCCCTTCTGATGGAAATGTTGTCATATCATCATCATCATCATCATCATCATCATCATCACCTTCATCAACATCAAGAGTGGGAGGAGAAGGAAGAGACATGGTTATTATTAGAGGGTGAGAGCTGAGGAGGGAGAGAGAGAAAAGAAGCTTTAACATTTGCTTTCACTACATGGTAATCATTTTGTTACTATGAAATTTCATATTTCATTTTATAAGGCCCGAGTTTTTTTTTTCTTTTTAATGAGAAAAACGGATAAGATTTATCTCACAATGGAAGAAAAAGTATTCTTTGCTAGAGAATATCCTTTTATTATTTTTATTTCGAGATTAAGAATATTCTCAATATTTTATACAATTATATGCATAATAAGGCAGCTTTTCGAAACAATGAATGCGCATCAATTATGACCTAAAAAAGAATGGGCAGCATTATATTCACTAGTTTCCTCATAGTTAAAAAAATATATCTTCTCTTTTTTTCCTTTTTATATGTATATAATTTTCTTATTTTTAAAGACCGAGCACATATATTGAGAAAAAAACTGTATTATTTTTCACTGTAGAAAAGAGTCTTGACTTGCATACCAGTGGTCTATACTCGCCTCCAAAACATGATAACATATCTTTGACAAAAAAGAAAAACATGACAACACATCTCATGTTTTCTTGTGGGAGCTTATAACTCCCGTAGTAAAAGAGTCAAGGCAAGAATTCATCACAACAAGACATCTCACGTTTTCTCGATCGAGCTTAAAACTCCGTAGTAAAATAGTCAAGGCAAGAATTCATCTCTACCCCTCCTCCTTCCCAACATAACCAGAAGAAACTTCTTAGGTTTTTATAAGGAGCAATTTCTGCCTTTCTTTCTCCTTTACATTCATGGTCACTCACCTAGCTAGATAAGTCATTGTCACTTTCAATACGTATGTTGAATTCCAACAAAACAGCTTAGGCGAAAAATCCAAATGAAAAAAAAAAAAAGAGGGCTTTTATATCATTGGAGACTTCTATATCAAATGTCATGACCTTCATATATCGCTGGCTTCCATCTGCATCTCTCCCACAAATTTCAAGCACTTCTTTTCAAAATAATTTTCATCTTTTCCTTGCGGTGTTTGTTTGCTATCGATCTGTTGCCCATATTTTTAGTGTTGAAGAGAATTCACCACCCAATTGGAGTTGTATTCCCAAACAAATCGACTCACTGACAGCGCCTCATGTTGTCGTTGGGGCTCTAAGCAAATCAATGACTATAATTTAGAATCTAATGATTGAATGTTTAAAAAGAAATGTAATGCAAGTAATCCACCTGCAAGTCCAGTTAAAGCAATTGAGTGAGACCTAACTGCGAAATCATAAAACATAAAGGAAAAGTGTAACCATGAAAACAAATTAGAGAAAGAAGGCACATGCATGGTCTAAGTCAAATGGCCATATATATATATATTATATGAGCAAAACTAAGGGAAGAAGGATGATGTACAGGTTGACTAATTACTAGTTAAATATCACCTTAAAATGGAAGATTAAGAATGAGAAGCGAGGCATCATACCTTAATTAAGTTGGATATCCTCATTGAATTGCACAAACACAAGAGTTTCTTACTCCCTCAAGGTCCCCATCTTCCCACACGCTAATTAGCATACATTATGAAAGAGTGTTAGAATTGTATTGAAATTGGTGAGTGTCTAATTAACAGGCATAATCCAAACTGTTTGAGATGAAAATGGGGTTATATGAATTAATAAATTCCTAGTCTAGTAGTGACATAGGGTTTTCTTTGGTAAATTACCTAGAGGAAAGACATGATAGTAGGAAAGTAAGTAGGTGGGGGCTTAAATTTAAGTATTTACCTTGGCTCAAACTCCTGAACATGGGCAATATCTTTGCCGTGAGCAATATCAGGCCAACTAACTTTCCTCCTTTCTGCCCTGAGTTGATGATTTTCCTCTACAGTTGCTGTTTTCTTGAGATTACTCTTGAGATTAAGGGCTTCAATTTTGTGAGGTCCACTAGACCCACAGCTCTTACTGTTGTTCTTATCATCATCATCATCACTTGTAGTAGCAGTAGCTTGTGTTTGATTATGATTAAGATCATGATTATGATTATGATCTTTCTTTAATGGTGGACGCTGCTTCTTGGTATAAATATTGTTGCGGTTGTGGCTGCTTCTGTTGCTCTCTTCACATTTGTAGTTAGAGCTTCTTGATGGTACATAGCAAGAGCACACTAAAGCAGTGCACCTGCCCTGCGCCGACGCCGCCAGGAGTACAATTAACCAACAAGGTTAACTCTTCTACTTATGTTGTTGTATGTTGTCGCTATGACTGTTTCATACATCAAGCAACGAGACCAATCTTGGAGCTATCTATGTATGTGGGATGTGAATGAATTGATCAGGCAGATCAAACAAATGAGTTTTTGAAGAAACAGGAGAGAAAGAGAGTGAGAGAATGCAGGGGAGGGGCTTTTCCTTAATGATTATTGCTTGCTTTAATTTGCACATAAAGAGAGTGAGAGTGAAAGTGGGAAGGAGGGCCTCTCTTAGAGGTGGGGTTTCTAGGTTTTGAAAAGATGGTTGGGAGCCATAATCATATGCTCATGCCTCACTCCACTCCACTCCACTCCACTAAGGCCTAATGCTCATGCTTCCTTTTTTGCTTTTGCCTCGGCGCTTATAACTTGTGAGGTGAAATGGGTGAAACCATAAGGATATATAGAGGATAGAGTGCTCTTTATCTTTTCACTGTATATATATAGGAATAGGAGGTCCATTGCATTCATTGCTTTTAAAAGTAACAGACAGTCTCTAAGAGGAGCATCTAATCTTCTCTTTCCCATGTTTTCCCTTTCTTTTTGTACTTTTCGCGGCACGGGGCTTGAATGAATTGGGTGGAGGGTGACAATTCTTTTCTGGAGGTAATGGAATGGCAAGGGAATAATATATATATATATGATGCTCTTTCTGTTGTGTTTGTATTTAAAATTTTAAAACATTAGGTGTCTGAGAAGGTAAAGTCATTTAGATGATCTCTTAAAAGGACAATATCATAATTGAAACGGCTTTTTCCCCCTCCTTTTTATCAGTGTATTGGTATATATTCTAATGCAAGAAATCTCTACTGAAGGAATTTGGAAGCTTATAACATGGCATCTTTCAATTTGATCCTGATATGTGTACATTATGGCATAAAGGACCTTTATCACCAATATAAACAGTGCATTGTTTACCGGAAGAAGACATTTCGTTTAACATCACAATTTTGCCTTCCATTGAAAAGGCCTAGTCTACTAACTCCCCATCACTGAAATAAGAAATTTATTTTGTTCGTGTGACGGGGATCGGGGATAGTACTATTTTGCCATCTCCTACCAATAACACAATGACACGCTGAAAAAATTCCCTCTGACACAGGGATTGAAATTTTCCACACCCTTTCCAATTCACTTGTACGCTTTTACCGTAGCCCATCTCGGAGATTGATGTGATCAATATCTTGAAGGGCATGTAGCTAGTGTTTTATGCAATCATAAACCACACATGCTGGCATCTAGCTGCCTTCCAAGTTCAAACAGAGTGAATAGCCAGCAGTGTCTATGAAGTAGGAGCCCATATCAGGTAGCTAATATTTCAGATCTAATGACAATTGAACTCCCCAATTAAAAAACTTGCTTGAAAAAAAATCTTGAATTGATTTCATTCAACTTTTACCTTTTTCTTTCCAACTATCAAATAAAAAACATAGCCTTTGGCTTCTGGAAAGGAACCAGACTTTCAGTTTGCGTTCGTTTCTTTAAAAAAATATTATATACAACAATGGGGATGCTTGGCAACTGTTGAGCATAAGAAATGCACCTAAGAGGCTAAGACAAGGTTAGATTAGACATTTGACTAGTGTATGATACTTCTCAATATATGCACGATTGAGGGGTTCAAGAAGGTAGGTACAAAAAGTTTGTTACCAAATTGTATCTCGAATCACACGTGCTAATACCCGTGAAGATAATCGACTGAGCACTTCAGGGAGCACTTTGGAAGAGATGCTGGGCAAAACTGGAAGAAGCTCTTGGATAACCCGAGACACATTTAAACCCTGTAGATGTCCCCCACAACCGCATAAACACAGCAGATAACAAAAATTAGTATCTTGAAGGAACATCATACGCCACAAGCTTTCAAGAATTTTAAAATCAAAGTCTCAGCATAAAGCCTGTAAGTACCTGATTTGATGTTCGCGATAGGGAACTTCCTGCAGTCAAGAACTCGAGTATTGTTTGGACATTGTTCAATATAACTCTATCCTCCTCTGTGATTGTTGGTAGAAGTCCTGCTGGCTTGAATAGCCCAAAAGTAGGAACCATGCTGAAAACTGGGGTAGCATTACCAAAACCAAGAATTGCCATAACACGAACCAATTGTTCCCTTGTAACTGCATCAATGCCCTTAACAATCTGCTTCGCATGTAAAAGACACTAGTTAAAACATTTAGCATGCTTTAAAACATTCTATGCCAACTGAATTCTGATTCCAAACCATGCACAAGGCTCACTAGATATGTACACTAAGAAAGCTGTCAACTTCAAAAGGAAAATAAGGGCAGTTAGACAGAATAGGAAAACCCCATATCTTTTAGGGCAGGAAGACAAACAAATCGAGGCAAAAGAAAAGAGAAACAACTCTGCAATCAATTTCCAACTAGGGACAACAGCCTTTGCACTTGAAGGATAGGAAGCTAATTAAATGATATTTCATTAATTCTATAACTTCTAGAAGTACCTCATCCAGAAGAAATTCTCTGAAAAAGTTCCCTTTGTCAGACAGTAAAAATGCTAAAGCCGCCCTTGTTTGTACTGGTGGCCCATTTGAAAGAAACCCGGGCAAGGCATTCTCTGTTTGACCTTGCAGAATGCCAAGTTCAGCCATATCACCACTCAATTCCTCTCCACCTCCACTTTTAGCAGCTGTTATGAAAGTTTCAAAGGCTTGCATGACATCAATAAATCTCTCCGCATCAAAAACTCCAGATTTCCCATATATTGTGTAACGTAAAGCACTCCTTAGCCTTGGGGATTCATCAGTCAGGAGCCTCTGACAGTGAAATTAAAAGTAAGAACACAGGGAATTTCTATTCAGACAAAGACGGAGCATTTCATGAGCAAAACACAAAAGAGATAAGAAACATATGTTGCAGCTAAAGCATGTAACCATTTAGGATTTCTTTCTACAAATTTGACTAAAGAATAACTTGTTCATTACTGTTAAAGAAACACATCCTTGACATACCTACTAACCTGTTATGGGAATCATTCCCATTCCAGGAACCATCAGGAACCAACTTCACCCAAATTACCCTAACATTTCTTGATAATACTAAAAACACCCTTAAAGAACCTACGTGCCTAGACACTTAAATGGGAATGACTGTTTTGAATTCATTCTCATTCTGATTCCATGTGTGTGAAAATGCCATCAGCAAATATCACAAAGTAGCAGAAGACATTGTAGTGTCTTTCTTTTTCTTTTTTTCAATCCACAGGACAATGTGGTTGGTAGCATGAGAAATTTTTTAATCATTAAAATCATCTCATAAATTTTTGAAAATACTGAAACCTTGAGGATAAAAGAAGGGCACACCAACTAGTAAGTTCAGGTATCCCATAATTTTTGCTTATGTACGTATTCATTTACTTTTCCAGTTACAAGTCAATCACCAAATTTCGTAGACAATATTCCACTAACCTTCTTAGGTTGACCATGTCAGCAATTTTGATCACATGGTCCAGCTAACATTCACTTATTGCATAGGCTTGTATTCGAATATGGAAGGGATAATTAAATGAATTACGAACCAAGAAAATATGCACCAGCATTAGCAGATTTAATATCCATGTGATACTAAAGTTAAATGTATAAAAAGCATCAGATACATGAAAGAATATGGATACCTGGGCAATATACGGATAGGCCTCGTCCACAATGGCAAAATCGGGATTTCCTACTAAAGCTATGCCTTCCAGGACCCCAATTGCCCTAATTATAAGAGCAAAATAAGGGGGTATCCTAAATGGATAGTCAAATGTGATTTGAGCCAAATCTGATGCCAACTCCTGGAAGTTGATATTTTTTGCTCCTCCACCTTCAAGAGCCTGATCAAAAACCTTGGCCAGAACAGGCAAAATAGGTTCTAGATTAACCCCCTCTGAAATAAATTCAAGTTTAACAAAGTCTTTGACTATGGCTCCATAATCACGATGAATAAGGTGAGCAATTGCCTCAATCATTCCATACTTCTGATCATCACTTAATTTAGTAACAAGACCTATTACAAAAAAAGTGAAATTTAGAAAAGGTGATTTGTGCTTGACAACAAGAAGAAATTATAAACACTCAATTTAACATTTTTTTGCAGTCCTCAAGCTAGGACAATGTCAAGGAGGCAAAACGGGTTAACCTTAGAGTTATGCTCAAAAGGCACAAAAATGCATGAGACTGCCAGTACATTTGGAGTGCTATGTCTAATATCAAGATACGTAACCAACCACTCATGATGAACTGAAGAAAAAGCATACCTAATAGCGATCACTGTCACAAATTGCAAGGCTTTGCTAAAGAAACATATGCTCATGTTAGGTCTGGAAGCTACATTTTCGGGAGAAATACAGGCACGGAGGATATTTCTGAATCTATCTTTTCAGATTTAGTTATGATTGTCCCATGTCTATTTTCCTGCTAGTTCATGACGTCAATTTGAAGACTTAATGAACCTGACTTGAGAATTTCACTCAACATGCTTTAACTTTTCTTATGTCATTGTCTTTAAATGAATAGGTCCAAGTTTCAAAATTCATCTTAATAGGATACCCACATTAAGGTTAACAGTAGTAGTGTTTGGTGTACTTTGACTTAAGAGTGTATCTGACTATTATTTAAGTTAGATGAAATCATGATAACCTGGAGGTGAGGAAACTCCACTGAATGGAAAAAACGTGGTGTATTATCTTTTATTGTATTTAATGTTTTTTCTATTTAGTGATAGGTGACATAAGTATATTCTTTAATCTTTTTTGTTGTTTTTTTGTTTTTTTGCACTTTTAAAAGTTAAACATAGTGCACAGAAGCATATGAAACCAATTTTCACTATATGATGTTTCTAAACAAGTGGAAACATGACCTTTCAGCAAGTACTGTAATGAGTAGAATATTACCAAAATCAAGTATGGCAAGCTTCCCATCTGGAGTACGAATCATATTCCCAGGATGAGGATCAGCATGAAAGAATCCAGTATCAAGCAACTGCAGAAAGATGACAAGTTAAAAACCGTGGTTTGGAGTCATTAAAGGCACTAAGTATCCTTGAAATTCAATTGGCCCAAACAAGAAAGAGTAGACTTTGCATTTACATAAGCAAAAACTAATCACAAAAGTGGAAAAGGGAACACAAGGCCACATAGCCTGTAATATCATTTGTTATGTTCTAGTCTATCAGTACTGTTTCTAAACAAATGACTTGACAAAATAATCACTGTTCGAAGCAGCAAGATAAAATGAAGTTGGAACTTTTCTGAACTATTTCATGATCACGTTTAATGATGAAGAAAAAGAGATCACCAGAAAAGCAACATCTATCTCTAAAATTTAATATGCCTTCAGGAATTACAACAGCACCAAGTCTACTAATAGTACTTTACCTGCTTCAGGTAGCATATGACTCCAACATTAACTAGTTCTCCAACATCACTTTCAGTACTCTGTGATAACTTCTCTCCATCTACCCATCCTGTAGTAAGAACCTTTCTTGAAGTATATTTCTGGTAGGTTTTAGGTACAACTACCTGGAAAGCATGAATCATAATCAGTATTACATATGCTCTCATGTTAATTTCTGTTTGGAAACTTGCTAAGATCACAGTTAATGTCTAATCACATCCGGAAAAGTATCTCAAACATTTGTCACAATTTAAAGGGTTCTACAGCCAGCTATTACCAGTTTTAGTCAAGATCAAGTGCACAAATATACAGAGACTACAATTCCACCCTTCAAGGGAGAAAGTCATACTACTTATCTAGACCAGATAGTATTAAAAATTAAGTGTTAAGTTTGATTTTAAGATTAGAATAAAGATTGTGTGTTAATTGTGTGAGTGCGTGTGTTGGGAGGGAGGAGGTGGGGTTGGGGTTTGAATCAAACAAGAACTTCTACAGATATACCAAAAGTGATGTTAGAACTTGTCGGACTCACCTGTGGAAGGTCTTTCCTCATCATTTCAGCGAAGAGTGTTCCATTTTCACCCTCATTAACATAATCCAGCTCTTCAAAAAATCGAGCTGCCCATTCATCAACTAATCCAACTACATCTATAGAGATCTGGAAAGATAAGGGAAGGGTTAGAGGAAAAGGGAGAGAGGGAAGGGGAAGAAATCACTTATCCATGATATTCATCCCTTAGACAGCAAGTTAGGAAGTCTAAAAAAGAAGCAACTCCTCCACGTGTCTAGAGATGTACCTGAGGAAACTTCCGGAGAACCAAACCCAAGTTTCGTATGACAAACAAATCAACAGTTACTGTTTCAAGAACAAAAGGCCTCTGCACTTTAACAGCCACAATATCTCCATTTTCTCTCAGCCGTCCCTTATATACTTGCCCGAGAGATGCTGCCACAGATTTTCCACAAGAAGATAAATTCTATAAGAGCACGGAACTTCAGAAGCTACACGTTGTTGATAAAAATCCCAGAGAAAAAGCCTCTTGTACATTTAAATATTTATCATGATTCTTACCAGCAGCAATTGGAGAAGAAGTAAGCTCAGAGTAGATGTTAGGCCATGGCTGACCAAGCTCCTCCTCAATCAGAGCCATAGCTATATCATCTGGAAATGAAGGAACCTTCACATATCATCAAATGGACATATCAGCTATGACAAAGATAACATGAACTGTATATATAATGAAATTGCCATCCTAGTCTACCTTTATGTATAATGTGCATAATTACTCAAAATCCTCACGCACAAATATCTAGGAGCTGTTTTCAAACATAAAAAAGTTCACACAGCCATATCAAAGAGTTTCTGCCGCATCAAGCTGATATATTAAAGTTTGGGAGTGCTGTTAAAGTAATAAATAACAAAAGTTTTAGAAAGTTTTTTCAGAATTCAGTAAGATGAACCTAATCAGAGTGTCTGTAGTGCATAAGTGGTGTGGCTCTTTTAACCTGCCTTAGATCATAGAATGATATATTGATGATATCCTTGTAAACACAGAAATTTTCAACTACATTTGAAGGCAGCAGAGGTTATACGTAGGTCACGTAAAAAAGATTTTTTATTCATACAAGAAGAAGAAGAAGAAGAAGAAGAGCCAGAGCATGCAGTGTTGTCACCTTCAAACAGAGTCTTGCAATATGCCAAATTCATGGAAATACATCGTGCAATGGAAAAGCATTAAGAGATTGAATCAAATCATAACTATACTATGTTTACTTCTTAACAAATGATAAATCTAAGAAAAATTATCCAACCCTAAATTCCGTGATATTTATGACAGGTGCTGCCTTCACATACAAAAAAGTTAGATAAGGCTCCATTTGGATTGAGGTATTTGAAAGAAAGGATTTGAATTTGACAATAAAGCTAAATTTGCTATTAAAAAAAAACTAGAAAAATTTAGATTAAATGTATTTGAAATGACTAGCTATAATACATTTGGAATGGGTTTGAAATGACTATATGCAAGGAGTCATTTGAAATCCATTTGTTTTCTTCATTTCATTCTTATTCAAATATTGGCATACATGGATTGTAGTCGTCTAATCTTACAATTTAACCTTATACTGTCATTTAAATTCTTAAATTCGGAATCCTTCCATCCAAATGGACCCTAAAGGATGTAGAAGGGGCATGGCGAAATCATAAGGACTGAATTTAACAGCTTCATATGAATGAGACTAATTCCTAGGTTTTTCAACCTCAAATCAAATCTTTGCTGCTTTCAACAATACACACCATATTTTCACATGCTATGAAAGCATACTTAAGTATTACTATTAGATGAATGTTTCTTTCAAATTTAGGTCAAGAAGTTTCGTTTCAAAGAAAATCACAATGATTCTATGATCCAGAAAGCTTCAAATGCAAGGAGTCTTAATCTCCTGCTCTGACCTCATAGCACAGGAGAATAAAGCAGGGCCTATTATAATTGGAAAAGTTTCAATGTATGTTTTATTTCTAACAACTAAAAAACCAAGTTATCACCCTCTTGTTTTAGAGTTTTAGCGTCTATTCTATCGTTTGTATGCCCTAAATATTATATTTCATCTAATAAATATCCTCACTGACACAGATCTCACATGATATTCCCTTAAACATTACACCGAATGTATCACATGCCACATAAGCATACAAAGGCTGACTCTACTAAGTTAACATTGTACTTGTCACAAGGGTATTCATGATATAAATGAATATGTTTTGTGGATCAAATGATGTTGTGGTTGTATCATATCCACCACACCTAGCCACCTCGCCCTTCTCTCTCTTTCTCCCCCTTCCACTCCTTCCCTCCCTCCCCATTTTCAAAAGGGCTTATACAGGTATTGCACAGAAACTTTGTAAATGTAATAATGACAACTCCTATTATTCAAAAGGTATAAGAACCAATGACTTTACCTTATCACAAAGCTTTTGTAGCTCAGTCATTGCAGCTGGTGATAGTATATCTGGTCGAATGCTCAATGCTTGCCCAAGTTTGATATATGCAGGACCCAAAGAGGTTACAATTTCTCTTAATTCAATGGCTCTAGCAACCTCATTCTGATTAAGAGAAAGTGATAAATCATTAGGAAAAAAAAAATGATGAGTGCATTTGAAGATCGAACATGCACCACAACAGTCCAAATTTCAACCTCAATATGCATGTTCCAAAGGAACAAGACCAACTACAATTTTACACAAGGAACCAAAAAGGCGAGGAAACAACACATTTCATTTGTGGAAACATTTTGTTGATAGGAAGAACATAGAGGCATTATGCCTCTTATACAATGTTTCATCTATTTTGAAGGATAATGGAAAACCATTTGAGCAGGAAAGTGAGCAAGAAAGTCCAACAAATTAGAAATTAAGAAAGAAAATGTACCACTTTTACAGACTAATAACTTCCCAATCAGTGTATGTTCTTCAATTGTTTTAACTCTCTCAAATGATCATAGGCAAGTACCAATATCTCAAAAGTAGGGCTAAAAAGACTCACCTCCTTGACCTTCTTGTTTATAATATCCCACACGAGACGCGAGAGAAAACCCCCAGCCACAGAGAGTAATTGGGTTATACGTGTCAAAACAGCACGTGGCCGTTTTCCCCAATAAGCAGAGATGCTATCAGGATCATACACCAAGGGCAAAAATTCACTGCTTTCGTCTACCTATGGATGCAAAAAAATTACATGGCATAAAAAACCAACATGTACCAGTACATCAGCTATACCAAGTTCGAAAATAGAAAGCTTTGGTTTTTTATGGCTTCAGTTGGAGAGAGCATTAAGGAACACAAAAGTGATACACATCCATTCATAGTAAGCTGTTGTCGCTTAATTTTTACTGGAAGGATGCTACTCCAAATGAATTGCATCTTATTATCTCATTTATTTACGTAATGGCATCTACAATAAAAGTTTACTAACTCCTTTGAAGACTTTAAAATGTTAAAACACATTAAGAACCGGTTTTTATATTCCATTTTACCAGTGCTTGACACTCATGTAAGTTCCAAACTCATCCACCCAAGAGAGAAAGTAAGACTTGGCTGCAGAACTTCTCAGATTATTAGTTATCAAATAGAAATTAACAATTTTTTTATTACTATTTAACCAATTAACTAGAAAGTAATGTCTCATATCCAATTGTTGCATTCTTCTTACAACTTTTTCAGCACCATTTCTAGAATATGATATTTTTTAGTAAAAAGAAGGACACCACGGCTTACTATTTATAATATACCTCAACAAGGCGAAGCTCAACATCATCTTCAGCGAACTGTGAATCCTTTAAATTTTGTCCCCGGAGACCTCTCATGAGTATTGCCAAGTCTTCGTTTTCTTCCATCTGGGCCCTCACTCTTTTTATTTCCTTCGAAACATCTCCAATTCTCTGCCATTTTCCAAAACCAATCATCTATGAGTAAAAGAACAAAATGGCATCAAGCAATCTATCAAAAATGAAATCAGCAACCTCCCAATTCGTCAGTTAAGCCTCTAAACCTTAGCTCAGGTAGTAGACAAAGGTTGTAGCTTCTAGATTCAAACATAACCATCACCAATCTAAAATGACTTCCAAGCAGTAACAGTAACACCAATGATTGACTTTCACAAACAGCTATTTGAATGCAACAAAAGACCAATTCAAGCAAGGAAAGAAATTAGAGTGACAAAAGACCAAAGACAAAGATTTTATTAAATATCCAGTTCACCGTGGAAACTCCATTGATAGGTTTTGATGTCGGAGACCTCGAGGAGCCATTGACGGTGTTAGGCAGAGGAGATTTCGGTTTTGATCCGTTAGAAACAACTCCATTGACTGGCGGAGTCCGCGAGGAGGCATTGGTGGTGCTTGGCGGCCCGGAGGGAGCGGGTTTGGGCTCAGTGGCAACCGCCAAAACGCGGTTAATTCGTTTGGGAAACCGAATTCTAGCGTTGGAGAAGGAATGTTTGGAAATGGAGATGCGACGAAGGGGTTCGCCGATTCCGCTGCAGACGAGCTGTGGCGCTGCGTCCATCTGGCGGAGCCGTAAGACCCCTGCCTTTACCTCTTTTCTTTAGAGAGAGAAACTGGGAGTTGAGAGAGAGAGAGAGAGAGAGAGAGAGAGAGAGAGAGTGAGTGACCGTGGAGCTGAGCAGAAATCAACACATGGTTATGGTTGGGAGGGAGGGACTAATTTCTACTGGCCGTTGGAGGAAGACGTGGCACGATGCCAAGCAAGGGAAGCTGTAATAGTCAGTGTGATCAACTTTGAGTTTCTTTTGTCGTGGACTTTTTCTTGTCACTTGAAATTATTACTTATGCTTTGTTAATCGTTTCATTTTCCCCTTTAAACTTTCAACCCACTCAATTTCCCTCATATATATATTTCATGTCTCATCCTACCTAATTTTTTTCAATAAAATCATTAAGTTGATGATATTGTATACACATTTTAGTAATTTTATCTAAAAATTGATAAAGCAACACCTCTTTCGGTATATCTTCCACCAGATATTTTTATAATTAAAATATACCAACGATCCCATATTTAAAATATACTAAATAATACAAATATTTATAATTAAGGGCTTACATCATGCTATAACATTCTCTATCTTTGGGATTGGGTTTTTATATTTTTCCTTTCTTTTTTTTTCATAACATTTTATTAATTGAATTGAAGTCTGTTAGGACATAAGTTATTTAAGTAGCTAAGAAACCTTTTCAAATTACCACATAGGTCAACAAACTTGCAAAGCAATGACTAAAGCAGAAAATGAAATAGAAAATCTACAAATATAATGCCCCAATAATATAAATGCCCACTTTATTAATATTATGCCTTATATATGGTCCTATTATATAACTAAGGGAACATTGTAGAGAGAATTTGAAAGTAGAGAAAGACAATAGAATTTGTGTCAATCAACTTGTATGTCTCATCTTGGTAAGACCTCTTATTTATAGGCTTACAATGATATGAAGACATTGGTTACTCATAAATTACAAGCTCATAACTATGGTATTTAATGTATATGTTACATAGAATTAGAAAGGGTGAATGTTAAGAGGTATGATGGTCATCCACCAACTCATGCATTTACAACACTCCCACTTGGATGTCCACCATACAACGACATAGTTGACTCATTAAAAACATTGCTCGGAAAACCCAATGGAACAAAACCTAAGCGAAGGAAAAAAGAGTGCACCATTCTTCTGGATTATTGATATGATGTTGGACGTACTTATGTTGCCTTATTAAAACCTTGTTATGAAAAACCCGATGGGACAAAAACCTAGTCGAAGGGAAAAGAGTACAACGCGCATATTTCCTATATGTAGAAAATTGTTAAATGCTCCCCTTGTTGAATTACTCCTCCTGATGACGACAACCTTGAATTATTTGAAGATGCAACACAAATGATATTGATATCTCATTTTCCTCCTGGAGAGCGAGCTTTGGTAATGCTTTATAAAAAAAATTTCTTCAACATCATCATTGGAGGATGTATGTGTGTCATTCATTTGAATCCTTGTTGAGGTTATAGTAATATAAAAAATATCTATACTATTTTCAAAAATCCTTTCACATTAACAATTCTTAAAATAACATCATATTCTATAATATCATCACAATAATAATATAAGCAAACTGATACGTTATCGTTACGAGGACAATAGTATAAAATTGCATGATGTAATAAGCTATTCATATAAATTTTTGTATACTATGCTAGTATGTCATAGGCTCTTTAAGAGACCTAAATATTATGATAATTTCTTTAAAATTTTGAATATGTTGAAAAGATATTGAACTTGAACTCGAACTCATAATTCAATCAAGGTACTCATTGAGGCAATTAGATCACTTTCATTTCATGATATTTGAATACATACATTGAGCTTCGGGCTCCTTAACTCCTTAGAAATTTTCTTTCAATAATTTATATAATGTATGACATTTTACATCTCTGAGAATTTATTCCTATGTATTCTTCAAAATATCGCTTCTGGCGATATCATTAACTTTACATTTTGTCATATCAAGTGATTTTATTTCACTTCATCACAAGCGCCTATTTGTAACATATACAATTTCATATCTTTTGGTGTACTAACTCTAGGTCCATTTCTTCCACGTCTTTCAAAAATATTCAATTTTACTGGATTGCCTCTTCCAGTTTGGCAAATCTTTCTTTACATTGTCGACAATCATAATAAAACGCAGATCAATATCATCATAGCCCTTTATAACTTTAGTACGTACTATATATAAACAGTATCATTGATAATCATCAATTTATAAACCCGCATTTCTCTTTATGCATGCATAAGATATAGACATTTTCATAGTCACTGGGTACCTGTGCCTCTTCAAGAGCTTTCATTGTTTTCTAATGGACTTATGTCTTCTTATAAGACTATCTCTTGCAAGATTAAATATATAGGAAATGTGGATATTTCATATAGTATTATATTATTTGGGATGCATGGACCTTTTAATATAGTCTCAACTTCAGCAGAGCCAATTGTTGACTACTTAGGCACACAACTAGACAAATCATTTGCCACCACTTTAGATTGCCTAATTAGGACATCAACATTTTGATGTGATTTATCACTTCAGCTGTGATTTTAAATGCTTCTATAGCATTTGACTTGCAATCTTCTAGTTGCGATTTCTTTCATACCTTACTTTTACATTAGGTGGCACAAAATTTTGATGAAACAATAATGAATGCATTTCATAGCAATTCACTTCAAGAACAATCTTTTTTGGTCACATCAAAATAATGTTATTTGATTGGAGTGGTAAGTGTTGTCCTTCAGGGACTAAATATAAATAATATAAAGATGATAACATGAAGCAAAATCTTCAGGTTCGCTCAATATATAGTGTAACGTAAATATCATGATCTTCAAAAATGATATAGAGCTTACATTCGCTTTAGGAAATTATGTATGCTTATATTTCTTCAGGAAATAATAGATCCAATCATATGAAATTCGTGGAAGCATAATAAAGACTTTTTTATTTACCAACAATTGAAACACATCATATTTTCTAGATTGCTACTGCTGGAGCACCTGAAAACATGAAAGGATAAATTTATTCCTTTATGCTCTTCCGCATTACAATCCTACTTGGATCTCTATTTTCTTTCTTATTTGTATATATAAGAATATCCACTTTTAGGATATCCATGAAAAATAGAACCCCAAAAAAAAAAAATTCATTGAACTTCTGGTTCATATAATATACTTAAAACATTCTTTGTGGACTTAAAGTTCAAAATCCATAACTTCTGGTTTGGAGATAACTTCTAGTTCAGAATACAAATTAAATATCCAAAACTTCAGGTTTTGATTAAAATGTATAATCAAAACTTGAGGTTTTGAATTAAGTATGTCATTGCAAATAGTTCAGATTTTTATAATCTCAAATTAAATTTTGTATTTCAAATATGTATAATGAAACTTCTAATTTCAACTAATTGCTTAACATGGAACTTTTGGTCCAAATAAGATATAAATAAATAATTTAGAAAGACAATAAAGTAGTACTAATTTTTTTTTTATTTTAAACTTACAATAATAATTACATCGAGTTCTAAAAATAAAATAAAATATGATAAAATATGAACATGAAATAGAAGGTTATAAGATAAATTGAATATATCAAACGATTCTAAGATAAATTTAATTTATAGAATTACATAAAATAAAATATGATAAAATATGAACATGAAATAGAAGGTTATAAGATAAATTGAATATATCAAACGATTCTAAGATAAATTTAATTTATAGAATTACATAAAATAAAATATGATAAAATATGAACATGAAATAGAAGGTTATAAGATAAATTGAATATATCAAACGATTCTAAGATAAATTTAATTTATAGAATTACATGGTCTAATATGAAGATATTCGTAAATTTCTATTATAAAATAAAATTTAACAAGTTTCGAACTTCAAGTTTTAAAGCATAGAACTTCAAGTTTTAAAGTATAGAACTTCGGATTCTAGTGAGTCATATAAATAAAACTTCTGGCTATAGATTGAATTTGATCTTGAACATTAGGTTCAAAAAGATCACATAAAAGTATTGATTTTAAGAAAAATATGTTCAAAACTAAATGATGAATCAAAGGTTTTTCAAGCTCAATTTGATAGCAATACCATAGATATGATAATTGAAGAACTTCAGGTTCAATTAGATTGTGTGATATAGAACTACATGTTCTAATCAAATATAAGAATAATAAAAACTAAGAACCAATGAATTTAAAAGTTCCAATCTTTTGATTCCATTGTGGAAAACATGATAAAGATAAAAGAAAAAACAATGTTTGATTTTAAACTTCAAGTTCAATTAACATTTTATATATGTTATGCTAGAACTTCTTGACATGATATGAACTATGGGTTCATATTTATATTAATCTCAATAGACAATTATTAACTTTGGATATATATTAACATATATATGAAACTTCAGGTTCGGGTGCCTATATCAAATTAAAAAGAATACCTGGTTTTGAACTATAAGTCCAAATTTGTAGTAATATGATATTGTTCGAGGTAATAAAATAAAACGATAATAATAAATAAAAATTAGAAAACATGATAGGTGCCTATATCAAATTAAAAAGAATACCTGGTTTTGAACTGTAAGTCCAAATTTGTAGTAATATGATATTGTTCGAGGTAATAAAATAAAACGATAATAATAAATAAAAATTAGAAAACATGAAATCCAAATAATGTCGAAACTTCAGGTTCTTAACATGATGTATATTTTTTAGCCCAAAATCATAATACATATGCACCTGTTGACATATCAATTTGGAGGTTGACACAATTAGAACTTCAGGTTCTAGAATTTATTTATTTTAATGCACATGTGGTTGAAACTTATAGTTTGGATTAGACATTGAACTTCGGGTCATATTAAGAACTTCAGGTCCTTAAATATAAATTATTGAAATGAAAACAAATAACTGAATATAACAATAAAAATAAAATAAATTGTTGGAACTTCTGGTTCCAGTTAAAGAAAAATCAAAGAACTCCCCAAGTCTTGATTTGCTTTCTGAGAAGTGCAGAACTTCAAGTCCTTGTATATATATTAAATGGATTGAGAACTAAGAGACTTCGGGTCTTTATTTAATTATATAATTTAGGGACTTTGGGTCCTTGCATAAAATAAAAATGAAACTAAAGAAAAGAACTAAGTAAAATAAAATACAACAAAAATTAAAATATTACAATAAAATAAATTGTTGAAACTTCTTGTTCCAATGAAAAATAAGTCAAAGAGCTTCATGTCTTCATTTTCCTTTTAAGAATTGGGGAACTTCAAGTCCACAAATATTTAGGGGGGTGTATTCAATTAGGATTGTGTACGATTTTGAAAGATTTTTTTTAAGTGACAGATTTCTTGGAATAACTCTTATAGGTTTTACCCGGATTTTTAATAAACTTGTATAGACTTTTATTATAGACTTCCATACCTTTGTATGAACTTTTGTTATAGATTCAAATCTATTTGCATAGCCACTAGTCGACCATCCCTTTATTTTTTTATCATTTTTTTTTCCCAAATTCTTCCTCTACTTGCGTGCACAACAATGAAGTTCCCTTTGAAATTTCCACGAGTTGGAAACTTTCATACGCAAATAATAAGAACAGCAACCTCTTCATCCGAAAATTCAATACAAAAAAAATAAAACAACCCTTTGTCCAAAAAGCAAGGGCCCTATCATCTGGATCGCCATTAATAAATACCTAATGATTTCATAAAGTTCTTCTTCCCTCTCAATTTCTTGCCTTTCAATTTGTTCTTCCTCCATTATATAAATTGATATTCAACCACCTGAAGAAAAAAAAAATTATATGAAATCCGATCTTATAATTCTGAATTTCTTTTGGGTTCATGCCCAACTCAAGACAAAGACTCAAAAGACCAAGAGCAATGACCGACAATAGGAAAAGCTATGATGCAACAGTCGTGCTCTTCCAAATAACAATAGGAAACCTATCATCAACACCCAATAACAAGTAGATAAAGAAAGAAATTAAAAAGAATCAACCAGCTCCTAAATAGGGTGGTTCATCTTCTGCAGAGAGAAAAAAAAAAACACATCGTCTGAGATCTTTGGGGTGGAGGTTGGACTTATGCTGGCCATTATTATTTATACCTAAACCCTACAAATTCTCCAAACTCCAACACTTAATTAAATCCTTCCAAATCTATCTCCTTTTGAATACACCCACATTTAGATAGACATTTTAAAAGTTCAAACAAGTCTAGATTGAATACACCCAAACTGTTATAGACTTTTTAAAAGTTTATATAAAACCAAATTGAATACCCCCGGATTTTTAAAAACTTTTTTAAACGTTCTAGAATCCTAATTGAATACACCCCCCTAAATATATTATAAGGATTGAAATCTAAAGATTTTCTGGCCCTTACATGATTGAATAAGAACTGAGGAACTTCTTGTCCTCCATTAGTTATATAAGAATTGAAATTCTTGAGTATCTCACTTTACCTCATAAAGATTGGTGACATGAAATATCATGTTGATATTGATCTTTACTCTTAATGAAAATCTTGAATTTTTGACAAATAACAAAATACAGTTGAAATCTTGTAAGTAGATAGACAAAATAGATATCTATAATAAAAATGCTAATTTCTTTGTAAAATATCAAATTTCATATACACTAGATATGTAAATAAAAATAAAAATAAAATAACTTATCTGTTTGGAATCTTGTTGTTCAGCTTCCTTTTGTTGATGCACTTCTTTCCATTTGTCAAAGCCTATGTAACAAGAGTTCTATACTTGTGATATATAAGAGGAAACTATTCTATTTCTAAGATAGAAAAATAAAACCTCAAGTGGTTAGAGGCTCGTGTTGATAACGTATTATATATATAACTAAGGGGAAATTGTAAAGAGAATTCAAAAGTAGAGAAAGACAATAGAATTTGTGTTAATCAACTTGTATGTCTCATCCTGGTAAGACCTCTTATTTATAAGCTTACGATGATATGAAGACATTAACGACTCATAAATTACAAGCCCATAACTATGGTATTTAGTGTATAGGTTACATAGAATTAGAAAAGGTGAATGCTAAGAGGTATGGTGGTCATCCACCAACTCATGCATTTACAAAAAGTCCTGCATATTTCAAGATTTTTGCAGTAGAACGCGTAGACGATATTGTCCAAGAGCCCATTTTGGGAAGATATTTCGATATGATGAGTAGTTTAGCGTACAATTCCTCATAAATACTCCAGTAATTTCCTGTAATGGTACACAAATGAATTAAGTTTAAAAGTTAAATCATTATGAAAAAAATATAAAATAAGTGTAATATTATTCACAAAGTAGGATCCCTTTATTTACCTGTTGAGGGAAGTCACCATCGGGCATTTGTGAATTGATCAATAGCCTTATTCCACGATGGATGGGTGTTGAATCTATGTCAACCTGAATTTTCATAAACACGTATTTAAATATATATATATATTTTTTATTAAGAGGGGCGTGTATTTAAATAATTTAATATTGAGTTACACTCCAAATTCAACTTCTTTATTTTAGTGCCTTGACATTGCAATTTGCATGTGGCATGGATTAGAATTTTCTTTTTGTCAAGAAAGCAGCTTCATCCTGGGCTGGGGCTGGGAGGAAGTTTTCAATATTTTCCTTTGCTCACAGTAGGATATTTGTAGTTAATATATAATTTCCCACTTCAAATGTCGTTTGTGGGTAGAGCTCATGATCTATTTGCGTACGTACGTGATAATACCAATACTGACCTGCCCTGCGTTGATAAGGGATAACAATGCCCACGAAGTGTGTACCAAATTAGCGCGGTTGCCTTCCAGATTTCCATAAATACATTTGCAGCATTGACCAAAATCATGTAGGATACGATAAATTAAGGATTTGGATCGAGCCTTATCGGGTTTAGGTATATAATACGATATTGAGACGTACGTTATTTTTATGATATCTGGTTTTACTTTTCTATATGTATGTTTTTGGGAATATATTTGGGGGATTTTGTTATATTATGTGTTTAGGGTATCCTTCTTCAAATTGACCGCCATTAAAACAGTTTGATGTTATGGGTCTTAAAATTTCACTCTCATTATCTGATGCACAGTTTAATTACATCAATTTCTTTCCCTTTACGTACCTTATTTTGACTTGAAAGGTAACTCTCTCCCCATCCACCATTAGGTAGCTGCTTTGATAGTAAAAATTCACAAGCTTTCCGCAATGCGGGACTGTTCTGGTACTTCTTTCATCAGGCTGCTAGCCCCTCAACAGCAAACCATGTTCCATATGTGTAGCAAATACCCCAACATCCATACCTGTTCAATTTTATCTCTTGTAATATATGGACTCATAATTCTCTGCCCTTACTCTAATCATGTTGCCAGAAAAAAGCAACTATACATTAATTTGCTTCCAATTATTAGACTTATACATGAACAAGCAAATTGGACACATGCATTTAGTTTAGAAAGAAATGTGCATCTGGATATCAATCTTTTGTTTTTTTCCAAACGGATGTCTAAAACAAATTAATTACCATGATCCATCAGGATTTTGTGTGTCTTCAATGTAACGAATTCCACTTGATATGCAACTTTCTATTTCCATCCTTCGGTGCTCCGGATACAATTTCCTAAAGAGTGCTAGACCTTGAACTGCTGATGATGTGCACTCTACGTACCTAATTAAGATTACACACATGTATAAGTGTTAGAAATTAGAAAATGAAGCTCGAGAAACCATTGAATTTCTATATCGAAAAAGTTTTCAAAGAAATCATACTCTCGTTCAATAAGAGTATCCTCAAAGAACTCTGTGGGATTGAACTTCTGCAAGAGAATAAAAGTTCATACGATGCTTTGCCTAATTATATGAGATTTATATATAAACTTCCAAGCTTAGAGCATTATTACGTACCTCCAACCAACGAAATGCTCTTTGAGGCTCCCAAGCAGGGAAACCACCACTGCTGCTCTGGTATTGAAAATTAAAGAACAAAAGCATGTTATGTTACTAAAACTTAGTTATAAGAAACTATATATATATATATATACCGGTTGTTTAGTTTAGTTCTTACTTGCAAAGAAAGAATGACATTCACAGCATCATAGAAACATTCTGTTTGCATTTTTTCTCCAACTAGTTCCGTTGACATTTGTGACAACAAGAGTGCAGCCTAGGTACGTTAGACAAAAGATTAATGCCACCACCCTTAACTCCTTCCTTTAAAAATATTAATAAGAATATGAGGGTAATATATATATATATATATTTAAGTAGCAGAGTTGCAATACAACCTTTAGTCCTTCTCCGGTGCAATCGGAGACTTGCCAACCATGGTCCTGCGTTGAGAATGTCCATGCACCTTTAGAAATGTGTCGATACATTGCAACGAAGTTACCAGAAGGGTTTGCTCGAACCTTCAAAAAATAAAATAATTCTCTCAAGTATATGTTGTGGTAGACAAAACTATCGAGGGAGATGTATCATGTATACAAATGATCAGTGAAATATAACCTGTGAAGCCTTCAAGAAGTCATGTGCTTTCCGAAGTGTTGGCCCATACTCGTCGTTTAGGTTACAGGAGAGTATTGCTTGGATTGCAAACACAGCATCCCACGTTTGAGAGCCAAAACTCTGCCGTAAAAAATAATGTGGCATCATTTAGAACACTAAGCACAATGATATTGACGAAAATGTAAAAGATAACATATTCGTATATATGTTTTGTTGACACAATTAATTTTGACGTATCGACAATCCGATCTTTATAAACAATCACACATCTTCTACAGAACCAAACTATACTACACAAGTTGAATAAATGTAAATTTTAAATATAAATGTTTATAGAGATATATACAATCATGAATGGAACTATTTTATATGCATAAGGTGGCATCGTTCAGCACACTCGATCTCAAGGTGTGCTTATATAGTTTGTCTTAATTATGCCTTTGCCTCTTGAAACAAGGGTGAAATTCCATATTGTCCCTCTTCTAAGTCATTTTGACTCACTTTATTCCTTTGACCAGCTTTTTACATCTCAGTTGTCCCTCCCCCACGACTTTATAACACGATTTGAACACACGCATGAAAATTTTAGTTTTTGGGTTGATCGTTATCAGGTTGTGTTGATAACGAATGGACTCGTTAACGGATTCTATTTGTGTCACATCAGCAACTTTGACGGACTTGAGGGTCAGGCAAATGAGAGGCAAAATGTCGGTGAAAAAGAGCAAAGTAGGTCAACGTGACTTTCAAGGAGCAATATGGATTGGACCTATCTTTTAGCGGCAATGGGTTCTTGTTTTCGTGCAAGGACTTGTATATGGAAGACCTGACAGATGAGTCACCTGAAATTTCAAGCCATCTTCAGCAACCCAAAAGTAATCTGGAATTCTGGCCAGATGAAGCTCATATGCTTCTGAATTTGGATCCTCAACCCAACAAGCAAGCAAACATAACACCTGCAAATGCAGCTAGCATTTCAAATTGGTGAAAAAAGCTGTGAAAGTTCGGTTTAAATATTTCTTGCTTCAACACATGTTAATTACCTTTTCTACACATCCAATGCAAAGATATCTGCTATTCTGATCCTCATAATGTACATGGTCAATTGCAACTTTTAGAGCCTTCTCTCTCAGAAGAGAAAAGGGCCAACGAGCCAGAATAGGTTCGGCGACATGGTGAAGAAATCCCCATAGCATATCTTGCACTAGAGGTGTGTGGATAGTAGAGATCTTCCTGAAATAGCAAGCATTTTGGCTCAGCTTTAAGTGTGTTACCAAGGTATAAATTTTTTTTTTTACGGAACACTTCATAGGTTCCAATGTAATCTTGTAAAATACTTGTCTTCTTCCCTAAAAGTAGGGACTCCTACTTTCCTATCAATCAGAGTTTAACATGCGTGCAAAGATTTTTCCTTATGTGTTTTTGATAATTTATTTTTATAGGTGTCAAACGGTGATTTGTAGGAAGTAGAGGAATCCCTCCAAGGGAAGCAGTGTCCTAACTAATTAACTCATGGTATTGCCATCTAATAAAACATTTTAAACAACTAACCTTTGCAACTGTGTTTTTAGCTTTAGGCCAGTTAATTTCATAGTAAGGCTCAGTGTAGAGCTCTTGTCTGAGCGACCGTACCATTCCAGTGATTGGACCAACAAATCTCTTCCCATATAAGTATGACATAGGCATATAGACCAGGCGACAATAGCACAGCATTTTTCCTGTTGTTCAGATATTGTAATGAAGTACATATTTGTGTTTGTGTGTGCATCTGATTTAACAAGAAGTATGCTTAAAAGAAAATATGTGCTTGCTTGGAATTTGAACCTGGATGAATGGGAAAGATATTTGGTAGAAGCCAGAACTCAGGAGGCAGAGGATTGCACCCTGACCACTCATATACTCCTAGCACCTAGTTGAACCGAGAGAGAGAGAGAGAGAGAGAGAGAGAGGTAATTAACTCTTGAATTTTAATTTGACATGAAAAATTATAAGTGACGACGACAGCTATATACGTACGCTAAGCCAAAACTTTCCCCAAGATGGGATCCCCAGTGCACCACCATGGTCAAGAATCCATCTTCTGGCTCTTGCCAGTGCCACAGCCTTGTCTTCTTCACCATCATCATCATCAGGATCCTCTCCAAGCAGCCTCAGGGCAATGTAGCTTAGTGCTGACCCAAACATTGTGCTCTGCCCTTCTATGTGTAGTCCCCATCCTCCATCTTCATTCTGCCCACCTCAATCATCTTAGTTTTTTAATCAACTAAATCTCTATAATAATATTTTTAAAAACAATTAATATTATTTTGGATCTTGGCAGAGATCTAGCAAATTGGGTAGCTGAATTAGGTACCTGATGATTGTATATGTAGCGAATTATTTCCTTCTGGTGTTCTGGTCCTAGAACCGCATTGAGGGCTCCAGTAATATGCAATGCTATTAACTGCATATATATCATATAAATTTTGATGGCCTTGATTTTATTTTGATAAATCATTAACCATAAACATATATATGGGAAAATAAATGTATACGTGCAGGCATGCACACATCAATTGATTTTTAATTTTTTTGACAATGGCGATATTCTAAATTATTCTAATGTACGAGTGAGGGATTCGAAGTAAGAAATAGTATATTAGTAGTACCAAAGGTTGAATGAAAAACAAGGGACCAGCAGATTCAGCAGGCCAATGACCATCATGGGCTTGAATGGAAGAAAAGAAGTTGAGAGCCCTTCTCAGTGTACTTGTGACTGCTTCCTCTTTTATCTCCTCTGTTTCCTTCACCTTCACAGCCCTTGGAGCTGGAATTCGTCCTCCACATGGATTTTCCTTGGTAAGCTGTGAGAGAGAGCAATTTAATTTCACATCAAAGAAAACATTAAAAAGATTACATAAATTACAAATGAAAAATATGTTAAATTCAGAGAGACGGGCCCCGGTATTATTAGTAGTAGAACCATTCATTATTATATTTTGTATTTTATTTAGTCAAGTTTCCGATGTGGGACTTATATTCTTCAACATGCCCTCTCACGTGGGACCACTTCATAGTGTGCCACACATGAAACCAAGTCCACATTGGAGTTAATCATTCAAGCCCCACACGTGAGCACCACGTATTGGGTAAGAGTAGAGGCCCAATTTAGGCCCAGTCAATCGACCCGCTCTGATACCATGTTAAATTCAGAGAGACGGACCAGCAGCCCACTACTAACAACACCGATATTGTCCCCAACTTAACCACCTACAAAACCCAGTAGGTGTGGGGTTTTATCACAAAAAGCCTCGATATTATTAGTATTAGATCCATTCATTATATTTTGTATTTTATTTAGTCAAGTTTTCGATGTGGGACTTATATTCTTCAATAAAACATACATGCATTCTCATCAAAAGATCAGCACTTTGTTTGACTCGAAACCGATTTTTCTTAAACTGGTCACGAAGTCTTTCGACTTGTGCTCGCTCTTCTGGTGTTCCGGCATCAGGATCAAACTCCCAATGTTGTCGACCAATGTGATTATTTACGGTGGACAGCCAGGGTCCTCCCTTGGCTATCTTCAGCTTCCACATATTATTATCTAGTCCTTAATTATATGCACCAAATGAAATGATGATCAGAATCTATTCCTAAGTAGATACATGAATAGTAATATTTAGCACATAAAAATGGAACCGCTATTTTCGAAATGAATCAATGAAGGACAAGCACTAGCTAGTACAATTTCAAGACAAGCCAATTGGAAGAAGGCCATGCATATGCTTATTGACTGCCGTCTGCATGCAGAGCAAACGCTACTGCAGGCTAGCTAAGCTAGAAAATAAGAATAATTAAACTCATTTTCATTCATAATAATATAGATTCATTCTGTTAGTGATTATGCATGTTATTTAAATAGAAAATGCGAAACAGCAGAGCAGGAGCTATAGGGAAAGAGAATCAGCTGTGCATATAATCAAATACCTGAATGATCCGGAGAGGAATGGAATTTTTAGTGTTAGTTCTCAATTCTGAGGAACACTCCAAGTCTGAAATATATATATATATGATATGTAGGGTTAGGGTAGGCAGGTGGTGACTAGTGATGATCAATCGTTACTGGTTAGTTTCAACCTCAATTGTCATTTCCTTGTTAGGTTCATAATTTCAAATTTTCAAAACTGCTTTTATGAGCTCAACTTGTGCCACCGCGGAGTTAGAATTTTTAGAGCATTTTCAAGGAAGATGTGGCACTTTTGACACATCGGTAATCTAAAGTGGTTGGCCAAAATGACACTAACGTATTATTATCATTTTGGAACGTACTCTATATATTGGACTGAAAATGACAATAACGTATTACAATCGCCAACACTCAAGTTAATGCAAACCTCACTTGTTGTTGCTAGTTAGTTAGGTTGAGAATTTCAAATTTTCAAAGCTGCTTTTATGATGTGAACTTACGTGTGGATTTTTAGATTGATCAACCAAAATTTAAAACTCTACTGTAAATAGCTTCATCATCTTAAAAGAGTGAAGGACCGATATTTAATACCTTTCCGAAACAACCAATTTTTTTTGTCGTTAAACAACCGATAAATATCACATTCCAAGTTCCAACCAAAGAAAAACATAATCCAATCCAAACAAGGCCATGAAGAAATAGAATTTTGCTTTCTTGACTTCTCGTAAGCATTTGGGTTATGGGCGTTCTTCAAACCACCTCCCCCTTTAGATAATAAAAACTTTAAGATGGGAAGAACATTGTCAGAAGATGAAAATTTTGTTGACATCCTGGCGAAGAAATTATCAGAAGTAAAATATTCAGACAAAGGAAAAGGTCCTCAAGTGTCGGTTCTCACTGAAGGAGAAATAGAAGACCTTGAAACGATGTTTAAGGAAGAACGACCTGAAATTAATAGGTTAACAAATGAAAAGAAATTCACTCAAACTGCTAAAACAAGAAATTACTACCCCAGACCCACTCCAGTAGATTTACAGTTTGAGGAAGATGGAATGTGGAATTCCGCTCAGTATGATGGAAGCTCCATAGTAGAATGGAATATTGATGGTCTAACGGAATATCAGATCATTAATGCAATAAAACATATGATGATGTACGCTACAGCCTCTAAGATAAAAGGAAATGGAGATAAGAGGGTGGCTGAAGCTATCATCGCAGGCTTTGTAGGTCAATTAAAAGGATGGTGGGATTTCCACCTAAGCGACTCAGCAAGAGCCCAAATCCTGAACGCCCAGGTGGCTATTGGTCAGCAGAATGTACAAGACCCAGTAACTGGATTAATCAAAAGTGAAAACATTTACCAGGAAGATGCGGTAAATTCACTAATTTACACAAATTACTCTACATTTTGTAGGAACTACAGAATTACAGCACGACAGGTCTAGAGAACTCTTAATGAAGTACTCTACATTTTGTAAGAACTACAGAATTACAGCACGACAGGTCTAGAGAACTCTTAATGAACCTTAAGTGTCCAACCTTGTCCCATTTTAGGTGGTATAAGGACGTGTTTTACTCCAAGGTGTTCACTAGGCAAGACTGTAATGCTGACTTTTGGAAAGAGAAATTTCTTTCAGGATTGCCACTTCTATTCGCTGAAAAGGTTAGGAATAGAATTAAAGAGAAAAATGGTGGTGTCATTCCTTATGGGTCTTACACCTATGGGGAATTGTCCTCTGAAATCTGCGCAGAAGGATTAGCTCTTTGCACAGATATGAAATTAAGAAAACAGCTTGATAAGCAAAAGGCCCTAGGCAAAAAGGAATTAGGTGACTTTTGTGAACAATTTGGTTTTGAACCAATAAAATCATATTCACATAAAACATACAAAAAGGGAAAGAAATTTGGGGGGCGTAAGACTAAAAAATACGAGAAATATAAGTCTGAACCCAAGAAGCCATATAGAACTTTCAGAAAAAGGAAATACACAGGAGATACTAGCAAAAAGGCTAGTAAAGGAAAGAAAGGAGATGTCCCTACATGCTATAAGTGTGGAAAAGTAGGACATTATAAATCTGAGTGCAAAATGAAAGATAAAATCAGTAACCTATATTAGTGAAGACCTTAAGCAACAGCTTTGCCAAATAATGCTTAATTCATCTGGTTCTGAATAAGATAGTGATGACGAACTAGCCCAACTAGAGAATGAAGAATTGTTTGAATCAGATACTGAGACTAGCTCAGGTAGCGAGGAAGAGTGCGCCTGTCAATTTAAAGATCTGAGAATATGTGTCTTAACAAAAGAAGAAAGTCTAATAGTAGACTTAATTGATAAAATAGAAGATCCAGAAAAGAAAAGAGAAGCTTTGGAAAGTTATATCTCGCTAGCTAGAACCGGACCAAATAATCCCCAACCGGCCATAGCTAATGTAAGACAACCAGTTGAAAACTATAGTTTTAAGACTATAGTAAACAGAATGAATGATAAAATTCATAAAAAGGAACCTACGCTCAACGACCTTCAATGCGAGGTCCATGATGTGAAAGAAGAACTTAGAGAGTTAAAAAATAGGGTTAGAGTTTTAGAACTCTATTGTCCTTTTTCAGAAAAAGATACAGAAGAAAAATCTGAGCAATTAGAATTCGAAAACCTAATGGAAGAATTTCAAGAAAAAATAGAACCTGTAACAAGAGAAACCCTACAGGAAGAACAAGTTAACACTATGAGATTCATTAATAGCATAGATAAGGTAATATCACAAAAATGGTATGCAATGATAACTATTGTTATTAATAAAACCTACAAGTTTACTGTTGAAGGGCTGATAGACACTGGAGCCGATCTTAATTGTATAAATGAAGGTGTTGTACCAACAAGGTATTTTCAGAAAACTACCCAAGTCCTACACACAGCAGTCAATAGTCAAAGGATGGGGATTCAGTTTAAATTATCTAACGCTGCTGTACTTAATCAAGGAATTTGCTTTGAAACCCCTTTTGTCTTGGTGAAAGGATTAAACCAGTCCCTGATATTAGGAACCCCTTTCATTAATATGCTTTATCCTTTCTCTGTTTCTAAAGAGGGAATAAGAACTGAGGTAGAGGGTCAACCTATAGTCTTTAGGTTCTCTCAACCACCCAAGCATAAGTATATTAATGAAATTCAAGAAAAGATAAAGAAAAA